>BTPG01000005.1:180112697-180220197 GCA_036245525.1 Semisulcospira habei | reverse complement strand
TTGTTTGACTAAATTTAAGTCTTGTAGTCTATATTAATCTAACTGTGCTTATGAACTTCCAAAGTCTGTAGACATGTACGATTGACCTGTGTGACGTTTTAGCTAAGAATACTTTTAAACTGTATTTACTGCACGTTTTAAGAACTTTCTGTTAGTCTGGCTGACCAGACTTTTAGCCTTCCCGCCGTGAGATGGCTTTAGTCGCCTGCTCGGCGTTAAACCCCAATAACTAACTAACCTGCCTTCACAGGGCGGAGGCGACCCCGAGACTATCTGTCTGGCGTAAGAGTCATCAGTTCTTGCGTTTTAAACCCGCGCGTACCTAGTTAGCCCATTAATACAATTCATTCTGCCCTAAGACCGAAATACCCAGATTTTGAAGTTGCCCTCTGAAGGAGTGTATTACAAATTTAGCGACAGATCGATCATGATTGTTCAAGGGTGATGCCAGAATAGCTTGGCGCCCGTTTTGGCGCCAAGCTATTCTGGCACCACCCTTGAACTATCATGCTCGATCTATGTCTTGCTGTGGTGTGGCGGGGCTGAATGAGTTAAATTTGAGCATAGCCGTGGCAGAGGTAATGATTTGGACTACATATGCTACAGTTGCGAGGTTCGATACCGGCGTCGGACTTTTCTTCTCTAGTAAACGTCACCGTTAATTCGGGCGGAGCGTCAGGGGGGTTTCTCCGACACTTCCTCCCTCTCTACTTTGGTACTGGTTTCAGGCCACTTTGTACATTTCAAATACGATCGATCAAAATATCCGAAACCTTAATAGCTGAGCTAACCCTTCGCACCACGTGCATGTCCTGTGTTTGTCTTGTACTGTGTTCGTCTTCAGGGTGAGTGCTTGTGTTTCACGTGAGCGTGCGTGTTGGGTTCACTTCGCCACGTTTTGAGCAGACTCACAGAATTGGGTAAAGCGCTTTTATCATAACCGGTATTTTTATTATTATAATTTTCTTGATTTATATTTTCATGTTTCTTTTATTTTGTTCTCACCGCACATTATTACACAAAAGCTGAATAAATCATTAGATCATGAAGATAAAATCTATTCTTTGAGGTCTGCGTCACAGGTCAGGAAAAAAATCGACTATGATAGTTCAAGGGTGGTGCTATAATAGCTTGGCGCCTAGAGGCGCCAAGCTACTTTGACAGTACCCTTGAACTATCATGAACGATCAACATCCTGTCGTAGCATGTCAGAACTTCATGGGTTTACTACAAGAGAAATAAACGATCCCGATTAGTGTCTTGAATTGGGGAACGGCTGTCCCGGTTATTTCCCCTGTTACGATAATCGCGGTACACAAAGGGAATATTACAACAACAACAAAAATGAAATGTGAAACACGACTTAAAAGTTACCAAGCGAGTCGTGTAAGAGTAATCAAACCAAAATTGCAAAAAGAAAAATGAAATATATGAAACGCGACTTAAAAGTAAAATTGATTAATAAAAAACACACTCAATGTTAGACTTTTTTGTTTTGTTGTTTCATTCAACCCTGACACACTTCAAGGCGAGTTGGGACGACCGTGATAGCTGAAAGTTGGTGCCTAGAGGTGCCAAACTATTTTTGGTACCGCCCTTGTACTATCACGGTCGAGCTGTTTTCTAGGCTGATTTAGTTTATTGTTGTCTGAAGACCACTCTCAGCTTTGTAAATTCTGATGTTATTGCTCGATGTTTTACAAAAACTCGTCGTGAAGTAGTAATTTATGCCAATTTCTCACTCTCCATTTGCATGGGCGGCCAGTAGCGCCGAGTTGAGCGGTAACAGGGCACGGAACTGTGACAGAGCCGTTTCCGTACTGTCCAGTCTCTTAGCCATAGTCAGTCCCAGTCATTCCCTAATATTTCAATCCCCTAAAACACACTACCGCCTACCAGCTGCACATTTGCCATGCACAAAACACCAATAAAACCAGCACATTGTCTGTCTCATATCTTGCTATGAACATGATTCCTTACCAACCCCACACCCAAGCACAACTGAAATCAGCGTGCCCCTCAAATCACTACGTCAACGGCAACTCAACATAGGCCCACAATTGTCCACTGGATAAGCTCAGGATGGCATGAATCAAAACACCAAACATGTCTCCTCTTATCTAACCAGAAATTTCCAGCAAATTCCAACATTCAGCCCTACTACAAATTTTCAAACAAGGCAAAAAGTTATTTTTAAAAACATCGGTCCTCTTACTGCCTCAACTGCCCAATTTGAAAATGTAACATGACCAACACGAACACCGCCGTAGACACAATCAGTTCGTTGGGTACAGACACATCCGCCGTAGCGACCATCACACCCAGAAACTCGATGGGAAACCAACGCAAGACAGAGATCAGAAGTCGGGAGATGGTCAGGTCACTCTGGGACCTGAGTAGTACTGTTGTTGCATGTCATGATGTATTGAGAACTGACAAGAAGACGAGACCTGACCCAGCGCGACTATAACGAATAGGACAAAGTTGAGAACGACCATTACGCCAAAAGCATAGCTGCCCGGCCAGCACACCAATATAGGTCCAATATTGGCCCAATATTGGCTCAGATATTGGGCCGATATATGGGTGGCAATATTGGTCCAATATTGGAAGCGCAAAATGGCCCATTGTTGGCCCAATATCGGGTAAATGTTGGCTGCCAAGCTGGATCCATTGTTGGCCCAATATCGGGTAAATGTTGGCTGCCAAGCTGGATCCATTGTTGGCCCAATATCGGGTGAATGTTGGCTACCAATATAGTGCCAAGCTGGATCCATCCTAGAACCAGTATGGTGAATATTGGCTGCCAATATAGTGCCAAGATGGATCCATCCTAGGGCCAGGATGGTGAATATTGGCTGCCAATATAGTGCCATGCTTAATCCATTCTGGTGCCAACATGTAGCAAATATTCTGCCAACCTTTTTCCAACATGAATACTAATAGTAGTGTCCCAGATTTGGATATTGGTAATTTAATCCAGCTTTTTTTCTGAGGAAAAAGACCATCATGCAAACATATATTAATCTGATAGTTATCAAATCAAACGTTCATCAAAATATGTAACTCAAAACACAACTTAAAAAGAAAGACCTGAACTCAGATTCACAGTGATGCACAAGTTTAATCTGATTTTCAGTTTTATGAAAAGAAAACACTAACTATACCGAAATGAAGGACAATGATTATCTCATTTAACCCTTTCCATCCTGATACATTACTGCCTGAAATAATTTGACCATGATAGCTCAAGAATAGTGCCAGAACAGCTTGGTGCACAGCTCTGTCACCACCCTTGAACTAAAATGGTTGATCTACCCATAACATACCTTTCACAGGGCAATCTGAAGTTAAAAAAAAAAAATCACCCTCAGGCAGGATTCAATGGATTAATTACATCCCCCCCCCCCCCCCCCCCCCCCCCCCACAAAAAAAGAAACCTGTCTGTAACAATACACAAAATGTAAAAAAAAAAAAAAAAAGCCCACAATTATTGAATTAAGAAAACAATTGTTCTGATACATGACATACAAAAACCATCTCTGAATGTATACACACAGATGTTCAGGTACTGGCAATAGGATCTGTAAACATAACAGATTTTGTACACAGCACATTTTTTACCTGCTCCCATAAATAACTTTCATACAGATTAACATAATATACTGACATAATTCGATTGGAGACTAAATTTCCTCCTAAACATACAGGATTTGGCACAAACAACATTGGTTATGAAAAGAAAGAAGAGAATCTCATGAATTGTCCTTATTAACCCTTTTCATCCTAATACACACCCTTTGTCCATTCACCTGTATTTGCCTTTTTAAAACTCTCCCTACTGTCTGCACTGCCTGTAGCTCTTGATATTGGATGTGTGTTGCTAAATGGTCTTAGCTTTATTTAGGCCCCATGTGTTAGGTTTATTTAATGTATCTGACCGGCTGGCGACATACATTCAATGTTCTGTTTCTTTTTTTTTTTTCACATGCAGTGCAGGCACGTCCTGAGAAAGCCTTGTTGCTGTCGGGACGTTAAGCAATGTACAATCAATCAATCAATCTAATACACACATGCTTGAAATTAATTTGACTATGATAATTCAAGGGTGGTGCCAAAATAGCTTGGCACCTGAGACACCAAGCTATTCTGGCACTACCCATAAACTAAAATGGTTAATCTGTCGCAAAATTTGTAATGTAGCCTTCAAGCAAATCTGACAAAATCAGCCTCTGGATTGAATGGGTTAAAAATAGTATCAAATAAAACCTTAAATGTAATGGGGAGGAGGGGGGGGGGGGGGAGTAAAAGTTCATGCATGCAGCCAGTTAGCATTTTAATAACTTGCAACTAAAAGCAGGTTTGCTCTACATTGCTTGAAAGCCCTAAACTAGCCAGTAGCTGCCATCACTTTTCAAACATAAACACTTCTGCAACAGATGGTTACAAAACATGTATGTCTTATTAAAATGTTATGTGCAACAACAAAAAAACATGAGGCAAGCTTAAGTGATCAGGCAAACTATACTTGTAAAAATAAACAATATGTTTACAAGCATCTTGGCCCGACTGACTTAACAGTGTAGCAAACTGAATATTTGAATCAGAATAAAACTTAATATTGCAATCAAAATTAGTTTAATTTTCTTCTGTCATGGACAGTTTAGTTGAAATTAATGTCCAATGTTTGAAGTTGATGTTGCTTTGACCGGAAAAAAAGTTAATTAAAAATTCTAAGATGGTAGACAGAAATGACAGATCTATACCATATATAACCATTACACAACATATATTTTATAACGTTTCATAACAAAAGAAATTGTAGTTTTAACAAAATCACAAAACATGCACTACATTCTAGTTTCTACTTAATATGATAAATCTGATAACAACAGGTATGATTAACCCTTTGGCTGTCTGTATTGCACTATAAGTCGCAATGATTCCTGCAGGAATCATCACAATGTCAGGCAGTACTGATAGCCAGAGGGTTAAGCAGCTTGCAAAGAAACTAAAATAAAACTATACTAATTAATCACTGTCAGTCTGTGTCCTGCAGGAATCATCACAATGTCAGGCAGTACTGATAGCCAGAGGGTTTAGCAGCTTGCAGAGAAACTAAAACTATACTAATGCTCAGTCTGTGTCCTGCAGGAATCATCACAATGCCAGGCAGTACTGATAGTCAGAGGGTTTAGCAGCTTGCAGAGAAACTAAAACTATACTAATCACTGTCAGTCTGTGTCCTGCAGGAATCATCACAATGTCAGGCAGTACTGATAGCCAGAGGGTTAAGCAGCTTGCAAAGAAACTAAAATAAAACTATACTAATTAATCACTGTCAGTCTGTGTCCTGCAAGAATCATCACAATGCCAGGCAGTACTGATAGCCAGAGGGTTTAGCAGCTTGCAGAGAAACTAAAACTATACTAATGCTCAGTCTGTGTCCTGCAGGAATCATCACAATGCCAGGCAGTACTGATAGTCAGAGGGTTTAGCAGCTTGCAGAGAAACTAAAACTATACTAATCACTGTCAGTCTGTGTCCTGCAGGAATCATCACAATGCCAGGCAGTACTGATAGTCAGAGGGTTTAGCAGCTTGCAGAGAAACTAAAACTATACTAATCACTGTCAGTCTGTGTCCTGCAGGAATCATCACAATGTCAGGCAGTACTGATAGCCAGAGGGTTTAGCAGCTTGCAGAGAAACTAAAACTGTACTAATTCACCGTCAGTCTGTGTGTGCTCGCTTTGCCGCCTCCCACCTCTGCTTATTCCCATCGCGATCAATTGATCCAGTAACTGAGTTAAAACGTGGCCTATGTCTGTTGCACTACCATGGCACCTTCTCACACCATCTGAAAATAAAATGCATGTCTGATTACTGAATCCTGTAGAGTTGACTTTAAGAGAGGTCACTGAAATTGGTGTTTATACTGTGGAAAGTACCCTTGGGCCAAGTCTGAACATTTACAGAAGACTGTGGCTTGCTTAGTCTCAGAGAAATACCAATTGATGCATGTTTCATGACGGGCAATGGCTAAAACTAAAAACCATCTGACAGATGACCCAAAGCAAAGACTCACTTCGGCCAGTTTTGCAATATCCATGCAGTCACTTGAATGGTTTGATCCCATTTTGGACTTCAGTTTTCTTTTAAGTCCCTTCTATTTATAGAAAGCTTTTAGGAAAGGTCGCAGTGGGGCGAATTTAATAGCATGTCCATGTCAAGGCAAGCAGGCTAAACCTCTAATTGAAAGAAGCAACAAGATAAAAATTACGTCATGTCTAGTTACACTAACTTCGCTGCTGAACGTACCTTTGGCGTGAAGCGCCGTATGTGCGAATGTATGCGTGCATATGTATGTAAACAAGAGTTCTTATCTTTGATATTTCTGTACACACAAGCTTGAATTTAAAACTTGGTCTTGGTGAAATACTTTCTTAAGTGGGTGGTGGCTAAGACAACCTCCGAGCATATTGTAATGAATGACACATTGAAGACATAAACAACCGTTTATAGGAAGTCGGTTGACCCAGATTAGAGACCGTAATTTTTGTCATAATTACTTGAACCTATAGCTAGTTTGGAGAAAGACATTGGATAAGTTCGTTAGCCAGCTTTTCATCCTTTCAACTTCTTTAGTAAAAATTAATTCTTTTCAGAAAGGCATTAAAACACTACAAAAAACTTTACTTCTAGAGAAAGTCAAACCGGCGGTGACGTAAAAGAGGCAACTCCGTCACTACGGAGATACTGACCTAATACTCTAAATATAATAATAATTAAATTTATAAAGTGCTAACTCCCTGCAGTGCAGGCTCCAACATCTGAATGAGCTCTAAAATATGACGGCATTCTCTCTTGCACGAGTGGCCCTCTCTCTCACACAAACATGCGCGCATCTCCAGGAGGAATAGATCCTCATGCGCACTCCAGGCGCCTCTTGGAGATGTTTGGAGCGCGCGTGCATGCACGCACATACACATCGACGCGCTTTAAGAAGAGAAGTACCCAACGGAGAAAGAAACACGCTTAGAAAAGACGGGTACAACACAATTTATTAATATTTCGGGTAAATACCCTTTGTCAAAATAGACAAACAAACATGTTTGTTTGTTTGTCTATTTTGACAAAGGGTATTTACCCGAAATATTAATAAATTGTGTTGTACCCGTCTTTTCTAAGCGTGTTTCTTTCTCCGTTGGGTACTTCTTTGCATATTACACGCTTGGCAGTCACCTTTTTGGTCTGGATTGCTTTAAGAAGAGGATGCAGGTGACCAGTGTACTTAGTATATCATGTAGTTAGGTAAAGTCAACCTGCTTTCACACAAATTATAGCAAGACTGAAATTGTACTATGGAGTTCTAGTTTTGACACAATTTTCTCAAGCCTATGAAGTGAAACTCATATCATGTAAAACTAAATGAATACGTAAAAACTAAAACTTGCGTCATGACAAATGATGTTTGACAAATCAATCACCTCGGCTGTTTGGCCCAGCGCTAGAAGTGGCCACTTAGTTTGTTCCAGGCGCAGTACAGCAGGGAAAATGACATTTTGTTTTTCATGAATTTCTTATGTACCGTTCAAGTGTGTGATGCAAAGCTTTGTTTGTTTAAAAGCGGACATTCTGCCCAACACACTGACACCAAACACACTATAGTTGTGACAAACCAGTAGCCAGCAGGATAAGGTGGAAATAAAGAGAAAAAAACAGATCTCACAAAGTTTTGCATCACACACTAGAACGGTAAATAAGAAAGTCATGAAAACAAAAGGTAGTCATTTTTCCTGCTGTACTGCGCCTTGCAGGAAGCCCGCTCATCAGCTAGCCTGACAGCTGAGAGACTCGCTGCCTCAGTGTGCAAGCACGACTTGTGACCCAGTTTCTCGGCTGGCCTGGAACAAACTAAGTGGCCAAACTGAAACAGCCGCGTGGCGTGTATGTCTTGACATACGCGTCACGCGGCTGTTTCAGTTTGACCACTTAGTTTGTTCCAGGCCAGCCGAGAAACTGGGTCACAAGTCATGGTTGGTTGGTTAGTTCGGGTTTAACGTCCACAGCACCGAGGTGATCATGGACGGCCCTGACGGGCGGGTTATGGGGGACAGGGAAATCTATTGCCTATGGAGTACGACCTGAACACTGATCAACTCAGGCGCACTCCAACTGTGCCACTTTGATTTACCAGGACCTTTCAACGGACAAGCTATTGAACAAATCCGTTTTTTCCCCTGGATTGTGAGTCCAGCTACCGGGGCCAAGTCATGCTCGCGCACTGAGGCATTATAGAACTCACTGACGCATTGGCAGATCTGTGAGACTTTTTCAATAGATAATTCAACATCAGAATCAGATCAAAGACAAAAGCGAGGACAGCACTCATATAGAAGGGACTTTGTGGGTTATGTTTTATCCATCTTGTTTTAATAATAAAACAGAGCATTAATTACTTAATTATAATTTACCAATCATTGTGTTGTGCAAGTTACACAGTCTGCTGAAGGCTTCATTCCCCTTTTTTCAGTGAGGTTGTACAATATATCCAGACACTGACTTGTCCTCATCAAAAAGGGCATTGTCCTCCGTACACAATCTTTAAAGTCCAAGCCTCCAGTGGGATAAGTACAGAATCTGCAAACACACACAGAAAAAAATAAAACGGTTTTTACAAATAAAATTTGTCCAAAAGAATCACTATCAAAATTTACCTTTCTCTGTAGTTTTCCTGCATAGAGCAGAAAGCATAAAACGAAACACAAAACTGCATGTAAATTATAATAAAATATTAGTTTTTAAACCTCCAGCTACATAACTAAATTCATCAACTCAAGCAGCACACCACAAAACAAGAAAATGCAAACAATATTCAGATTTCAAATGTATAATTACCATGTTGTTCCTGGTCGCCGCGCGTTGTCTAGGACTGTGTTGAGGTTCTCCAGTTCTGCACGATCTTGTAGTGGGAATTCCTGATTTTTCTCCTCTTCGACCAGTACGACTCATCTTTAAAATCCATATTTTCTCAAGGAGAAGTTTAAAATCGTACTATACACGTACGTATACCTTAATCAGCAAGTGCACGTGGCGTCAGCGAAAGAAATATAGAAGAAAGAAAGCTGGAACTTGGTCTGGCAATGGAATTTGTAGCCTTGATTTGCAGTCAAATTTGGCGGAAATAATCGCAGCAGGTGCTAATACCGGCATGCAATGCAGTGTCTGACAAAACATAGAATGTGGCGAATAAATGTTATATAAAAAAAAAATTATTTAACAAAAAAAAAAGTCACGGCGTGCCCAAACTATGGTAAAAGATTGCCGTTGTATATTTATTTTCAAGATAAATGTCGGCTAGATTTAAAATTTCATCTGTCAATGTTGCGAATTGGGCCAGACTGGCTCGCCTATCGTGTGCCAACATTTGCAGGCGAAGCAGCGCGCGGGCGCGGTACAGCCTCCGGCGGCTCGCGTGATTGTTCCAGCTTGGCACCAAGATTGATTATACCGGCGCGCGCGCGGGCTCACGCGATACCGGCGCGCGTGTTGGTTTCAGCATGGCGCTAAGCTCTCGCATACTGGCCCAATATATCGGCCATTATCCAGCAATGGACCAATATTTGCCCAAGATACTGTGCGTGCTGGGTGTGTCCTGCAACACGCTTTCTGGTGAATAGCAGCGGAATGCAGATAACAGTTTGTCCGTAAAACTGCCCGTGTGACGTGGCGGGGAAAAATGGCACAATAGCAAGTAACGTGCCGACCAAACAAACTGTTGGGCAACACAACAAAAAAGAACGTGTACTGATATGTGATGAACTAAACGGGAAACGTAGTACGAGAAATCTGTCGAGGGTTATTCAAATTCAAATTCCAAAACTTTATTGTGTCAGTCTAGCCGACAAATTTTCTTTCGTTGGGATCACCTGCGCGTGTACGGTTTTAGCCACATTATGACAATGGAAAAAAAAAAAAACAACAAAAAAAAACCCCACAACCACAACCACAACAACAACAACAACAACAACAACAGCAACAACAACAACAACAACAACAACAACACACGACAGTTTAGGGCAGTTTGCAAGATGCCACTGCGACATCTGAGGTGCAAGTTCCTCGACGACGTCAACTAGGAGAGAGAGAGAGATACGCTAGTTAACACACTCTTCATTTAGGAGACGGATAGCCGAGGGTACAAATGACACAAATGACACAAATGACGCTAGCTGAAACGTTCAATTTCAATAAGAAGGAGTGTGTGATATAAATATGGCCAATGTGAAGACGAACAAGGACAGTCTCTTCAATGCGGCTGCCGCAGAGATGAGGTAGGCTGTCGGACGAGCGAGTTAGACCGGTTAGCAGGCACGTATTTCGGTTTCTGTTTGAGTGTAAACTTGGGACAGGCCTTGTGGCCATATTCAACTCGCTCTAAGTAATCATACGATCTAAAAGCTCCGTGCCAAAATACACGATAAAACAGAACAAACTTAACTCATTCAGCCCGACGGCCGTATTTCCTGAATATTTTCCGTATTTCCTGAATATGGTATAGTCTTCCAACCTATCTCGAATTTGTTAGCCACCTGTATTTGCGGGTGACCCACTACTTAGTTCGGGTTAGCAAACACGCTCTATTCCTGACCCGAGTCATTTTTTTAGCCCCTGTGTGATCAGTTTAAACCGAGACATTTGCCCACTAACCCGTCCTAACTCGCTCGTGTGACAGCGCTCTTTGTTGTGTATTCTTGCACGGCTCATTTTAGGTCATGTGATCACTTGGGGCGAGTTAAATTTGGCCGCCACATGGCCTATCCCGGGTTTACCGTCTGACGGGCCTCCAAGTTAAATGAGGCACCGCCATTATCTGTGGTTTAACACATTCTCCTCCAGGACCGAAATCCGCAAATTTGGATATTGCCCCCATGAAGACTGTATTACACCTCTAAAAACAGATCGAGCGTGATAGCTCAAGGCGCCAAGCTATTCCGGCACAACCCTCAAACTATCAAGCTCGATCCATGTCTTGCCGTGTCGGAGTTGAATGAGTAAACCATTTCAGTGCCCGAGAAAAGTTGAACACCACCCAACTGCAAGAGGTGTAGATCCTCATGAGTTGCGGGGGCTGATGAGGATCTATCCCTCTTCCTGACACCACTATGAACCTATGTTGCTGGAACATGTATTTCTGGTGTTCAATCAACGACGATTGCAGAAAAACAATCTGCGTCAGCTGGCACTGAACGGGTTAAACCTTTTAGCCCCCAGTCCCTACAGCAGGAGATAGATTGACCATGATAATTCAAGGGTAGTGCCAGATTAGCTTGGCGCCTTCAGGCGCCAAGCTAATCTGGCACTGTCCTTGAATTATCATGGTCAATCCATTTCCTGCAACTGGTGCAGTTTATGTAATAATGTATTGAGACGTTTGTATAATAAGCAGTGAGGGCTAGGATTAGGTTGAAATACGCCTATTATGTATGCATGCGTAGAGGTGGTTGTGAATGTGTAAGTGCCGCTCAGTTCAGTTCATAAGAAGATGTTTATGTGTGAGATGTATAAGAGTTATGTGTTAAGATTCTGTAGTGTCTGTCCATTTGGAATTTGTAGCTGTGTAAGTGCAGGGAGAAAAATGTTCATACTATCATTGTGCATTATCGCGGTTTTGTGTTGTTTGTTTGTTTGTTGTTTTGTTTCATTTTTTTTAAAAAAAAAACCCACAAACCCTGAATATTATTATTATTGAATAGAGTGAAGATCTCGCTACTTACTCCTCTACTTTATTGTAGCAACGGCAAGTTTGAAAATTGGCTTTTGTGACCAAATGCTTTTACCATTGTAAAATAAAGGTTCATTGTTCATTGTCTTAACCCCTTTGCTGCCAACAGCGCGTCTTTGAAAACAGGGCAAATTCAGCACGACTGATCCCAACCATCCAAGAAACATAATATAAATAGGACCTGCAAGGAGCAAAGAACATCATGAGCCACCGCTTCTGCGGGACCATGAGGTTCTTTGTCTCGTGCAGTTATATAGTCGTCACCTTTTTCCGGTAGTGTTTTCTTTTGTTTCAAGATTCACAAGTGAAGACGAATTACTGGAGGTCCTTTTCATCTAGAGCCTAAAATAAAGCTTCGGTGTACGTGGTCTCAATCTGTTCCACTTTGCCTTGTGTAAAAAAGCAAATTCAAATTTCCGACATCCAGTTTTTCCGCCACCCATCGAGTCCTCCACATTACGTAGTGCTGAATAGAAAAACACCGTCAGAGTAGAACAGCACACTGGTTGTCTCCTTCGATTCGCTGAGCGAATCGAAGGAGACAACCAGTGTGAGTAGAACGGTAGAGCGAGAGTACGCCTACAGACAAACGGTGTTTCGAAAAATCGTCTGTGCACAGGCGCACTGAACATGACGCACCAAGATAACGCTCAGTTGGAGGTACCTGTGTTGATCTGCCATTTTGGACGTTATATGTCGTAAAACCGTAATGTCTAAAATCGCAGACCAGCAATCAAGCAGAGCCCATATCCATGAGAAAATGGCCCGCTCGAAGCGTTTTCCGCCACTTGCCGGGCGAAGCGTTTTCTGTCTGTCTCGCTATGAGGACGCAGCTGAAGCACCTGAGTTTGACGCACCTGGTGAAGCTGTGTATGACGCGCCTGTTGAACCTGCGAAAGACGTAGCTAATGCACCTAAAGGCGGCTACTCATAAACACGAATCCGATACGAAACCGATCCGAATCCGAAGCGGGTCGGAAACAGAAACAAATCGTGCAAGTCCTTTTTGATGTGTGTGTGTTTCCATATGTCCGATGCGATAAACGAATTCGCATCCGGCTTTGAACGAAAATGACGCATTTAAAAAAAAAAAAAATGTTGCATCATCGCATCGGGTTCGGATCGTAGTCGTATCGGTTTCGTGCTTATGGAAACGTAGCTTTAATTGGCGCACCTTGTACACCTGCGGATGACGCACTCGGTGCACCTGCGAATGACACAACTGATGCGTATGACGCACCCACTGAGTTCTCAGTATCCCTTTTCGAGAAGAAAGTCGCCCAGTCTCTCCACAGCGTTGTAGCACGTGCCTGGTTGGAGTGCGTCCTCGTGCGTCGCTAATATGACGCAGCGCGCGCACCGGAAGATGACGCAGCCGGCCCCTGTAGCGGAACATCTCGCCACCATCATACGGTCTCGGTTGGAGAGGCGAGTCAGGATGAAGTGAACTTCTCCAACCTCCAGGCCTACCCTTCTGAGCTCCATCGGGTCCTGTGAGAAAAAAAACACAGGCGGAGAAAATCGCGAGTAAAGGAAAATTCAACGCCATTCAGTTGAAGGCCTTGGGGTTAACCCCTTCACTCTCGAAAAGACGTGGGCACGATCCATGTGCAAGAGACATAGCTCTTCATGAGCCCCCGCAACTGCGGGGGCTCATGATGATCTATGCCTCTTGCTAAGACAATTTATATAAGGCCTTGGGCTTAACCCATTCACTCCCGAAAAGACTTGAGCTCGATCCATGTGCAAGAGACATAGATCTTCATGAGCCCCCTCCCCCCCCCCCCCGGGGGCTCATGGTGACCTATGCCTCTTGCTAAGATACTTTGTATCCGTGTTTCTTGAACGGCTGCGGCTCTTCGGCGTTGAGTGATCAGAGATTTCAGAAACATAATATGCCAACATTGGCAGGGAAGGGGCTATCAAATAAAATAGTATGATGTATTTGAGTGCTGGTTTGTAGTTTTGAATCTTACGACTCTAAGACGTAAGTCCGAAATCACGTGATTATCATACAGATGTAGAGTTCATTTCTTTTTCTCGTCAGTATAATAGGTATAGGTCATTTGACATCAGATCGCACAACGTTTTTCGCAGATATCTTTGCAAAAAAACAACAACCCCAAACCCCCCAAAAGAGCAACAACAAAAAACAACAACAAAACAAAGCAAAAAAAAAAAAAAAAAAAAAAAAAAAAAAACCCACACACACAAAAAACAACAACCAACAACCCCAAAACAAACAAAACAAAACAAAAAATAAATAAATAAAAAACCAAACACCCCCCCCCCCCCCCACCAAACACAACTTTCCTATACTAATCTTAGAACAAATATCATTCAGTGCCACATTGACCTAATACGATTTACTTTCAAGAAACGCGAACAATGTGTCAGTTTTGCTGTACAGTCGTAAAAAAGAAATCCGAATTTTTTCATCCCTAAATGAACCCCAGATATATTCTGCACAGTATGAGAATATTCTATTCTCACGTGAATGAGTCAGTTGACCAAGTTTTCAAACATGAAACAGCGCAGGCATACACGAAGTCTACAAGTCCAAATGCTTGACCTCGATGTTGAAATCTGGCCACTTCCCACTGGGGCTCTATTAGGAAACGACGTGTTCTTGTCTTTTCACCAAATTCTTACGACCGTACAGTAAAATCAGCAAATCATAGGAGTTCAGTAAAAACAATCCATATTCGGTCATCTGACACTGAATTATATTTGTTCTTAAAGTGGAACAGAAACGTTTTTCTTTGCGGAGATATTTGGAAAAAAAAAATGTTGTGAGCTCCGATGTCAAACGGCCCTATAATAATATTCATACCTGGAACCCAGCCATCACCTGCTGGAAGTGGTGTTTCGTGATGCTGAATCCTGGGCAGCTGGTAGCCCATTGAGTCCCTCCGGTACTGTGGAAACAAAAATAGTGTTTGAGTTAACACCTTTGCTGCCACAGAACACGAACATTGTTCCTGAAATCTATGGTAACCCTTTTAGCTAGCCCCAAGGTCTCATTTGTCAAATTTTGGAGGTGTTGTCTAACGACCATTTACCAGGTGCAGGATATGGCTTGACCATGATAATTCAAGGGTAGTGCCAGATTAGCTTGGCGCCTGAAGGCGCCAAGCTAATCTGGCACTACCCTTGAATTATCATGGTCAAGCTATCTCCTGCTATAGTGATCTGGGGCTAAAAGGGTTAATTCTGTCCCAAAGAATCCAGTTAGCCGTCCAATAAAAATAAAAGTTTTATTTTCCTACGTCGCACGACCAATCCCTTTAACAAAAACCGGACCACGTGACCTCGCTACAGAAAGCCTTGTAGCAAATCCCATATACCAATAACTTATAGTACCGTAGAGGGCCTACCGAGGCCACTTTTATTTCACGGAGCGCAGACATCTGACACTTTAAAAACGATTTTGGTATCAATTTCAGCCCACTTTGAAATTTCAAATATAAAGGATTTAAATTTCCAAAACTTCATTAGCTCGCTTAAGCTTGCCCTCAGCGGCGCCACGCGAATGTTCTGTGTTTATGGACAGTGTGTGAGGGAATGCGCGTGATTCTCGTTAGCATGCTTGTTGGGTTGAGTTCGCGGCGGCGCTTTGAGCCGATTTCAACTGGGACAAAGCGCCTATTTAATGCTCTGATTTATTTACAAACAACAAAACGATAAATTGAATGTGTCCTCATTGGTCTTAGTGAGTTTTCTTGTAAAGTTGCAGTCATCGCAACTAAACCCGGAATAACAGGAGAACACTGCAATGCACTACTATGATTGTCTCCCTTGAGCAACAGCACGCGTCGGCCAAGAACCTGTCAACACGCATAACAAAGAGAAGGATTCGCGACCGAAGTTTCGGATCTGACTGCCCGCAGTTATTGAAGCATCATGTTTTATGCATACATATATATATACTCGATTATATCAGTGTGTCCAATGTGTAGCAGATGGCATTTATATTGTAGCCGAGTCGGAGGGTGTACAGTATTATTAAAGTTGTATTAACCCCTATCATACTGAGGCTAAAAGCTTCAAATGTGTACACTGCCATATGCAAGCTACATTATAGTACTTACAGATAAGGATATAAACCAATGGCTTTAGTTCAAGGGAGGTGCCAGAATAGCTTGGCGCCTAGAGGCGCCAAGCAATTCTGGCACAACCCTTGAACTATTTTAGTCAAACTTATTTCACACACTGGTGTATTCCGAATGATAAGGGTTAAGAGTTAGGCTTTGCCAGTGGTTCTTGTCGGCTTGAGGGTTCGTTGCAGGTGAGGTGGAGGGGGGGGGGGGGGCTGAGATGTCGGAGGTAAGACTCTTACCTCCGACACTGGCACCCCCCCCCCCCCTCGTCCCTTCCAACGAACCCTCGAGCCGACAAGAACCACTGGCAAAGCCTAACTCGTAATACAACGATTTTGTTTTCAACTGTAAAAGTATTATCCGCGATGACCTTGAAAGAACCCGAAGCTGCGTGCGTGTGACGTAGAAATGCAAGGGACGCAAATCTCAATACTTTCGACGAGAAGACTCCCGTTGCTTTGTGAACGGGCGACCAGGGAGGGGAAAAAAGTCGAATAGAGCCAGGCCAACGAGAAACAGTGTTAATGAGACAGAAAGAAGACAATAATAATTGTATTACAAGTTAGTCTTTTCCGGTGGTTCTTGTCGCACCAAGGGGCCGATTAGCGAGCGGGTGTCAAAGGTAAGGTCGATGGCTGTAGCCCCGAGACTCGCTAACCCCTTCCCTGCCACTGTACGTACTCGTTTGTCTCTGAAATCTGGGTTCATTCAACGACCAAAAGCCAACACCGTCCAAGGAACATGGATGCAAATGGAGGCAAGAGGCATAGATCTTCATGAGCCCTCGCATTCGCGGGGTCTCATGAAGATCTATGCCTCTTGCAGTTAGATCGCGTTCACTTTTTCTTGGCACTGAAGGGGTTAATCAACCCGGACAGGCGGCAACAACCACTAAAAGCCCGACTCGTAATCATTTTCTACAGTTTTAAGTAAGTAAAGACAGTATATAACTCATTCAGCCCGACGGCCGTATTTCCCAAATTTTGAAGGCGTCATCTAATGACTATGCACCAGTTGCAGGAGATGGATCGACCATGATAATTCAAGGGCAGTGCCAGATTAGCTTGGCGCCGACCCATCTCCTGCCGCAGTGCGTCAGGGCTGAATGGGATGAACACTAAGTATGCCCTTGGAAGTACCCTCAGTTAGGAGTTAGCGCTCAAAGCTTTCGGCTGCAAGTCAATTACCTCCCGTTGCTCTCGTGTTTACACTTCGAAAGTTCCGTCGAAGGTATTGTCTCTGAAATCTGGGTTCATTCAACTTGGCTAACTTATAATATTGTGAGTTATTTTTCCGTATGAAGTTGATGCTTTGGTTTGTTTCCATGTCACCTGAAGAAAGATCTTTGATCCGAAACGTCGTTCCTTGTTTCTATTTTAAAGGGTTTTCTACCACTGTCTTCTGTTTTTCTTTCACATGAGACCCTAGCGGCAACAGGTTTACTACATAATGCTTTAGGGATTACAGAGGGCGTGCATATCATTATTATAACCGCTCAGCTTTTATTTATATGGCAGTCGCGGAGACGTGTCACAAGAAACCTCACGTTGCCTTCATAACGGGCAAGAGGGGGAGATGCGAATATAGCTGGAGAAGAGGGTTCTTCTCGGAGAAAGAAACACGCTTAGACAAGGAAGTTACAACACAATGTAGCTAGGTCATTGCACGTATAAGGATATGGTAAAAAGATGACTTTTTATTTGTAACTCCGCCGTTGTCAAGACAGAAAGCAACGCGAGTGGTTGTGTGAAGAGTGAGTGAAACAGAGGGAATTTAACCCCTTTAGTGCAGAGAAAAAGTGAACGTGATCTAACTGCAAGAGACATAGAGCCTCATGACCTCAGTCCCGCAGTCACGGGAGCTCATGAGGATCTATGCCTCTTGCTGAGACCACTTTGTGTCTATGTTCTTTTGGACCAGTTTGCGGAGGTTGTTGGTCGTTCAGCGAACACCAGTAATTATTTCAGAAACAAAATGTAAGGTCCGTTGGCAGGGACCTAATGCGCAAAAGGGCATCGGGCCGACGTCGGCCCGGTGACCTTTGCTCACTGGGGAAGGGGTTAATACATCCGTCCTACCTGTATATCGCACACTGGGACACCAGGCCCTTGTCCACCATGGCGTGGGTGTAGTCACCCCACTGGCTGGGAATCGCAGGCAGGGGCGTAGACACGCCGATGCTTCGCTCTGTCAATGGTTCCATACTGATACGACGCTGGTAATTTAAATGACGAGACTTCACACCCAGAATCGCACTGTCATTGCTGTTTACGGAGGAGGACGTCTCACCGGCTGTTTGTCTATGTCTTCCATTTTAGAGATGATCTGTTTGCGAAAGCAAAAAGTCAAACGGTTACAAAAATGTCGTCAAGGTCGTTGTATCACCAGAAGTGCCACATCTTCACCCCTGTGAAAATAGCCAACAGTTTCCACGTCACGCCAAAAGTTATCACGTTTCGCAGTCACTGACCACTTTCGTCAGGGCTTTGTGTCGCTGCCATATAATATCCTTTCTTTACTTGAAGTGTGTAATACATGTTTCACATTGCGTGCTAAACTAATCTTTCATTTGCCTGAAAATAAGGAAGATGTCAGACGTTCGCATTGCACCAGGCACAAATCAGTGCGACCCTCTTTATAACCACTGGACTGAAGGAGCCCTTGTATCCACGATTTCAGTTCGTGACAAACTGAACGCCTCCAACTGCAAGAGGCATAGATTCTCATGAGCCCCTACGACAGTAGGGCTCATGAGAATCTATGCCTCTTGCAGAAGATGTCCGCTCCATGAAATTCTGGGGCTGAGTAGGTTTTTTAAAGGTCACTGCGACTTCGGCAAACTTTGTAAGCTAACATATCCTTTTTGGTCTAAGTGTGCTGTGTTTTCACAGCGGAGCCAGTCCAACATTATTGTGCTATTGCTATTGGTTTGCACAGAAACCCTAACAACACGCCACTTGTAAATGGTAGGCTCCATTAGAAACCTCTCACGTCCAGCGGCATCTGTGAAAGTCTATTTGACAGTCATAGCTCACGGGCAGGGCCCGAATAGCTTGACAGCCTGTCAGGTGCCAAACAAATTAGGCACTTTTCTTGAGCTATTGCGGCCGGTCGGAGACGTTGACTGTGCTAAGAAGCGGAGAGGTTTACCACGTGAGACGCGTTGCAGCAATGCAAGTTATGGCGTGCTGTTAAATTAACCCTTTCACTGCCGAGAGAAATTGATCAACACGCAGAAGGTATAGATCCTCGTGAGCCCCAGCCCCCCTCCTCCCTCCACACACTGACACACACACACACTGACACACACACACTGACATACACAGACACACACACACACACACACACACACACACACACAGACACACACACACAGACACACACACACAGACACACACACACAGAGACACACACACAGACACACACACACACACACACACACACACACACAAACACACACACACACACACACACGCACACACTTTGAATGACCCACGCGCCTGTGACGGCTGGGGATCTTTGACGTTGAATTTTCTACAATGACTTCAAAAACACAATCTGTGTCCACTGGCAGTAAAGGAGTTAATAGTATGCCAAGCGTGGTGCGAGCTAGTAGACCGAGTAGATGTCGCCACGTCCGACTCTGACTTTCAGCCCTGCATTTCCTGGCCTCCCTCTCCCCCTCCCCCCTTCGTCACCACCCAAATCTACCGTGTCTTGAGTCCTCAGCGCCTCTTTACTAAAATATTATAGCACCTGACATAATTTACTTCCAAGAGTTTAAGAGCTGCAAAACTAATCAGCGATTACCGTTGAGCTGTAATGAGCATTCCACTTTTTGGGTGACTTGTATGTTCATGTCACTTTAGCAGGCGTTTCATGAAATATCATGCTTCAAAATGAAGAAGAGTTTAAATACATATATGAATAATCAAAAGCACGTTCACACTCGCACGACGCATAACAGTCCGTTCATTAACATGTACAAAAATAAAATCCACTCGGCCGCATGCCGGCTCACGAATACGATTAGAATCAATGCATCTGAATGTTTATATAAGACACTTACTTACAGTCCAGAAACGACGCCATTGTGTGTAAGCATTCTATTCTCAAGCCTGCTGCGAACTTGAACACGGCCACACAAAAAATCGACTGCAACACGTCAGAGGTAGTGCCTGATCAGCACTACCTTTTGATCACTCACGGTCGATCCGACAGTCTGATGACCGAACTGAAACAGTTTATCGTCAGTCAACCTTCTCACTACCGATGTCGTTAATTCGGCGTCAAAGAGCCCCAGACCTACCAGGAACAGGGACGGAAAGTAGTGTCAGCAAGAGGCATAGATCCTCATGAGCCCCCGCAACTGCGGGGGCTCATGAGGATCTATGCCTCTTGCTCTTGGATCGTGTTTACGTTTTTTTCGGCAGTGAAGGGATTAACTGACAAACATCCGCGAATATCACGCTAATTAGGCACTCCCTTGGAGCTGTCAGTTTCCGCACTGCAGAAGACGCTGTTGTTATTGAACAAAGCTTCGCGAATTTTGAAGTTTTGCCGGGACTGACAAGCCCCCCTCAGGCACAACCCTTTGCACTGCTTTGCTCCACGATACCATCCGGATGGCACGGATAGCTCTGGAAGCGAAAGAACTCCTGTTTACATAATTTTGTGAGCGGTTCTGTGACTTCAGAACTCAGTCGCTGCCCCGCGAAGCCGTAACTGAGGTCTACAGTAACAGATCAACAAACATTTGAAGAACTTATGGGCGTGATATGTACGACAATGTCAGCAAACAAGCAAAGCTAGCTGTAACTTACACCGGGAAACTCGCGGTAGGGGGGGAGGGGAGGGGAGGGGAGGCCAAGGGGGGGGGGGGGGGAGAGTGCTTCAGGCGGTTTCTGACTCGGACACGCTTCGTGGCCACTGACACTGAAGGGGTTAGCGGCTGAGCCGCTAACCCCTTCAGTGTCATGGCCACGAAGCGCGTCTGAGTCAGAGACCGCCCGTTAGCAGTGAGTCCATTGTTTTCCTGGAGAACAGCGCTATACAAGAACTATGTATTATTATTATTATTATTATTATTATTATTATTATTATTAGTGTCATGGCCACGAAGCGCGTCTGAGTCAGAGACCGCCCGTTAGCAGTGAGTCATTGTTTTCCTGGAGAACAGCGCTATACAAGAACTATGTATTATTATTATTATTATTATTATTATTATTATTATTATTATTATTATTATTATTATTATTTGCACCTCCACCCGATGGCACTGATGTAAATTGTAGCCGGCAAGCGACAGAGCTCCTCGTCCTCCAGACCAAAAACTGCCAAGCGTGCAAAATGCAGAGAAGGGCCCAACCGACAAAGAAACACGCTAAGAAACGACAGTTACAACACAATTTAAATACCCTTTCTCAAAATAGACAAACAAGCAAGTATCAAATTCAGTCAGTGGCTACTTTTCTTGTCAGCGAAGATAAGTAGCAACTAAATTCTATAGCTTTTGTTTGACCAGTTTGAATTAATTAAAAAAAATTGTGTCTTTTCTAAGCGTGTTTCTGTCTCCGTTGAGTTCTTATCATAGGTCTCCATAGCCTCCCCTGACGCGGGGGCTTATGAGGATCTATGCCTCTTGCAGATGGGTGCCTCTCTCTCTCTCTCTCTCTCTCTCTCTCTCTCTCTGCAGGGGTTCTACTTAATGCTTAACGACCCCCGCAAACAGAAATCCCATTGTGCTCTCAGTGATCACTATACCTGCCGGTGTAAACAATATGTGCTCTAGGGTTTGTAAGATTAAACGCGCCGAGGCGTGATTTTCTCCTAGTGTTTTTGAACAGTATCGTCGCCAACTTGTCAACGGACCCTTACGGCTCTGAATTGTCCTTAGGGGGGATAAATATGTTTTTTTTTTCCCCTCTGCACTCGTGGCCACTCTACGAGAGCATTTCCATTAAACTCTTCATTGCCACTGTGTTTATGAAGTCTTTGTTAATTCAGTCAACGCAATAACACACAAACTCATTCGTCCAAGAAACAGGGATACGAGGCGATGTCAGCAAGAGGCATAGATCCACATGAGCTCCCGCAATCGCGGGGGCTCATGTGGATCTATACCTCTTGCATTTGGGTCTTGCTCGCAATGCCCCCGGCAGTGAAGAGGTCAAAATTGGTCGAAAAATCTATGTTGTTTTCATTAACGGTAGACAATGTACTCAAACGGAGACGTACGCCTCTGACAGCATTTAGCGTTCATCGTGTCTACTGTCGTGATGAAAAAGTCGATTACCCCCCCCCCCACCCCACCACCCACCCCCCCGAAAAAAAACACACACAAAACCCCCCAACAAACCCCCCCCAAAAAAAAAAAAAAACAACAAACAAACAAAATACTCACAACAACAAACAAAACAACGTGAAACGTGTAGACCTTAACGTCTTTTGTCCACCACGAAGGGGATTTCAAAGACGGGGCACCAAAAACAGGTCTGTACAAATTTTGACCCCAGCTGGGTTTGAACCCACAACCTTTCGGACAAGAGTCGAACGCTCTACCAACTGAGCCACCCAGGCCTGAAAAGTGGATAAAAGACACAGCAAGCAGCCAAATGCAGAAATGAAATTGTCAGTTTCTCAAATAGCACTTATTCTCAGGCGGGCCCTGCGGAAAGCTTACGTCGACTACATGTATATAACTGAATCCGAATAAGTCACTTCGGAAACGGCACATGCCCAGAATGCATGTTTTCGCTTTCAAAACGTGCCGGAAATAAATCGGAAATTTATAAATGTCCGATTTATTTCCTGCATGTGTTGAATGTAACACCACATATGTCCTGAAATTTAAAAAAAACCCAACCTGACCACTCAGCAAAAACAAAACAACAAAACAACAACACATTAAACAGAGAAACAGAGAAAGGTCCGTAAATCTGCTCGCAAATTTGAACGACTCTTTTAAAACTGTAAGAAAAGATTACATATTTTATTTTAGACTCTTCAAATGTGATAATAAAATCCAGACCAGAAAAGTTAACAGCCATGTGTGTAAAATGAAAAGAAAATCCCAGTAGAAAAAGAAACACAATGAGAAAGCACAATTACAATTCAGTTGTACTGTTAGTTTCCTTCGAGCTTCCTCAACGAGTTCATTTCTCTGTTGGGATTTCTTTGACATCACAATGAAATGAATTTGAAAACATACCTGCTGCGACAAACGTAACGGACGCAGTTCGTACAAAGACTTCTCAACGTCTCTCTCTCTCTCTCTCTCTCTCTCTCTCTCTCTCTCTCTCTCTCTCTCTCTCTCTCTCTCTCTCTCTCTCTCTCTCTCTCTCTCTCTCCCTCCCCGGCTCTCTCCTCTTTCTCTCGGCTCTCTCTCAAAAACACTGTCATAAGAGTCGTGTGAAAGCAGTAGTCTACTGTGAGTGATATATTGACCAACGTACGAGTGGCATATGAACTGATAACAACTCTCTTCACAGTCTCCAAGCTGTATGAGCCAGCTAAAGGCACGTGCCGGTTGTGCCCCGATTTTGAAGCCGATTCCGATCCGATTGCGATCGGATGACGTCAATTATCCGATCAGGTCCCAATCGGCTGGGAATCGGGTGTCTAAAACCTGCTCTATTTTTCCGATCCGAATCGGCCCCGGTTGTAAGCTTCAACCAATCAGAGCGCGTCTCGCAAGCGGCATGTCGTTTCAGTTTGCAAATGGCGGAACACGCCTGTTGTGATCAGTACCACCGCCGTTGCTGATGTTTCGCACGCCTCTTCCCGAATATGATGCAAAACTGCTGATAATGCAAGCACATCATCATCACTGTCAAAACTAGCAGCCATTTAGCAGAACAGGTACGACTTTGATCTTCGGTTCAAACCGGTCGCTAAACAAGTCGGGAAATGTGTGGCAGTGCACACGTTTTTTTTCGTCCGGCCCGATCACCTACCGATTCGAAACTGGTCGGGAATCGGCCTCAAAACCGGGCTCGTGTAGCGGGGCTTTAACCCCTTGTCTTTCGGCGTCCATTACTCGTCTATGAAACCATTACAACCACTGATGAACCATTGCCGCATGCCTATTCAGGCGTGAACTCCTCCACCACTAGAGAAAACAGGCGCATAAATAAAGCGCCAACCAAGAGGCATAGATCCTCATGAGCCCCCGCAGCTGCGGGGGCTCATGGGGATCTTTGCCTCTTGCAGCCGAGTCTTGTTTCTGTCATCCGCCGTTGATGAGTGTGCCTGGCTGTAAAAGGAGTAGGCCCCTATAGCCTAGGTTATGACCCTAACCCAGTCAACGAACTTTCAGGCTGAGCCCGTCTGGATAGCTACAACTGCACGGCACAACCCGAGCTAGGTTACGTACAGTAGTATACATCATATGAGTGAAACCTAAGCCAAACGTGTGTCCTGAAAACAAAACACGAAGGCCGGTAGGCCTACACATGGGTGTTGGTCCGTGTCACTGCACCTTTCAGCTTACTGCTGTAAGTTCCAAGTCACAGACTAGCTATACATAATTATCATGCAAATGTGGTACGTACTCTCATTGTTTTTACAGTTTTGAGCGGCATAGCTTTCTTTAACCAATTTAACTGATTTATTTATCTGTCTATATGTTAACCCTTTGGGAGGAATTTGTCAGAAGAATTTGCTTTCACACCACCTTCTGACAAATTCCTGCAGGAATCACCTCCACAAAAACCGCTCCCCACAGCTAAAGGCTCGGAAATTATCTCGACAAAAACGCTGTTTGTGTGTGTGTAATACTGTGTACAGTTTTTGTAATTGTATTTTTGAAATTTGTAAGGCGCCTAGAGTTCTACCTGAGTTTAGGCACCATAGAAATTATTATTATTATTATTATTATTATTATTATTATTATTATTATTATTATTATTATTATTATTATTATTATTATTATCATCATCATCATAAAGGGTTATACAATTGACTAATTTGATGACAAGCTGCTTGATTGGTTGGTGGTATGGCTTAGATGGTTGGTTGGTTGTGTGGATGGCGAAAGAACTTCCTGACAAGACTGACGACTGACTGACTGACTTACTGACTGACAAACTCACTCGATTCAGTGCCGGAGACTTACTATAGTGTATGTTTGTGGGTTTGTTTTTTTTTCTCACTTACTGATATTCACAATCACACATGTTCCTTTAACTCATTCTACCCCAGACACATCACAGCAAGATAAAGATCGACCATTATAGTTCAAGGGTGATGCCAGAATAGCTTGGCGGCTATGGGCGCCAAGCTATTCTGGCATCACCCTTGAACTATCATGGTCGATCTGTGTCCTGCACTGCAACGCAGTCTTCAGAGGACGACTTCAAAATTTAGGGATTTCGGTGTTGGGGTAGAATGAGTTAAAATAAGTTGCCGCTCGCAAGGAACCCTGTGTGCAAAGGGTCCTCGGGCCACCGCAGGCCGCAGTTGGTCCGTGTCAAGCTGTTCGGCCCGAGAACCTTTAGCGCGGCATTGGGGGGTCCTCCACTTTCAGTAGCCGGCACTTCTGAGCGTGAAGCACGCTACACCTCCATACATCACAGGCCCTTAATGGCGGGTATTGACAACTCTTGAGGTAGTCATGGCCGTGTCTCGACACCTGCACTGGATTCCCAGTGCGCAAAGGCCATCGGGCCGAGGTCGGCCGCCGTGGGCCAGCGCGCGCACGGCTGTGCGTGGACCAACGGCGTCCGACATCGGCCCGGTGGGTTTATGTCTACACAGTCTACCTGCCTAAAAACGAAGAGACACCGGCAATTTGTGATATATGCCGGGGCGAGAATTGTGATACGAACTAACATGATTTCTTGACGAAAACGTTCTCAAACATACATTTGTATTTTTCTCAGTCTCTTTACACCTATTCTCACTGGCCCGGCTCTACTCCACATTTTTTTTTTTTTTTTTTTTTTTTTTTTTTTACAACATAATTATACCGAATGACTGACAGCCAAAGTTTGTCATAAGGAACAACAACAACAAAAATACTCACAAACCAGATAGGTGAGGCTAGCGCTGGCAGAATTGTCAGTACTCAAACCAGGGAATCACAGCGCTGACAACAACAGTTAGATCCCTGCCCCTGGATGGTGCCTGATGGCGGGGCAGGGATCTAACGTTGTCTGTCCACGCTGTGATTCCCTTGGTTGAGTAACAACAAAATGTTAATATGTATATTCTTTTATGTATTTTGCAAAAGTAATAAACTATTTAAACCAACAACAAAAAAACCAAAAACAAAACAACAACCCTATTTGAAATGTAGCGGAAGTGACGTGTGAGGACATTACTCGTCCAGCCCCCTCCCCCCCTCCCACACTAAACTCCCCCCCCCCCCCGCGCCTCTCTCTCTCTCTCTCTCTCTCTTGCAAAAATTGATATTGGTGGCAAGAAACCCGATAATATTACTGATAGCTGGTGCGATTTATCTTTTACTTTCTAAGAAGGCCTTTGAAATTATGAACACCATGTTGTCCATCTCGTGAACACCGCGTATCAGCAAGAGGCATAGATCCTCATGACCCCGCATTCTGCGGGGGCTCATGAGGATCTATGCCTCTTGCCCGCGCAATGACCCCCTAGGCTACCCTAGGGGAGGAGGTCTTGATACACAGAGATCAACGTACGATAACAGTCGTTTCTAAGACACTTTCGAGAAAAACAGAGTTTGCAGTGACACGCGTTCCTGGTGGGATTAGTTCACAGTTATGACAGGGGCGGGTTATAAACTACAGCGGGGTAGAACTGTAAGGCCCAAAATCATAGACCAGCACACACGTAATTACATTTTCATAGGCAATGCAAGTGCCAATATGTGGGACAATGTTTGTTTTGTTGGTGTTGGTGCTTTTGTTGTTATTTTACTTAACCTCCCGCAGAAAGAAACACGATTAGAAATGACAGTTACAACAAATACATTATGTTGTAACGGTCTTTTCTAAGCGTGTTTCTTTCTTCGTTGGATTATTCTCTGCATTTTGCACGCTTGACAGACACGTTTTTGGTGTGGATTATTTGTTGTTGTTGTACTTGATGTTTTTCTTGATGTGTTGCACTCAATGTAAGAGGACTGGTCTAGCTTTTCTTGGCCATCCAGTCTTACAAATAATAATAATAATAATAATAATAATAGCAACAACAACAATAATAATAGCAATTCAACAATAATAATAAATAGGTCTCATATCACGCAGTATTCTGAACAGATGATCGCTGCGCATCAAACTAAATAATGTCCGTGACTGTTTACCTCAAATGAATTAAGGTTAGTGACAACTAAAAGACATGTTGATTTACCTTTCAGTGTTGTGATATCGGTCGTGCAGTGTCTTCCGTCATTCTGGCGGCACAATGTTGGTATTTGTCCTGGGCACAGTACTTGGTTTATCCGCCCATAGACGAGTAGATTATACAGATTTCATACATGATATTTATTCCCTGCGTGCGTAACCATTCTTCCGAGGTAGTGGCAATGCACGCAGGCTAACTGCTCTAGGTATTAAGCCGGCTATGCGCTGTGTGTGGCCCATTCTCCTCATACGGGCCTGACGATGGTGACTAAATGCAAATCCGCTGCGCCACCGGGAGTGCGTACCACCGCGTCACCAGCTCAATGCAGAATACTGAATTGAGATTGTGACGCGGTGGTGCGCACTCGCGGTGGCGCTGCGGATTTGCATTTGGTCAACATCGTCAGGCCCCTGTGATTCTGCTATACCAGTACCTGTCCGGTTTGTGAACACAGAGGTAGAAAAAGAGACATAGGTCCTCATAAGCCCCCGCAGGATGGAAGTGGGGCTCATGATGATCTATGCCTCTTGATTTTGTAGAGTATAGCCCATATACATAAATACGTGCAATATACTCTTCTGTGCGTTTTGATTACTGAAGTAACAGTGATCCGAACTTCCTCTGAAACAATGCAAAGGTATATAACGTATATATAAGCGGTGTAAAACGTTTTGCTTGATCGATAACAGGCAAATGTGATTACGAGACCCGAAACAAAATGTCCGAGTCGTCAGACGAGGACATTTTATTCAGGTCAAGTAATCACATCTGTCGGTTATCGGCACTATATCAAGCAAAATGTTGCTCAATATAATTTATGTACCCAGTCCAAAACAAAAGAAAACATTCATTTTGTCGCTGATGGCGGTGTTCAGACAAAACACATTCATGTCAGACTACTGCATATCAGTGTCGCCGGACTCAGCGCGTAGATTTCGTCTGACAATGAGCACATCCAGTGCTTTGTATAACTGTTTGTGTTACTGAGTAAATTCTACTTGTTACTAGATCATGCGTAATTGCGGAAAATGCCAGCAGGTTTGTTTATTTAGTTTTTTTCTCAGGTTGCCGATATCTCGTCAATTTCACTAGTCAGTCCAGCGACTCGCACGTTTCCCGGCGTCTGTTCTTCGTTCGTGTTTGTGTATAGGATGTAAATTTCAGGGGTTCGTACACACTAAGAAGTATTTCATTTCTACTACATATAAGAAGCTTGTTAATGTTGCCGCGTTTCCGTTTTGAACTAAATGCACGTATCACCAAGATCGAATCTTGGCGCACAAGGGATTTTGGGAAGGGAAGTATATCAAACAAATTCATGAATATTAATTTGCTTGTTATACAATATATCAATACATGTGTCAAAGAAGGAAAAACTTTATGGAGTGGGTACATATATATATATATATATATATATATATATATATATATATATATATATATATATATATATATATATATATATATATATATATATATATATATATATATTCTTTACTTTTAACAAAGGCGTCTCCCAAAGCCAAAAAAATGCACTCAATCAGAATAGCTCAAGGGACGTAATTTTTCATTAATTTCTGAAAATGCTCTTGCTACGCTAATGCCATGGAATTCCAGGCTGGTAAGCTTGCATTGTGTCATCAGGACATCAGCTGCCCTTTTTGTGACTGCATCGCCTACTAGTTCTAGAAAGGAGAGGGTTAGTGGGAGAGAAGGAATGACAGACCTATCATTTTAAGCCTTCCACTGAACACCTACTACATAAAGTAGTAGGGACTACCCGCAGGCGCCCCGCAATCCGCTGGAGAATATCCAGTCCTCCCCCCGAGAGGGGAGGCTAGTGCATGAATATTCCCAAATATATATATATATATATATGTACCCACTTCATAAAGTTTTTCCTTCTTTATATATATATACACGTAAATTATGTTGTGTACCTTTTTTGTTACCTAGTTACCTGGGCATTCCCCTGAAAATTTGTGAAGTGAAAATAAAAGCGTAACTCCTACTATACTACGTTGTGTATATAGATTATTTTTTCATATTCAAAGTTTATATATTATAAGTTATTGGTCGGAGGGGTTCGCTACACGGACCTTTGTAGGCCTTCAGGGTGCAATGATTCCTTTGGCCTCCCTCAGGCCTACAAAGGTCCGTGTAGCGAACCCCTCCGACCAATAACTTATTTGTTTTCCTTCCTCCGTTTATTGTTTAGAAAAAAATCCAGTTTATGAAGACGGCCGCTTCTGTGGCGGATAGGAGACACCATTGAATATACATGTTCTGCTGGGGATTCCCAGTCTTTACGAGACAGTGTGACGTAGCATGATTCCGTGTGAAGCGCAAGTTTTGCGAGTAAAAAGCTAATCTTGGATTGTGTACAGAATGATTCAAGCTGCAATGTCTACAAAAGGTCGTCAAAGTATGACAGTGACAGTGCTTCTTGACTGCAGTGTGATTAAGAAAAATTAAGAACTTTTTGATGAAGCGATCGGCATTTGACCATGTGACAGCTTGTGCACGTTAGCATGGTGCCTGTGTTTTTAGATTTAAGATGAATGAAGGGGATGCTTCGAGTGTGCAGCAGATTGTCGTTGTTATATTCTAAAGTGTCATGCGTGTTTGGATATCTGGAAAAGGGAATACCAAAAAAACGTTCGTTAACAGCAGGACTAGCGCTGAGATGGATTTTAAGGTAAGATTTTATTTTACAGCGTTGACATGATGACAGATAGTCTTCGAATCGTGAGATGTTTTTCTTCAGATAGTCCCGCATTGAGTGACGTGAAGAGAGAACTTTGGCAATATCGTGCTTTGTGTATAGTGTTTCTGGGTGTGTATTTTCGTTTTGGTTCTTGAATTTGTTGCTCCTGCTTTGGTGAAATCGTTGCATGTTGGAGGTTGAGCAGACGACAGTGTTTGCAAGGATTGCTGTCTCATGTCTGATTGGTTAAAAAAAAAAAATCGGAAGCTATTTTTGTTTCGTGGTTTCCCGAACTTTAAAAATGCTCGGTGCATGGCGATGAGATGGATTTGGCGAAGGCTTTTGCTATTTGCGCTGTGTAATTAGTGGTGAAATATTGTTTAAGTTGGTTCCTCACGTCGTAAAAAATAAGGCAGAGGATGTGTATTACGTCAAATAGGACTACTTTAATGCGTTTTTTCCTGCTATTTTGTCGAACCGAGTTGCTATCAAGACTCGAAAACGAAGTCCTAACGCGTCATCGAGAGGGCTATAAAACGTCCGCCATTTTTCACTACAGGGGTTTTTATATCACGGTCACATGGTACAGTTATATATATATTCCGAGAGTCAATTTTCATGGATTATCCCCTGCAATGCCAGTAGACGCAGATCGTCACGCACTTCTGAAATCATGTTTAATTAATTCATGGTCAAAGAGCCCCAGCCGTTAACGGAACATGGATGCAGAGGGGTTCTAGCAAGTCATAGATCCTCATGGGACCCCCGCGACTGCGGGGGCCCATGAGGATTTGTGCCTCTTGCATTTGGGTGAAGTTCATTTAATCTCGGCAGTGATCTACAAGTACCATTAGGCGTAAAACTGAAGACAAATTTCAGCACTATGTGTGTTTGTTACGCCTTGTCGACACGCCTAAGGAGCTTCTATGGCAGTTCTGGACACGCAGCAAAAGCACACGCGTAATAGCACTTCTTTATTCTGCGCAGCCGTTAGCGAGTCAGTCTATTTTTAGCTGTTTCTCGTACTGATAGCGTTGTATTTATAGAACGGATTGGAGGCATTGTCAGGTTACTTGATACAAAAACGATGTGTGCTGAACTGGATTGTCCTGTGTCTAAATGAACAATAACTAGACCTGTGCGCAGCGTTTCGTAACCATCTGTTAGAGAAGTGTATCTTTGAACATTACGGCGGTAGTGGCCTTTCAAGGGCGAAGTGTCGCTACGGGTCAAAGGTTAATTTCGAAAATCTCACAAAACAATTAATCTCGGAGCAGTCACAGGAGGTTCGGGATTTTGGGTTGGCCTGTGATTTTGAACCTTACGGCTACACACCATAACTGAGGTGCGAAATCACAGACAGGCAGAGAAATGTCGCTTCACTTCATTGGACTGCCAGTTGAAGTGGCACTATACCGGCTGAGTGGTAGGAATGAAAATCTCGTAACACAATACAATAGCGGTCCCAATAATATCACCGTGAGATGTGTGCCGGTCTGTGATTTTGGACCTTGCGGCTGAAGCCGCAAGGTCCAAAATCACAGACCGGCACACACTAATGCTTTCGCTTCATTAAACAGGTTCTATAAGCTCACGGACCACTGGAGTCAATCGCCTGTGACTTTTAAGTGAATTATCGGCTCATGAGTCACAACGCCGATCGCCTTAGTACAGTATATAACCCATGCCAGGAAATGCAATGTACGCTTCTGTACAAACACAAGAATACGCGTACACTGCATTTCTGCGGCAAATGCGCCGCTGTTAGTTTTTCCTGATAGCACACATTAAAAAAAAAAAAAAAGTTGCATACCAACGGGCATCACTCAGTACTGGATCTAGCGCACAGTTAGATCCCTTGACAACATTACGATGGTATGGATCTTCTATTGGAGCATGCCTCATGTTTAGTTTGCGTTTTAATCCTTTAACCCTTTGGCTGTCGGTAGCGCTTTTAGTCGCGGTGATTCCTGCAGGAATCACCGCGACTAAAAGCCCTACCGACAGCCAAAGGGTTAACTGCCGGTGTGCAAGAAGAATGCTACCTAGCTGCAAGAGACATAAACCCTCACGAGCACCTGCAGTCGCGGGGGCTCATGAGGATTTATATCTCTTGTTAGTTCTGTGTTCTTTTGTTTTTTATGCTTGTTTTTTTTTTTTTTTTTTTTTTTTTTTTTTTTTTTTTTTTTTTTTACGCGAGTGTCCGTGACTGTGCTGTGGTTTCAGACGCAGAAATGATTAGTGATCATGCACTGGCAGCGAAGGGGTTAGACACAAAAAAAGACAAATACAACAACAAAGCTGCAAGTCTATGTGCCCACGGCTGGCAGCGAATGAGTTTTAAAATAAATAACGAACACGATTTTTTTGTTATGTGTATTAAGTATTAAGTGCTTGTCGAATGTATGCTCCGTCGACTGAAGAATACGCTGTAAACCTCTGGTTATGTACCGTCAGTAACTATAACTATGCGTCCGCGGTGACCATACAAACCTGTTCAGTATATTGATTTCCGGGCATAACTGCATAATATTTTACCTACAGACAGATACACATCCGGATGCGGCTGGCCGCGAATGAGTTAATTAAGACACCTGACTGTGATATAACCCCACAAAGGCCGTTATGTTAGATCGCCAGCTACTTTCTGTTTTGCTCACGGACCAGGAGTTGTGCAATAAATAGCTTTTACCACTGATGGCACTGACGCTTGTTGGAGTTGAGGGCCGCAAACGCTTCAGCGGTAAAACAGACACACAAAGTGATATAATCACGCAGATATGAACGAACGAAATAGCAACCGCAGCCACTCGACAACAGGCATTATAACTCATTTCATATACATCTGGTGTTGATATTCATCAAACAGCTTTATCTCATTCAGCCTCGACGCACCACGGCAAGACATGGATCGAGCGTGCTAGTTCAAGGGTGGTGCCCATAGGCGCCAAGATAATCTGGCACCTCCCTTGAACAATTACACTCGATCTGTCTCCAGAAGTGAAATACAGTCTTCAGAAGGCAACTTTAAAATTGGGGAATTTCGGTCTTGGGGCAAAATGTGTTATTCAATGTTGAGACTGCTCCGGGAGCGCCATAGGGCCTTTAATGGCGCATTGATCTATGCTGAACTAATGTCGTTAGTCGTTAGTTGGTCTATTGTCAGCTTCACACACGCTCCAAAAACAAGTGTATAGGCAGTGAGTACAAGATCATCGGGCCAGCACAGCCGCGGGCCAACTACGACCGACCGACGGCGGCCCGTTGACCTTTTCAGCACTGGGAAGAAAAAGAGTGCGTGATCGATGATGCACCGTAGCGTAATGTCGTCAGAATGGGCAATACAACATTCTGGGCGAGCAGCAGCTTTCAAACTGCACTAAACCATTACCTCCTGAGGATGACATTTGTCAATTTTGGTGTAGATGTCCTTTGAGGTTTGTCAGTCATAGTTCAAGAGACCAAACCCCCTCCCCCCCAAAAAAAAAACCACACACACACACACACACACACACACACACACACACACACACACACACACACACACACACACACACACACACACACACACACACACACAAAGAAACAACAAAACAAAACAAAACAAAAAAACAACCCCAACCAACCCCAACGTTAAACTTTTAGGGGTTAACTTTTTTTGTCTACCACGAAGTGATTTCAAAAACGGGGCACCGAAATAGCGTCTGAACAAATTTTGCTCCCAGCTGGATTCAAACCCGGGACCTTTCGGACGAGAGTCGAACACGTTACCACCGAGCCATCCAGCTCCCCCAGTTCTAAAGACATATCGACCATGGTAGTTCAAGGGTGGTGTCAGACTAGCTTGGCGCCAGGTAACATTGGGTTAACAGTTCACAATATCTCCTGTCAGTATAAATGTTCTTAGTTTGTCGTACAATAATGTTGCGCAACTGAGCTAACTTAAACTGAAGTTTGCATGTCATAAAATGAAACCTATTTTTACTTTTCCTCTCCGGCTTTCGCACGTAGGAGAGTCAGTGGGAAACCTGTTACGCATGCATTGTAAAAAGAAGGGTACAGAGTCTTAACAGAGGCAAGGAAAACGTTCAGGGTCATCTGAATCATCGAATTATAGACATCAAAGTCGGGCCGGGAGCCGATCGCTTAACCCTTTTCATCCTGATACACTGTTACTTGAAACAAATTTGACTACGGCGTCAAGTTATTCTCGCATTACTCTTGAAACAGAATGCTTGATCTATATTTTATAATATGTATAATATATAATATATAATCTGTAATGTAGCCTTCATAGGACAACAAGAAACTTTTTATTTAAAAAAAAGCCTCCGGATGTAACGGGTTAACTCAATCGCGGCCAGCCGCATCCGGATGTGGCTGGCCGTGAATGAGTTAAAGGAGTGTTTTAGAACGGAAACGGAATACGCGCCTTAGATACACATCCTGAGATATTTGCTTAGAAATAAATCATATTTTATGCTGTGGGCTTTCCGCGTGTCTTCCGTGCGAAGGTAAAAGACTGCAAGTTCGTTTTTGTGAAAAGCGAGATTTACATTGTATTACAATGAAAATGTCGCTTTTCACAAAATTGGACTTTTGTTCTCTTTTGCCTTCACGGGGAGGAGACGACCCCAAGACTATCAGTCAGTTGTTGAGTGTTACACCCGCGCGTAGCCAGTTAGCCATTAACACATTCGACCCTAGGACCGAAATACCCAGAGTTTGAAGTTGCCCTCTAGAGGACTGTATTCCACTTCTAGCGATTGATCGAGTATGATAGTTCAAGGGTGGTGCCAGAATAGCTTGGCGCCTACGGGCACCACTGGCACCACTCTTGAACTATTATGCTCGATCCATGTCTTGCTGTGGTGTGGCGGGGCTGAATGAGTTAAACGTGAGCTTAGCCGTGGCAGAGATAATGATATAGACCACCAATGCTACAGGTGCGAGGTTCGATACCGGCGTTAGGCTTTTCTCCTCTAGTAAACGTCACCGTTAATTTGAGCAGACCTTCGGGGGCGGGGGGGGGGGGGGGGGGGGGGGGGGAGGAGGAGGAGGGGTGTTTCTCAGGGTACTCCGGTTCTTCCCCCGTCCCGCCTCCACTTTGGTATCGGTTTCAGGCTACTTTGTACATTTCAAATACAAGCGATCAAAATTTCCTAAACCTCAATAGTTGAGCTGACCCTTCGCACCACGTGAATGTCCTGTGTTTGTCTTGTACTGTGTTTGTCTTCAGAGTGAATGCGTGTGTGTCACATGATCGTGCATGTTGGATTCAGTTTGCGGCGCTTTGAACCGATTCACAGAATTGGGTAAAGCGCCTTTATAATAACCGGTATTTTTATTATTATAATTTTCTTGGCTGAAGATAGTCATGTTTTCATATTTCTTTTATTTTGTTTTCACCGCACACTATTGCACAAAAGCCGAGTAAATCATTAGATCACGAGGATAAAATCTATTTTTTTCGGATATTCTTTGAGGTCTGCGTCACAGGTCAAGAGAAAAATCGACTATGATGGTTCAAGAGTGGTGCCATAATAGCTTGGCGCCTACAGGCGCCAAGCTAATCTGACACCACCCTTGAACTATCAAGGACGATCAACATCCTGTCGTAGCATGTCAGAACTTCATGGGTTTACTATTCACAAGAGAAATAAACGATCCCGATTAGTGTCTTGAATTGGGGAACAGCTGTCCAGGTTATTTCCCTTGTTACGATAATTCCCGTACAATAAGTGAAAATTACAACCAAAAAATAAAATATGAAACATGACTTAAAAGTTACCAAGCGAGTCGTGTGAGAGTAATCAAACAAAAACTGCAAAAAGAAAAATGAAATGATATGAAACGCGACTTAAAAGTGAAAAAAAAAAACAACAAAAAAAAAAAAACAACAACCCCACACTCAATCTTAGACTTGTTTTGTTGTAAATTTAATTAATTCGACCCCGACACATTTCAAGGCGAATTGGAACAACCATGATAGCTGAATGTTGGACTATCACGGTCGAGATGTTTTCTGAGCTGATTCAGTTTATTGTTGTCTGACGACCACTTCCAGCTTTGTGAATTCTGATGTTAGGCCGGCTCGATGTTTTACAAGAAATCGACTGCGGAATTTTGTTTTTCTTTCTGTTAACACATTCGAGACGTGTCGCATCCGGATACGCAGCATGGAGCTGCGTATGCGGATGCGGCACGTCGTGAAGGAGTTAATTTATGCCAATTCACTCTCCATTTGCATGGCCAGTAGTTTCAGCAGCTGCTGCTCCCTGCCGGCTGTTCTCCGCTTTTCCGCCAGCAAATTATAATTTTGTGGGCAGTGGGCAGATGTTCACATCTGCACGGGACATAGACGACCCCGCCCTCCACGAGTCGCCTGCTGCCTTGCAGGCTTGGCCGCTTGGCTGCGGAAAGGCTAAGGGAGGAAACCCCTGACATCAAAGCCCCCGTGTCTCCGGGGAAGGCTTTTGAGCCAGAGACTAGGACAAGGACAGTCTGATATAAAACCTACGACCCGAGGACCTCGATGCCATCGTCCCAGCTTGCTAGGCCATGGCAGATGAACCAAGGGTTTAAAGGGTGGGGCCAGTACTGCGCACACTGCACTCCACCAAAAAGCTCCACCGCGCAGGCTTTAGGAAACGTCCACGGACCATGACACTGACCATTCCAAGTCCTGTAGCGACGGGCGAGGGGCGAAACGGCAGGTGAAAGATGTCACTGGAAGCCGCAGTCTCAAACCTGCATGCAGGCGGTTCAGGATATTGGTCGCCTGATGTTGACCTGGGGATGACAACATCACTCGGCACACCCTGAACGACCAAGCAGCCTTCTCTAGGGACAGCACTGCTTGCTCCACACGGAGAGGGGCCTAGAAAAGGTGGCCTAACCAAAGCTCGTCCCCTCGCAACCCCAGTTGGCTAGCCGCGGTCAACGGGCATCTTCTCCTGCGGTCAAAAAACAAGAAAGAATAACGGATCCACTCTCATGACGACCACGACCGGACTCAACATAGCATGCTGGAACGTCCGAACCATGCTCGACAAAGCAGACAGCGGACGCCCTGAACGTCGCTCCGCCCTCATTGCCCATGAATTGCGGAGGTTAAACATCGACATCGCCGCGCTCAGCGAAGTACGCCTTCCGGACGAAGGCAGCCTCCAAGAACTTGGTGCTGGGTACACCCTCTACTGGTCAGGCAGGCCTGCATCAGAAAGACGGCTTTCAGGCGTGGGTTTCATGGTCAAGACATCCATTGTGACTAAGCTGGAAAACCTACCAACGGGCCACTCAGACCGCATCATGTCCATGCGCCTCCCACTGAGACACCAGCAGCACGTCACCCTTCTCAGTGTGTACTCCCCAACCCTCCTGGCAGAGCCTGCTGAAAAGGACAAGTTTTACACTGACCTGCGCAGCCTCCTACAGAGTACCCCTGCAGACGACAAAGTCATCATCCTTGGCGACTTCAACGCCAGAGTGGGCCAGGACTCTGAAGCCTGGAAAGGAGTCCTCGGCAAGCATGGCGTGGGGAACTGCAATGACAATGGCCGCCTACTGTTGGAGTTCTGTGCGGAGCAGCAACTGGTCATCACCAACACTACTTTTCAGCAAAAGGACAGTCGAAAGACCACCTGGATGCATCCTCGCTCCAAACACTGGCACCTTATCGACTATGTCCTAGTGCGTCAGAGGGACCGCAGTGACGTCCTCCTCACCAGAGTGATGCCCAGCGCAGAGTGCCACACTGACCACCGCCTTGTCCGCTGCAAACTCAGGCTCCACTTCAAGCCAAAACCCAAGAAATGGGGGCCCCCCAAGAAAAAGCTTGATGTTGCCAGCCTTCAGCGTGACGATGTGAAAGCTGCCTTTCAGACAGATTTACAGCGCAGGCTCAAAGACACAGCGGACCCAGTGGACTCCTCCCCTGAAACACTTTGGGAACAACTGAAAACTGCTATTGCAAAATCCTCTGCAGAAGTCTTGGGTTTCGCCAGAAAGAAGAACAAAGACTGGTTTGACGAAAACGATGTAGAGATCCAGGAACACCTAGCAAAAAAAAAAGAGCCGCCCATCAGGCCCACCTAGCCCAGCCTTCCTGCCCTGTGAAGAAGTCTGCCTTCCGCCTCGTCTGCAGCAGTCTCCAGCGCAAGCTCAGAGATCTCCAGAATGAGTGGTGGACCAGACTTGTACAGAGGACCCAGCTTTGTGCTGACAATGGTGCCTACAGGGGCTTCTACGAAGCACTGAAAGCAGTGTATGGCCCCAGGCACCTGGTACAAAGTCCCCTGCGAAGCGCGAATGGCCAGGCACTCCTCACAGATAATACCTCCATCTTGAACCGCTGGTCGGAATACTTTCAGAGCCTCTTCAGCGCTGAGCGCACTGTTCAAGAAGCAGTCGTCCTACAAATCCCACACCTCCCAGTAAAGGTTGAATTGGACGAACCGCCCACCGCTGAAGAGACCCTCACTGCCATCCACCAGCTCAAGAGTGGCAAAGCAGCAGGCATTGATGAAATACCGCCAGAGATCTGGAAACATGGAGGCACAGCACTGCACAACAAGCTCCATGACCTCTTTCTCTGCTGCTGGGAGGAAGGAACACTACCAAAAGATCTCCGTGATGCAGTCGTTATCACCCTGTACAAGAACAAAGGCGAGAAGTCTGACTGTTCCAACTATCGGGGAATTACCCTGCTGTCCATTGCTGGGAAAATCCTTGCAAGGCTGCTCCTGAATCGGCTGGTACCTGCCATCGCTGAAGACCAACTCCCAGAGGGCCAGTGTGGCTTCAGAGCCAACAGGAGTACCACCGACATGGTCTTTGTGCTGAGACAGCTACAGGAGAAGTGCCGCGAGCAGAACAAAGGGCTGTACGTAACATTTGTCGACCTAACAAAAGCGTTCGACACTGTGAGAAGGCAAGGCATGTGGCAGATCCTGGAGCGACTTGGCTGTCCCCCAAAGTTCCTCAACATGATTGTCCAGCTACACGAGGACCAGCAAGGCCAGGTCAGACTCAACAATGACCTCTCAGAACCATTCCCTATTCTCAACGGCGTAAAGCAGGGCTGCGTGTTGGCACCGACCCTCTTCACCATCTTTTTTAGCATGATGTTGAAGCAGGCCACAGTGGACCTCGATGATGACGATGCAGTGTACATCAGGTATCGTCTCGATGGCAGCCTGTTCAACCTCAGACGACTGCAGGCCCACACGAAAACCCTAGACCAACTGATTCGTGAGCTGCTTTTTGCTGATGATGCTGCCCTCGTTGCACACACGGAGAGAGCCCTGCAGCGCATCACGTCTTGCTTCGCAGTTGCTGCCCAGCTCTTTGGACTCGAGGTCAGTCTGAAAAAGACAGAGGTCCTCCATCAGCCGGCACCCAAGACAGTGTATCACCCTCCTCACATCACCATTGGCGAGTCTGAACTAAAGTCAGTGCACCAGTTTACTTACCTTGGCTGCATTATCACGTCGGACGCCAAGCTGGACAAGGAGCTTGACAGCAGGCTGGCAAAAGCAAACAGCGCTTTCGGGCGACTTTTCAAGCGGGTGTGGCACAATCAACAGCTGAAAACAGGCACCAAGATCAGCGTGTACAGAGCTGTGGTCCTCACCACCCTGCTGTATGGTTCCGAGTCCTGGGCCCTCTACCGCAGCCAACTACGACTCCTCGAACGCTTCCACCAGCGCTGCCTGCGTACCATCCTGGGCATTCACTGGAGTGACTATGCCACCAACGTCGAGGTCCTTGAACAGGCTAAAACTGTGAGCATCGAGGCTTTGCTGCTGCGGACACAGCTCCGCTGGGCGGGGCATGTCTCCAGGATGGAGGATCATCGCCTACCAAAGATCACCCTGTTCGGCGAGCTTGCTACTGGACACCGTGACAGAGGGGCACCAAAGAAGAGATACAAAGACTGTCTCAAGAAGTCACTTAGTGCCTGCCAAATCGACCACCACCAGTGGTCTTCGCTTGCTGCGGACCGTGACACCTGGCGCTCCACCATTTACAAGGCAGCTGTCTCCTTTGAGGACTCTCACAGAGCTAGCCTTAAGGACAAGCGGCTCAGGAGAAAAAACAGAGATGCCGCAGCTCAGAACCCTGTCTATACCTTCCCCTGCAGCCACTGCGGTCGAACCTGCCTGTCTCGGATTGGCCTCCGCAGCCACGAACAAGCCTGCAGACGTCGTGGGCAATTCCTATAAAATCTTCGTTCGCGAAGTCAAGCCAAGAGAGCTCCCTGCCGGCTGTTCTCCGCTTTTCCGCCAGCAAATTATAATTATGTGTAAAGAAACGTGCATCTATACTGAAGAGCACAAGAAATGCGACATTTTAAGAAAATATCGGAAAATTCATTTGCTCGTCAGTATATAACCTGTTTGCGTTTGGCCTTCAACATCAAGTGCTGGAAGAAACAGAAAGGTGCATGTAAACTGACTAGCAAAAGAAATACGACAATAACGGAACCTTCGGAAACACTTTAGTCGCCGCATTTCTTTTGCTCGTCAGTATTTACTCCGTTTGCGCTTGTGACAAACCAGGCGAGGCTAATGCTGGTAGAAATAGTACACATGTTAAAGGGAAAATTCAGCGCTGGACAGACAACGGTTAGATCCTCTGCCCTCTTTTGTCCACAGGGGGAGAAAACCGAAGTTAAGTCATGTGACTGAAGAGTTGGGCCCCTGACTCGCAGCGTCACAGGTATACAAGGCGTTAGTATACTATACCTGTGACGCACTGAGACAGGGGTGCAACTCTTCACATGAATCCCATAACTAAGGTTTATATCCCGCCTCCCCCCCCCCCCCCCCCCACTTCTGTGTATTATCAGGCACCTAACCGCCAGCCCACAGAAAAAACACGCAGATCAGTAAATAACAAGACGATCTCTAACCGTTTGTCTGCATGTCCAGCGCTGAGTAATTCCCTTTGGTATGTGTAGCATTTGCGCCGCTAACCTTGTCTCGGTTCCCCCCCCCCCCCCCCCCTATGTAACAATAGGAACACCTTTGAAACGGAGTTCGTCGGAGCGCGTTCCGGAGCATGCACATGACGTTTTTGGCGTGCGGGGCCGAAATTATGACAAAGAATAACAGGATGAAACGTCGCGTCTAGCTACGCAAACCTTGCTGAAAAACGTCTTTTTGGCGCTGTGTGTGACAGCGACTAGAGCCCGCGTTTGAGGACGGACAACCTTTGAAATTTTATGATATTGTCCTTGAAAGAATAATCTCGAAGTATTTAAAATTTTTTTTATATTATTAATGTGCTCATTGACAAGAAAATGGCCGTTTCACAAAAACCTGTTCATCCACACTGAAGTCCGTAATTTTTCTTATTTTTACTAGGTATTTTGCATATCGCTAGACTAGACATTGAATGAGTTTGTTAACCAGCATTGTACCTCTTCAACGTTTTGACTGATAATTAAATATTTTTCAAAAAATATTTTTCACGTTTTTAAGTCTCTTCTATTTATAGAAGGGACTTTTTAAGACGGGTCGCCGCGGTGGGGCGAATTTAAAGGCGTACCTCCATTTGCCGCAGCGTCGCATCTGTCTGTCCCGGCAGTGACCAGCCGAACTTGCAGTAACAGACAGCAAGTGGGAGTGGCTACGTCCCCCTCCTCCCATCCCTCCTCGCCGCCACCACTACCCACTTCTCAGGTCAAGGTGTACCATGTCCAGCAACAGGCGGTGGGTTTAGTTACTTTGGCATCTGGTCAGTATCGCAGATTCAGACAAAGCTGTAACGAGTTCCTCGGCGGGAGGCCTAAGATGAGAATGAATGCTGCAGTGTAGAGGCGCATATTCTAGTGAACCACCGCAGCCTGCGAGGTCTCATGATGGTCTATGCCTCTGACAGACGGGATTTATTCTCCCTTTGCTGAGTGTAGCACATTCTTCCTCTCTGGGTGAACTTGAATGTACATCTCCCACAATCTCCACACACACCGCGCTCGCGCAATCAATACTATAAGGTAAACGTTTCATCGACGATCGAAAGCGTGTAAAGATGTGTTTGACATCGCACACTATATGATGCAATGGCATTTGTACGGACCGGCCGCACACACTTAAGCGACACAAGTCAATCTGAATTTGCATGTCTAGTTCATGTGTGTTTCGAGGAAGTTTTGCTTTGAATTGCCGGTACTTCTCATCGTCAGCGATCCAAACCGTGAGAGAATCATTTTGTGCAGCCGTTATGCTGCATGTATCATAATTACGGAACTAATTACAGATGGAGGTAAAGAAGTACCCAACGGAGAAAGAAACACGCTTAGAGAAGACAGTTAGTAAATAATAATAATTACGGTATTTATAATGCGCTTATCTTATAATAATTATAACTCTAAGCGCACATTCACAACTCGCGCACGCATGCGCACGCTTTAGACAATGACTCAGGTACCACAAATACATTACGACAGTCAGCTTGGGGTGGGGGGTATGGTGATATTATAGTGCTAGAACTGTTGGAATAGGTGAGTTTTGAGGGCGGACTGGAAGGAGAGAGAGAGTGTTTCTGACGGAGAGAGAGTGGGAGAGTGTTCCAGATGGATGGACCGTAGACGGAGAAGGAGCGGGGGAAGAAAGTGCTGAGTTTGATGCGGGGGATGTGGAGGCGGAGAGAGTCGGAGGCAAAGCGGAGGGAGCGGGAAGGAGTGTAGGGGTGAAGTAAGTTGGAGAGATCGCACAACACAATTTATTAATATTTCGGGTAAATACCCTTTTTAAAAATAGACAAACAAACAAATAGAGAAATCAGTCTCTACTTATCTTCATTTCAATCGCAGAAGGAATGAGAAGGTAGGCTTTCGCGGCTCTCTTGCATGCAGCGTACATTATTTTTTTTTACGTGCAGCTGCACCTGTTAGAAATGATTTGTAACTGGGTGGTAAACACTGGACTTGCTTATCCTTTGCCTACAAACACACACACACATACACACACACACACATACACACACACACACACACACACACCATCACACACACACACACACACAGACACACACACCATCACACACACACACACACACACACAGACACACACACACACACACACACACACCATCACACACCATCAGACACACACACACACACCATCACACACACACACACACACACACACACACACACACACACACACCATCACACACACACACTCACACACACACACATACACACACACACACACACATTGTCGCACTGTCAGCATAATATGCGCGTGTTCAATAGCATATCATGTATCTCACATAATTTATAGCAACTGAAATTGCACCGTGAAATTCTAGTTTTGTCACCATTTTTCTCAAGTCTAGAAGCCAAAGTGAAACGCATATTACGTAAAATTTAAAATTACGTAAACAATAAAATTAGGTTATTGCGAATGACGTTTTTCAAAACAATGACACATATGCACAGTTCCCTTTATAGGCTCACTACTGTAACGCGGCATTAGCAAATCCGCGAGGCTTTTTCAGTAGGAGATAGGTCCTTATTTCAACATCAGAATCAAGTCAAAGACAACAGGTAATGGTTTATCTCATCTTGTTTATATTCGAAGTCTGATATAAGTGATTTGATTTATATTGGAAAAGTGTTTTTGAAAATAAAGTGTTGTTATATCCGACGTTACTTATATCCGACCATGTTATAAGTAATGTCGACTGCAATACAATGCAAATATCACTTTTCACAGTGCGTAATAAGACCCAAGATTGGCAATAGTATATGTACATAGCTTTATGTGTCTTTCCAGCGTAAGTTAGATTTTATATCGTGTGAAGGTTTGAAATGCGCAAGGTATTAACCCTCCCATTTCTAAAGCGATTCACAGTCGTATGTTGGTGTCTGTGTGTGACCAGTGTCTTCAAAGTTAAAAGTTTCTAGGATGCGCAGTTTATTTTGAGCACACAACACAGGTGATCACCTTGCCATGCACGTAAGGAGGGCAGGGGAGACTTCCACAATGCCCAGTCACGAAAAAAGACAGCTTCCCATTGTGGTCCGCACTAGAAGCGTGGTCTCCCTCCATCGCTTTATCCATACACACGTATTCCGTTCCTGCAGTGTGACCGTGATAACCAGCCATGAGGTACCCAGAATACTCCGATGTCCACCCGGGATGGCACTTGTTGGTGGCCGGGATCATGAGGATCAACGGGCGGGGGGAGACACACACGGCGCAGACAACATCCAGATCGTGAGCTTTGTATGGTCTGGTCTCGTATTCAGCTCCGTACAGTAGCGCGTTGTAAGCTGCCGACGGGTGATCGTCATACACGGGGTCTCTGGGCAGGCAGAGCAGGTTGGACGGTGCTCCGGAATGTGTGAAGTCTCCGCCTCCACCAACACCTGATCAGACAGTATCAGTGAGCAAAGGTGCCTCGAGTCGACGTCGGCCACTTCAGCCCGCACACAGGTGTTCGCGGACGACCAATTGTTATCGACGTCGACTTGATGACCTTTTGCTTACTTGGTTGTTATGTATAACCCCTGCACTGCCAGAGGTCACAAACCAGTCATGCTAGTAAACAACCACAAACGGAAAGCTTGAAGAAAGTGTCAAGAACAAATGGAGCCAGCAAGAGGCATAGACACACATCAGGACCCAAGTCTGATGTGCGTCTGTGCTTATTGCAGTTTGGTGGTGTTTTGTATCCCGGCAGTGACAGGGTTAACAAAGTCGTGTAATCGTTTTAAGAGTCGTAGACAATATGACGCAATGGCATCGTGCATGAGTCTCTTCCACACTATAAAACCCGAAGTTAACATGAAAATAAAGTCACGTACGATTAGAAATTGACATACCTGAGTACACCATCTCAGCCGTATCTGGACATGCCTGACTGCCCCACCGTACGTACACAGCATCTGTAGAATAAAATTGCTTTGTAACTAGTAAACTCTAGTGAAGGTAACGCTGAAGGATTTTTTTACCGGTTGCGTGGTTAGTTTGTTAGTTAGTTAGTTATTGGGGTTAATGCCAAGCCCAGGTGACTAAAGCCATCTCACGGCGGGAAGGGTAAAAGTCTGGTCAGTCAGATGAAGACAAAGGTCTTAAAACATGATATAAATACAGTAGTTTAAAGTAATCTTAGCTAAAACGTCACACAGTTTCAATCGTACATGTCTACAGACTTTGAAAGTTCATAAGAACAGTCAGCTTTGCACAGACTACAGAGACTTAAATTTTGTAAAACAAAATGGCTTTCTTTAGAAAGCTAAAGATTTTGTCTGAGGGAAAGTCCCGGAACAAAACCTTCAAAGAGTCTGCTGTAGAGTGTCGAGTTTCCGCGGTATATCGATTAGGTCAGCACATGATGTCAAGAAGTGCTTCAATGAAAACGGCTCGTCGCAGGCGAAGCAGCAGGGGCGTTCCTCCCCTTTTAATAAGAAGGAGTGTGTGATATAAGTATGGCCAATGTGAACACGAACAAGAACGGTCTCCTCACGACGGCTGCCTGGCTGTGTGTGTGTGTGTGTGTGTGTGTGTGTGTGTGTGTGTGTGTGTGTGTGTGTGTGTGTTTGTGTTTGTGTGTGTGTGTGTGTGTGTGTGTGTGTATTTGTGTGCGCGTGTGTGTGCGTGTGTGTGTGTGTGTGTGTGTGTGTGTGTGTGTGTGTGTATGTGTGTTTGTGTGTGTGCGTGTGCTTGTCCGCATGCGTACATTTAAACGCTTCTGCTCCTAAATCCGACTTGGCCCTCAAACACATAATCATTTACAGGGGTGGATCAGTTACCTCGGGGTGGGGTGGGGGAGGGGGTAAGGGGGGGGGGGGCTGAGGGGTTGGTGAGGGGGGGGGGGGTGAGGGTTCCAACATTTTGTTTGGGGCCTTCAATCTGATACAAAAGGCCTCCACGACGCTAGACTTTGTTTCCAGGGGCCGAAAAATCGAAAAGTGGTTTTCAAACCCGACCTAACATTATGAATGGGAACGAGGTTCCTAGACTTTGATGGATAGCAGACAATATAAATTTGATTCTCTTTCTTCTAGTGTTCTTTCTGCCGCGATTTGCAACAGCTGTACTTTCTTTTTTGTTGGTCTGTCTACTAGCAACTGTGTGGGTTTCACACGGAAGGTCATAGATGCTGAAGCAAATAGTCCATAATAAATACTGATCCAGTGCCTGAAGGTTCCATTAAAACCTGGAAATAATGTTCTGGTTGCTCTTTAATATTTTTGCTATCTGTTTCACATGACATTTGACAGAATTACCAAACATATGATGTGTTTCTGTCGAGTCATGTTAGTATTTCACCATGCCGCGGATTGACACATTTCTAAAATTTCAAGTAATAGAACTGTGATCTCTGCTTCAATTTGATTCTGCATTGGAGTTATTTCCCAATGCGCAAAAGGCGCATTGGGTTCTCTTAAGTTAACGTCATATTAACGCACTTCGGCGGTGGTTTCGGATCGAAGGTACGTCTTGTCTTCGTAGGCACTACCGCCACTGAAAACACCCGACTCACTTACTGCTAGCCCAATACGCAAAAGGTCAGCAGGCCTACGTCGGCCACCGTTGGCTCGAGCACGGCCGTGCGCGTGCCAACAGTGGCCGACATCGGCCCGAAGGCCATTGCGCACTGGGAGGGGCTGTGTGTACCATGGTCGATTTAGTGTATCAGTGCAGAATGTTCCCAACCGTATCTACCTATTCGTGAATGTTGTTTTCCCAACTCTTGTAGCTGTTCAGCGAGTTGTGTGTATGCAGATCGCACGTCGTGAGTGCTTGTACTGAGGACCTCCACCTGTCTCTGAAGATCCTGCTCCGTCTTCTTTCTCTCAGACAATTCCTCGTGTAGCTCGCTCACCTTGGAATAAGGAAAGGCTTGTGTTAACCCATTTAACCGCACGGCTGCATTTCCCAAATAAATTCAGGAGGTGTCATCTAACGGCTATATGAACCAGTTGCAGACCATGATAATTCAAGGGTAGTCCCAGATTAGTTTGTCGCCTGATGAGGTCAAGCCAATAATAGCACTATACCCTAGTAACTGCTCGGGGCTAAGTCTTGTAGTGAATTGTCCAGCACTGGTATTGACGTGCAACAAGCCAAAGTCGCACCCCTCTAGTCCTATCTTGGTCACTGTATCTCTAGCACTTGTGTGTAGTCTTTAGATGACAAGTTACAAAGATAGGAACATCGATCGGTGTTAAGACGGCCACGACGGCTAAATCTTATCTTTTCCACATTTGTGATTGCTGCACACATTTATTGTGAATCCGTGACAGTGTGAAACCCCACATATGAACCCCCACACCTACTACTCATACCCCTGTGCGCAAAGGTCATGGGGCCGATGTCGGCCGCCGTTGGCCCGCGCCCGGCTGTGCCGCGCCAGCCAACGGCGGTCGACGTAGGCCCGATGGTCTTTTGCGCATTGGACCACTCCCTTTCTCCCCCCCTCCCTCCCGTCTCCTTCTATCATTTATTCTGCTGACGACTAACCAGAACTTAACTTCGATATCCATGTCCAAAGTCACTGCACTCTTGGCGTAGAAGATTGACATTCTTCAACGATGACCCCACGTCCTGACTCGCGAGAATAGAGACTTGGCTTGCGCTCTCAGTATGCGATAGCAGTGCAAACATTGATTGTACACAAACCAAGGGGAATCACTCAGCGCTGGACAGACAAACAGTTAGATCCCCTGCCCCCGCCTATCAGGCACCTAATCGCCAGCCCACAGAGAAATACGCAGGTATAGAACAAGACGATCATCTGCATCCTCTAGTGCATCTTGTAGTGCATCTTGTAGTGCTTTCAACGACCTCTTGAAGTCAGAGATGCTGAAGCACTGTTTCTGACCTCAGAGAGGAAGTGTATTTCATAACACTTGGGCTTGATAAACACAAGTGGGTTGACCAAATGTTTTAGTTTGGACAGAGGGTACACACAACTTCAGGTTTAAAAAAAAAATTTTTTTTTGTTTTTGTTTGTTTGTTGGGAGGGGGAGGTGTTGTTCTGAGACGATGCTTTAGATCCAAAATGGACGATGTGCGATCCACATTAACGCAGCAGGAATTTAAACGTAATGACACCGGCTTTCATGCGTGAGCTGTCAAGTATACAAAGCATTGATGCGTATCCTAACTCATGTCGTAGCGAGAAGTTATTTTTTTAAACGACAAGTTCATCGTGTATTATCCTAACATTATTATGACAAGTCATCTACTAAAATTGAAAGTAGACGTGAAAAGGTAAATCTGTGTCGTTTTCAATGTGACAGGAGTAGGTGCCGCCCTCTACGTGGGGTTTCATATGTGGGGTTTCACACTGTCACGGATTCACAATAAAGGATGCAGTGGATCGTCTTGTTCTATACCTGCGTATTTCTCTGTGGGCTGGCGATTGGGTGCCTGATAGGCGGGGGCAGGGGATCTAACTGTTTGTCTGTCCACCGCTGAGTGATTCCCCTTGGTTTGTGTACAATTCTGCCAGCGCTAGCCTCATCTATCTGGTTTGTGAGTACACATTGATTGGGAGTCTGTAACGTCCCCACACGTGAAACCCCACACCTAATACTTATCTCCCAGTGCGCGAAGGCCATCGAACCGACATATGCCGCAGCTGGCCCGCGCACGGACGTGTGCGGGCCGAAGGTGGCCGTCGTCGGCCCAATGTCCTTTTGCGCATTGGGCCACTCCTTCTATTCCACCTGCCCCTCCCGTCTTCTTCTTTTATGCATTCTGCTGAAGACTGACCTCCTTTTTCAACGATGACCTCACGTCCTGATCCCGTGAGAACAGAGTCTTGGCTTGCGCTCCCAGTATGCTGAGTTGGGTCTCCACCTCATCCAGCTGTACAAACGCTCCTCTCTTCAAAGACGACATGGAGTGGGCGTTTTTCACGCACGCCTGGAGCGGTGTGTCGTTTTCAATGTGACAGGAGTAGGTGCCGCCCTGTATGGGATTCGGCAGAGTCAGGAAGAAGCTTTCTGCGGATCTCTCAGTGCTGGGTACGGTTTGTCCTGACGGTGTCTGAAATCAACAAAGTCTCTTACCTTTTCACATCTACTTTCAATTTTAGTAGATGACTTGTCGTAATAATGTTAGGATAATACACGATGAACTTGCTGTTTAAAAAAAAAAACTTCTCGCTACGACATAAGTTAGGATACACATCAGTGCGTTGTATACTTGAAAGCTCATGAATGAAAGCTAATGTCATTATGTTTAAATTCCTGCTGCGTTAATGTGGATCGCACATCGTCCATTTATCATCTAAAGATCCTCATTTGTCTTTTCGCACTGGGATAGCGAATCCTGTAATAGAGATGTGCCACTAAGCTATTGAGGTCGATCCGTCTGCCGCGAACATGCATGTAGGGCATCTTCTCAGAACAACTCCTCCCTCCCCATTCCAACAAACAAACAAACAAACAAAAATATATAAAAATACAAACCCTGAATTTGTGTGTACCTTCTGTCCAAACTAAAACATTTGGTCAGCGCACTTTTGTTTATCAAGCCCCAGTGTTATGGAATACACTTCCTCTTGAGGTCAGAAACAGTTTCTCTGAATTCAAGAGGTCGTTGAAAACTCACCTCTTCAAGCTTTACTTTCAATAACTGCCAGTGTTTGATGCCTTAGATGTAGTTCTGTAACCCTCCTTGTTTTAGACTGAATGTTAATTAGAACATGTATGCATTGTTGTTTAGTTCATTGTGTGGTGTGTTCGGGTATTATGTTTTAATTATGTGCATATGTCATTGTATTTTTACTTTTGTGTACAGATTGTAAAGCGCTTAGAGCTTTTGATTAAGATTAATCGCTATATAAGTACTTATTATTATTATTATTATTATTATTAATATTTATGAAATATAAATAAATAAAACATAAAATAAAAAAAATCAAGTAATAATAATAATATAATATATTAATAAATAAGACTAAGATGTCAAGGTTGATCCGTCTGTCAAACTCGTACTTGTAGAGCACCTTCTCAGTCCCCCTTCCACCAAAATAATAATAATATTATTATTATTATTATTATTATTATTATTATTATTATTATTATTATTATTATTAAGGACTGATTTTTCGCATGCATGTACTGCTCCACTGTGACAAATGTACCTTCCACACGACAGATAGCGGTCTGCTGCCGAGAGCGAGGAACGCGCCGCATTTGAGCTGCACGTGTAGTTCTCCAGTCACGTTGTCTGTCACCGGCACGCGCACTCTCTGGGCCACCAGGCGACCCCCATCCAAGACTGGGGCATCTAGACAGCACACACACATTTGCCTTTATGACAAGAGCACAGTGGTAGATGGATCAGCGATGACGAGTTCAAGGATAGTGGTAGTATAGTGCATGGAAAGGTACAACCCTCGTGAACTATTAGGGCAAGTCCATCTAAACAGCAGGTAACCAGTGAGAAAAAGGCCATCGTGCCAACGGCGGCCGACGTCGGCCCGATTGCCTTTTGCGCATTGGGTACACGGCCTATAGATGCCGTACATAGCTGCGAAAAATATCAATATGTTTGCCTAACGTGTTTACCTGGAGGGAAGATAATTGCCTCACGAGAGATGGACCACAGTTGCCCTCCATTCTTTACGACCTTGACCCTGACACTGTAGGTGCCGTAGTCCGCCCAGGTGAGGTTGGCCACGTGCAGTCCGGCGTTATGCAACGGCGACAGCTTCAGGTGCGTTGCCGGGGATCTGAAGAACTGGCCGCCATTGTAAATGGCTAAAATAGTTTCTATCCCTTCTGCAACAAAAGACATAATGACCACGATTTGTTGCCGGGAACTAATGTTGCCAGTCATGTTCGGCACTAGCTTAAAAATGCATCCTTATCCTTCTTGGTTGAATAGTTCGGGGTATATGTGATAATGGACGATCCTAACTTGGCGGATTATGGGGGATAGGGGCAGCTATTGCCTATGGAGTTCGACCTGAACATTGAACAATTCAGGCGTATTACAACAGTACCACTACACGCCCGTCTTCGGAGGTGAGCACTAGTCACGATCGAGAAAGGACGCAAAATTCGGATCCTCTAACAAAAAATGTACGTTTTTCCTAATTAAGCCATCATTAATCATCACGTGAGAGACAAATACCAGAATGCCAGCGGGTGCTGAAGAACTACGTGCGAAAATCGGGATTTTTTTGCCCGGTTTTAATGTGGATTTTGAAGAGAAAGGCAGACAAAGCAGCACGCCGTGTGAAGGGACTCACACTACACAGCAAAGCCATGCGTGTTGTTGTGCTACTTTTCTTCGTGTCGTTGCTCGAAAGATGAGGCGACGTAGAACCTAACCCTGGTCCGGAGGACCAACTTGCGGCGTTTATAGACAGAATGGAGAAGAAAATTGAGGACCAGATGAAAGCGCAAGGGGACAACTTCGAGAGACTGACACAGATAATAGACGCCAACCATGGACGTATTGAGGAGAAAATCTCACAGTTACACGGTGACATGAAAGATATGAGAGATAAGCTGATATTGGAAAGTTGGCAGAATCAGATTCGGCAATAAACAAGCGCATCGATGAACTGGAGAATGAAATTGACAATCTAGAGTCATTTTCCCGCAGAAACAACTTAAAGTTCATCGGTATACGTGAGTCTACAAGGGAGGACTACACCGCCTGTGCTTAGAAAATAGTGGATGTACTTAACGAGCACTGCGGCACGCAGAGGACATGGTCTACCGACGACGTGGAGAGAGCCCACAGGGTGGGTCCCCGTAAGGAAAACGTCAAGCACCCCCACCCTCGGGCTCTCATCGTGCGCTTCAGCCGCTGGGGGGACAAGATGTCGGTGGTGCAGGACAAGCGCCTCAAGGCCAGCCTCAGGGACAGCGGCATCAAGATGGCAGCGGATCTGACCAGGCGACAGAGGGCAGCGATCGAGCAGGCGAAAAAGGCAGGAAAGTTCGCCTACTACAAGAATGGCCGCCTGCACACGGAAGAGCGACGCACCCCCGCAGCCGAAGGGACGGGTCATCCCCCGGCGCCTGTACGCGCCAGCGTCCGTGACGACCTCCAGCATCTACAGCAGCGGGCATCGGGTGTTGACTGCAGCAACGGCGAGAGCGAGGGGGATACAGAGGATACGGGTCTCCGCCTACCACCGCCTTTACGCTCTCCTGTGAGGAGTCCCTGTAAACACAGGGAAACACCCAGGGATTCCCTGCCAGTTGTCCGGGATTCCTCACGCCAGACACGTGACGTGACCACTTCACACAGCCAGCCGGCTAGCGCAGCAGGGGGTCCAGGCAGTCGTGACCAGCCGCGTGACAGGTGCCAGCCCCGTGTTACCGACATGTTCCAGCGAGCACCCTACGAGACCCGGTCTGGAACATCGGGGCGTAGTAGGGGTCGGGGTCATGGCCAGGGGAGTCCCACGGGGAGCGGCTAGCGGTGTGGCCCCGGCCCTGGCGATGCTGTCCGTCAGAAAACTGCCCGGTTCTTGTGTTGGAATGTGGACGGTCTTGTGCAGAAGTTAAGTGAGTCAGATTTTGTCAACTTTATTACTTCTTTTGACTTTTCTTGCCTGATAGAAACATTCACCAGTTTGTCGTTTGATTTCTCCATCACCTTTTGTGACTTTATTGTTTTCCACGCCCCAGTCAACAAACTGTCGAAACTAGGTAGGGGATCCGGTGGAGTGGTTTTTCTTGTGAAGAAAAGTATAGCACGTTACGTGACTAGGATAGATACTAGTCTTGACAATACCATAGTGGTGAAGATAGCAGGAACTATAGCGGGGTTAATGCAAGATGTGATTTTAGTGTGTTCATATATACCTCCATCGTCATCACCTTACTACAAAGAGAAAACTGTAAATAGTAACATCCCGTTGCTCGAACAGTTGATTTTCGATATCCAGGAGAAGGAAAATAACTGTCACATTATAGTCTGTGGTGACTTAAATGCACGAACTGGGCTATGGCAAAACAAAACGGACGATGGCAATATTGATGGGTTGATAGGGATTGACCAGGTGGATGATAATTTTAGAAACTCTGATGATGTTGTAATTAACCATTTCGGACGACTATTAATAGAAATGTGTTCCTCTACATCACTGTGGGTGTTAAATGGGGACAGTGATACCAGTTCAGGTAAATTTACTTATGTATCTCCTCATGGTAACAGTGTGGTGGACTACTTTCTGTGTAGCTGTGATATTGTGCCACAGTGTACAGTACAAATTGTCAATAGAGTGGAATCGCCCCACATGCCTTTGGTACTGCAGATGTTATGCCATTGTCAAGCATCCGATGAGCCCGTTGAAAAGCAGTTTGTTTCTAAATATATCTGGAATCCGGAGTTGCAACAGGAATACACGGATAGAGTGAATTCTGACGAGGGTCAGAGGATGCTTGATGAGGCTTATCATACCATTGATCTGTCTGCAGACATAGCCATTAAACATTTCACGGAGTATCTCTACTATTGTGCAGATTTTATGAAAAAACAGGTTTGTGTGGGCGGTTCCTCTCGCTGTACAGGTTCAGTGTGGTTCGACAATGACTGTCGTGACCTGAAAAGAGAAGCGAGGAAAGCGCTGCGTGTGTTCAGTAGGTCACGTTGTGATGAGGATAGACAGGCATACTGTGACAAGAGACGTGCGTATAAGGCCATGTTGGTAACTAAGAAAAGACACCACTACCAATCCACGTGCAGACGGCTATTGGACAATGCAAACAACAGTGCGGTGTTTTGGAAACACGTGCGAATCGCGAACAGAAGGAAACGAGAACAGCCCAAGATTAAAATAGAGACTTGGGAGACACATTTTCGCACTGTGCTCAGTGGTCAGTTCGGACAGGGACAACCGGGAATTCCCGCTACCAACTTGCTCTGTTGCTGGGTCGGCGGACTCGGGAACATGTAGGCACGTGCCCGAGTTGGACGGCCCAATAACAGAGCAAGAGGTCAGACACGCTATGTGCAAGCTGAAATCTGGGAAAGCGGCAGGCATTGATCAAGTGTTATCAGAGTACCTGAAACAATTGTGCCATTTTTGACGAAATACTTAAATCACCTGCTCGATAACCAGTACTTTCCTGTTGAGTGGAGTCGTTCCGTGATTGTTCCGATCTTTAAGAAGGGCGATACAAATAACCGTTCCAGCCAACTATAGAGGGGTGTCTCTGCTCAGTGTGATCAGTAAAGCTTTTACTTCCATTCTAAACAGTAGACTTTACAAGTGGGCAGAAAAAGAGGAAAAAATAAACGAAGAGCAAGCCGGGTTTAGGCAGGGATACTCAACTGTTGATCATATATTCACTTTGATATCTATTATACAAAGATCCCTTGCTCGAAATAAGAAACTATATGTGGCTTTCATCGATTACAAGCGTGCTTTTGACTCTGTAGACAGGGAAATGTTGTGGTCTGTTCTTACCCATGTACAGGTCTCTACAAAAATGGTTCAGATGCTGAAAGCCATGTATGCATCTGTTCAGGCGTGTGTAAGAGCGGGCTTCCAATACTCGGATTTCTTCGACTGCCCCGCCGGGGTCAGGCAGGGTTGTTTAGCAAGCCCTGTAATTTTCTCTTTGTTAATTAATGAAGTTGCAAACTACGTAAATGAAAATGGTCGACACGGAGTACAACTACTGCCTGGTCTGAGAGAACTTTATTCATTACTTTTTGCGGACGATGTAGCTTTATTGTTCACAAGCGCTGTGGGGCTGCAGAACCAGATAACTAACCTCAAGCGCTCTTCTGATAGACTTGGTTTAGAGGTTAGTCTCGAGAAAACCAAGGTAATGGTTTTTAGAAAAGGCGGGCGACTGCCAGCGAAAGACAAATGGTATATTGGTGCAACCGAAATGGAAGTGGTTAACAGTTATAAATACCTTGGTTTCACACTGACCACAAAACTATCGTTTACTGTGGCCCTCTCCGACTATGCTGTAAAGGCGAAGGCGAAAGTTTCTCAGTTATTGAGGACTATGTGGAAACTTGGCAACCTTAACCCATGTATTTTCTTTAAGCTTTTTGATACCCAGGTGGCGCCGATGCTCCTATACTCGTCTGAAGTATGGGGGCTGAAGCAGTTCGAAACAATAGAAAAGGTGCACACTTTCGCCTGCAAGAGACTACTGAGTGTGGATGTCAGAACCCCAAATCAGACAGCTTATGGTGAAACGGGTAGGCATCCACTGCACATTAATAGCATAATAAGAGCTACAAAGTATTGGATGAAACTGATTAAAATGTCTGATACAAGACTTCCTAAGCAGGCGTACAAGATGCAGTTGAACTGTACCGTAGCAAGTTGTTTTTGGGCGAAGCAAACTGAAAGCACCCTACACAAGTATGGCTGTGGCCACGTTTGGCAAAACGGTGGTGTGGGGGATGAAAGGGCTTTTTTGTTGTTGTACAGGCAAAGACTGAAAGAGTCATTTGTGATGTCATGGGAAACGAAGGTTCAGTCAAGCGACAGGTTTGCAACTTACAAGCAGTTCAAAACGGTATTCGAACCAGAAAGATATCTATCCCAGATTACGATAAAGAAATTCAGGGACAGCCTTATACGTTTCAGACTGGGAACAGTAGAACTGAATGTAAATAATAGGTATTCAAATACACATGTGAAGGACTGTCCATTCTGTATTGGGACTGTGGAGAATGAAGAACACTTCCTCTTGTATTGTAATAGATACTCAGCACTGAGGAATAAGTACTTGGCTAGCCTTTTGAATGACACTAAGAATGAGGACATAAGCATGTTGCTTGCAAACCTGGACTGTGACTCTATCAGAAAAGTTGCAATGTTCATATTTTATGCACTTAAATTACGCAATGAACAACTATCTGTGTAATAGGACATTATCTATGGGCCGATGGCCGCAAAACATCTGTTCAGTCTGCCCCATAGTGGGGTAGACCCCTTGATGCAGCGCGTCTGTGCGCGCTGCGGTGCGGTGTGTGTGTGTGTGTGTGTGTGTGTGTGTGTGTGTGTGTGTGTGTGTGTGTGATCATTATATTATGAGTACCAATTCCAAGAAGAAATTGTTTTTTATTCATATCTTGTCTGTTCCCTTTCTCGTGTTGTCATTGGTTTTTCCAGTTATGTAATCTCACCCCAATTCGAATGGGTCGTTGACCTACCGAATAAAGTGTTCTGAGTGTACACGCCCGTCTTCGTGCCTGGACTACTTTATCCTGCCATTTCACCTGAGTTTTTGTACCACTCCACGTTGACCACCGTCTCGTCTGCATCCGTGATGAACTGCCAGGGGAGGGAAACCTCTTCACCCAGACATATCTGGATTACGGCCCCTTCCCGTGTGCTTTTATCTGTCCATATCAAACCATCAGATCCTGTGAAAGGACACAACAGGCCTATCAAATGAGCTAAACAGATTTTAATGAAGTGCAGCGTTAAAAATATTGTTCTTGCATCAGAGCATTTTTTTAACAGTAGGTTGATATTTCTAGATGTTGCCAGTATATAGATTAAGTCTTGGAAGAAAAATCAGTGGTCATCATGACTTCATCCACCCAACCATGCATTCATCTATTAACCTTTTCACTATCAGTGCCATGAATGTTGCTTCGTTGTGAAAAATGTACACACCAAAAGTCCGAGGTCTGTTCTAAACTAGAAGCGCAGATGTGCCAGCAGCCAGCAATAGGCATAGATCTTCATGGGAATCCGCGCCTGCGGGGCCCCATGAGGATCTATGTCTCTTGCAGTTAGCTGGTGATGTATTTATCCATTTCAACTATTGAAATCAAATGTGAGCGTATACTTACCTCCAAGGACGGCGACAACCGTTATACAAATCGAGACCGCCAGCGAGTGCATATCCATCAGGGTCGAAATGACAACCGCACAGAGAAGACAACATGCAGCCGTAGATCACCGTGAAAGGACAGAACCGAAAGCAATCTCTCAATCTCTCCCTGAACCTATTATTTCTGTATTAAATTCAACACTCGGCGTGGTAGACATGCAGTCCAAGCAGATAAGTTGCAACTACCGGCTTCACTGTTCTGTCGGCAAAATTCCACAACGCAATAGGCAAGTGTAAGCACTAACCCTTACATTCCTGATACCGTGCAGGACAACTAGATATGGATCGACAATGATGGACAAAAAAATGACAGTTCTACAGTAGTGGCAGAAGATCTTGGGTCCTTGAGGTGCCAAACCATTTTGTCGCCGCTATGGGAAATGACCGTCATGTGATTGGTATGTGTCCTGGATTATTGTACAGTGTACAAAAGACATTAATAAAATAGAGATCAACTGGTATTAGGACTTCATGTGTTAATGCTCGGCAATTGACATGACTGTGTTCTGTAGTTGGAGTACGCCTCAGAACGCACGTAGACTTTTCCCTGTGAGTGAATAGTCATCGTGCCGACGTCAGCCAGTGTTATTTTAACTTCTCAATGCGTAAAAGGCCATCGGTAAGTGTATGCATGCAGTAAGGGTCCTCCGTAATTGGTTGAGGGTAGTACTTGATTAGGTTGCTGCTTGTCCATATTCGCCTTCTGTGGCCGACCAAAATATGTTCATGGTTTTCCTACAGATCGCGCTACACGTGAAAGTAACAGTTAGTTAGTTATTTGGGTTTAACACCGAGCAGGCAACTAAGGCCATCTCACGGCGGGTGAAAGTAACAAACCGGATGTGTGTCAATGTGAAATACTTCATATAATTAAAGTGTATCAAGCGGCATTTCCTACTGAAGTGCCCAGCGAGGCAGAGGGCATATCATATAGCGTGGCCCTTCAGCAGGAACTGCCTGACATCTACAGAAGGCATTGAGCCAAATCAACCAGACCAACCATGAGGTATTTTAACGTCTTTTGGATGCCCATTTGTACATGTTGCCTCAGGCGGCCAGGGGGGGGGGGGCAGTCTTACATGTTAACCTAAGTTACCCCTCGGCCCTTGACTGCCTATAACATCTGGATAGTTGCGTTGGCTCATGAAAATCTAGACCTCTTTCTTACCACATCATTGTATTCCCAAAGAGCAAAATGCCATCGGGCCGACATTGGGTTCATGTTCCGTTGACGGCTGGGTTTCGGTGAGGTTAAATTCATAATGTTTCCAAAACATAGTCTGTGTTCGCTGTTACTAACTGGCTTAAACATCAGCTGGCTCCACTGTAATAGTGGTCAACAAGAGACGCAGATTCTCATGAGCCCAAGTGCGAGCATGTGCTAATGAGTGTTTGTCGATATCAGATCAGTGTCAGATTGTGGGTGTCCGTCATCAAGTGGCGACCGAGATCAATACGATGATGGTTGTAGCTGCAAGAGACACAAGTCATGCGGACCCCTCCGTTTCCGTTTCCCACACATGTACACACGCTTGCGCACGCACACGCACACGCACATGCACAAGCACACGCACAAACACAAACACACTCAAATACACATGTACACATACGGCGCTTTGCTCCAAAAAGGACTTCAGCCGCGAGATTACCGTAACTGGACATGACGTAACTTTTGTCTGGTTACATTATTTGTCAGAGTTTTGTATGTGACCGCCTTTGTCGTCATGGACATGCTATTGAATTCGCCCCACCGCGACCATATTAAAATGTCTCTTCTGTAAATAAAAGAGTTTTAACAAGATGCTCTGGCCACCACGAGTTGGCTGCTGATCATGAACATACTTCAACGCTTTTGGAAAGAGAATTTCTCACATGATATTTTGCATTGACTGCGCGCTGCACTGGTAAAATATGAATAATGACATGGATCTCTAAGTTTTAAAATATGGAGAAAATGTTGCCGTCAATTCTAGAAATCTGACAAAGTGCCCCTAGTCTCTTCTTATCAGATTGGACCCTTGATTGGACTGTTTGTTTTGGATATCGTTAAATAATAATAATAATATTTACGCCTATAATGCGCTTATCTTATAATAATTACAAATCTAAGCGCACACTCACAACTCGCGCACGCATGCGCACGCTTTAGACAACGACTCACGTACCACAAATAGTGAAATACATTACGACAGTCTGCTTAGGGTGGGGAGTGTGGTGGTATAGTTCTAGAACTGTTGAAAGAGGTGAGTTTTGAGGGCGGACTGGAAGGAGGAGAGAGAGTGTTTCTGACGGAGAGAGCGTGGGAGAGTGTTCCAGGTGGATGGACCGTATACTGATAAGGCCGAAAGGGCTGAGTTTGGTGCGGGGGATGTGGAGGCGGAGAGGGTCGGAGGCGGAGCGGAGGGAGCGGGGAGGAGTGTAGGGGTGAAGTAAGTTTGAGAGATAGGCGGGACAAGCAAGTATATCATCTTTAGTGATGTGATCACACGGTTGTTTGTGGAAATGTATGCTAAACGTTTTGAGTAGTTAATCTATACTATCAAACTTTCTGTTGCATATGAACCTCTGTCAAGACATAGGGTATTGCAGATAGTGTTTGGAGGTCAAGGTCTTTGCGCACTATGCTTTGCACTGTTTCAAGTGGAAGGTCGGAAGTTTAAGATATTTCTCAAAGTAAAATATGTGCATATTTGCTATCAATGTATAAATAAAGAGCCAAATTTTCTCATCCCCGGCCCCAGCACGGAACTTAGATACTGATTATCTCCTTTTGATTTCGCCTTTTTCTGCGTCATTTATCTAAATAACGACTTATACTGACATTCATTGTTCTTTCGTTGTTTTAGTCCGCTGTTGTTCTCCAGTGCATCGTTGGGACTCTGCGTGTAAACACGCGGATGGCAACAAACCCCATCCAGTAGGCAACAGACAATATTTCACGGTGAAATAACGTCGGTGGCCATTGTTTGTTAACGCAATACAGCGCGCCGGCATACCCTATTATGTTCTCGTAAACAGACACAAATACACGCACAAAGACCATTCTAGTCTGGATTTGTTTTGTATAACAGTTTGGAAAACGTGGGGGTGGGAGTGGGTGGGTGGGGGGGGGGGGAGTGGAGTGGGGGGGGGGAATATTAATTAACCCTTTTCATCCTGATACATCCATTGCTTGACGTACATTTGAGTATGATTGTTCATAGACTATGATGGTTTAAGGGTGGTGCCAGAATAGCTTAGCGCCTGAGGCGCAAATCTATTCTGGCACCACGGCTTGAACTAACACAATTGATCAATCTCATAATCTGTAATGCAGCCTTCATAGGACAATAAGCAAATTAAAATAAAACAGCCTCAGAATGTAATGAGTTAATCTGATTGATGATGAATATCATTTGACCCTTGAATGTCCGAAATTGTCCACACTTAAGAATAAGAATAAGAATAAGAGTACTTTATTATCTCGAAAAGAGAAACTCGGTTGTGGTACATTTATAACAAATAGTACACTATAAGACATAAAAACATTATAGCATAATTATTAACATATTCTCCCTGCACTTGCACAGCTACAAATTCCAAATGGATATAAAGTAAACACTACAAAATCTTTACACATAACTCTTACACATCTCACACAAACATCTTTTATGGACTGAACTGAGCGGCACTTATACATTCACACCCACCTCTACATATGCATACATAATACGTGTGTTTCAACCTAGTCCTAACCCTCACTACTTATTATACAAACGTCTCAGTACATTATTACACATTATTACACAAGCTGCATAATTAAAGTCTACCGTAGTAAAATAATTAGTGAGTAAACACTCGGTAACAACAATCCCAGTATGTCCATGTTCACCACCAAATAAAACACAATATAATCACTTCTCTAAAATCAACAAGCTCCATTCCTACTTCCCCACCCGGGTCTGCCCTGGGGGACTTGGGTGGGGTTAGGTACTTTTTAGTTCCCAGGGTCACCCTGGTCAGCCCCACAGGGTGGGTTTCCTTTCTATTCTGGGGCATGTGTTTCTGTCTACCCTTGGTCCATTCACCTGTATTTGTCTTTTTAAAACTCTCCCTACTGTCTGCGCTGCCTGTAGCTCTTGATATTGGATGTGTGTTGCTAAATGGTCTTAGCTTTATTTAGGCCCCATGATGTAGGTTTATTTAACGTATTTGACCGGCTGGCGACATACATTCAATTTTCTGTTTAGTTTTTTTCACAAGCAGTGCAGGCACGTCCTGAGAAAGCCTTGTTGCTGTCGGGACGTTAAGCAATGTACAATCAATCAATCCATTCCTACTGACTGCACAGGTAAAGGGGGATAGGGGGAGGAGTTAGGTTTGGGTATGCGTGGATGTACCTACAGATTGCTTAGAGTGATGGATTTGGGGATGAAACTGTGCTGTAGTCTAAGTGTTCTAGCTTTGTGCGTGCGGAGTCTGCGGCCAGAGGGGAGGAGTTCATAGAGGAGGGCAAGGACATGGGATCTGTCTGAAGCTATCCTCCTACCCTTTCTCACCACACGCTGTTCATACAGGGACTCCACACTGTTTTGCTTACTGCCAGTCACTTTGCTGCAGATGTTTACCATTCGTGCCAGGGTGTTCTTGTTTTTCACACTCAGACCTCCATACCAGCACACAGAACCGAAAGTGATGACAGACTCAATTAAAGAGCAGTAAAAAGTTTGAAGGACAGAGGGGTTCACATTCAGCTTCCTGAGTTTCTGGAGGCAGTAGATGCGTGACTGACATTTCTTGTGTATGAGGGTGGTGTTTGCGTTAAAGGACAACTTATCATCTATGACTGTTCCAAGATACTTATACTCAGTCACACGCTCAACAGACACATCATCGATCATCAGAACAGGGACAGGGGCAGGGTTTCTTCGAAAGTCTATCAGTAGTTCCTTGGTTTTACTCACATTTAGGTCTAGAAAATTATCTTTACACCAAACACTAAAACGTTCTACTTCTGCAAAGTAAGTCGCATCATTATTGGAGAGATCTTCTAAGGCAGTGTCATCCGAGTAAGGGTAGAGTCAGTGCCACTACAATCGTTAGTGTACAGTGTGAACAGCACAGGGGAGAGAACTGTACCTTGAGGGGCGCCTATGGAAGTGGACCTAAGGGATGAGAGAGCTGTTTGAAAGCGAACTGACTGGGTCCTATTTACAAGGAAGTTGACAATACATAGGATAAGCCTTGGCGTTACATTGTAACAGAGAAGTTTTTGAGCTATGAGATAGGGTTGTATAGTGTTGAAGGCTGAAGAAAAGTCTATAAAAAGAATGCGAACAAAAGAGCCAGGTTTTTCTAAATGTGTGTATGCATGATGCAGGAGTGTGAGTGTGGCGTCATCAGTACATCTGTTTTGCTTGTATGCAAACTGGAAAGGATCTTGATAGGGCTTGACCTGATCGAGCAGTCTAGAAAGGACAACACGCTCAAAGCACTTCATTACTATGGAGGTGAGAGCTACAGGGCGATAGTCATTGAGTGTCTTGAGCTTGTTGTTCTTGGGGACAGGGCAGACTGTAGATGTTTTCCAGAGCCTAGGTACAGTGCAATCCTTCAGAGACCAGCTAAACAAACGGCTATAAACAATAGACAATTGACTGGCACATACTCTCAAAACTCTACCGCAAATATTATCAGGGCCTACTGCTTTCTTAACATTCAGTTTGCTAAAATGCTTATCAACCGCCTTGCCATGGATCTCAAAGTCTTCATCAACATTGCCTGCCACATTTACTTCAAGCTGGGAAATCATGCTATCTAAATCATCCTTCAGATCATCTTTCTCAAATCTACAATAGAACTCATTCAGTTTTTCAGAAAATTCAGTTTGTTCTTTCATTGGCATGCTACTGCTACTGAATTTTGATTTATTGTGGCCTGATAAAGTTTTAAGTCCTTTCCATGCATCTGCTAAGCTACCTGATTCAAACTGTGACTCTACTTTCTCTTTATACTTTTTCTTAGCGTCTAAAATCTGCTTCCTCAATTTATTCTGTACTGCTTTCCTTTCTACTCTGTCTCCAGTCTGAAATGCAACTTTTTTCTCATTCAATGTGGCTTTGAGTGACTTTGAAATCCATGGTTTGTTGTTGGGATACAATTTCATTGTCTTAGATGGAATAATCATATCTTTACAGAAATTCACATAGTCAGAAGTTACTTCATTAGCTTCGTCTACACTGGCACTAGAATCAAGAAACACGTCCCAATCTGTACACTCAAAACACCCCTGCAACTGTTCTATACTATCCTTAGACCACACCTTAACTAACTTCTTCACTATGGGCTCTGTCTCAGTGGATTTTGGGTTTGTATGCTGGGACAAGAAACACAGTATTGTGGTCAGAGTTACCTACGGGAGGGAGGACAAACGATCGGTATGCATTGGGGACGTTTCCATACACTAAATCTAACGTCTTGTTCTTGCGAGTGGGGACAGTCACGTACTGGTGAAAAGTCGGTAAGCTCGTGCGTAAGTCACAGTCGTTAAAGTCACCTGCAATAAAGTTGGGGGCGTCAGGGGAGATAAGCTGTAACTCTCTAATCACATCTGCTATCTAGGCTGAGGCGTGGGAGGGGTTGGAGTGAGGGGGGGGGGGGGTGTAGATGACCGTTACAAAGATCTGACCAAACTCACGGGGGAGATAACGGGGTCTGAGTGAAACTGACAATAAGTCTACATCACGTGTTGTAAGCTGTTTCCTAACCATTACGCTTGACTTGCTACACCACCGTTCATTAACATACAGGCCTACTCCGCAACCCCACCGTTTCCCACTAATCTTACAATCTCTATCAGTTCTAAACGGCGTACCAAAACCGTCGATCGCAACACTATCATCACTCACATCTTCGCTCCACCAAGTTTCAGAAAAGCACATCAAACACACATTCTTATACTCGCTCGTCAAACGCACATTCGCTACCAGTTCCTCAAAGTTCATATTATCGCTCTTGGATCGAATAGAACGCACATTCGCCATGATCATGGATGGTAATGGAGGCCTGTTCTTGTTTCTTCTCAGTCGTCGCATCAACCCCCCTCTCTGTCCTCTCTTTCTCTTTTTCACGCTGCTCTTGCACTCGGCGTCATCGCTCGGCAACACAGTTCTCCTCATCTCGTCAGGCAAGTCGCACGCACAACCGCTACTGCCACTCAAAGCTCTCAGCAGCAGCAGGGACTCCCGAGTATTTTGAATCCTACCACGCGCGTTGCTGCCGCCGCCATCTTGGTCTGAAAGACTCGCTACACAGACACCCTTCAACACGCAGCCGATACACGCCAACACAATCAAAAACATCTTAAAAATGTCCACAGTTTTCATCCTGAAGCCTTCACACAGCACTCTGACATATACAAACGTGAACAGTTGCTCTCTAAAACAAGGTAAATCGACAAAAAAGACAGAGACGATGCACCACAGTGTCGCCCTATGCGGAGCGCCACAGAAACTTAGAGAAAGTTGTATACTATGTCTGAAGTATAGTAGAACTAAACCCATGAATAATGTATGCAATTTATTGTCTTCAAAGTGTAGAAAAGATTGTGTCGAATCTTGTAAAGTTTATTTAGTTTTATTACATAATTGTGTATGCACTTTTTGTATTAGCTGTCTTGTCACGTTCAATGTTATCTGTAAACTTGGTTTTACTGACTAGTAACAACCATGTGACAAAGCATGTTTACGTCATGTATCAACGAAAATGCACCAAACCTTTGATATCTTTTCTCCATACCCCAGCAAGGGATAAAGGAAATGCCGAGATCTTTGAATCTTTGATTACCACGCAATAACACACAGACACAGACACAGACACAGACACACACACACACACACGCACACGCACAAACACACACGCACATGACGCACACTGACAACACACGCACGCACGCACACACACACACATATACTCACACACATACGCACGCACACACACACACACACACACCAATAACGTTAGTCGATGATTTATTATAAGAAACTCAGAAAAACAACAGAAATGATTCGACACAAACATTACCCATAATTTCAGTACACCTGAAGCCTTCACTCTTTTCTCTCACACGAATATCCTTCAATTACAAAAAGGAACAGAAAATACAAATGCAGTGAATGTCGACCAATACTGAAGAAAAATCTAAAATTAAGGAAAGACCATCGTACGTATGTGATTGATAGATTAAAGAAACAAACTGGTGATAGGCTAAAGAAACAAACTGTTATGCATGGAATAATATTAAAACTAAATGAATGGCATGCGGATGTTCGAAAACCATACACGGGTATAGTTATGTTTGAAGTGAAACGTTCTGCTAGCTAGGTATGACATGATTATATGAGTATGTACATATCTAATAGAGCCTACAGAAGAAAGTCTTCCGTACACGATTCAAGAACGCCACTGTGAGCTTACTAGTTTACAGTTAAACGTTATGAGTATTGGGGGACAGAAAGGCACTGTAGTCATATAGCGAGCATGCTAACTACTCTACTCTCTACTGTCGAATTCTTCATCCAGTTCAGTGTATGTCTCTGAGCCATGATCTACTATTGTTACGATTGTGGTTGTGTTATCATGTGAGAGCGTGCGTGTGTTGATCGTAGGTAACGATCCGATGTTTATTTGAGCTATCACGGTTGCGATTCACGTGCCTTTTTAATAAGATTTTTCTTTTGTTCGTGAGTAGAGCCGATTTCGTTCTGTTATGTTTAGTCCGGTGCGTTCTGGAGGGGTCGCACTGTCTGGTGGCCTCGTGTGTGTCAGCCTTTATTTGTTACTCCAGTATTGTCTACATCCTTAAGCCACGTGTGACGGATTGCAGCTGAACGAGGTTTATTTTAAAGAACCCTACGTGCGTGTGTCTGGTGTGTTTATCATACTTCGACTACAACTCCACCACGTAACATTTTGGCACCTCCGACGAGATCTCTTCAGTTGGTCCAGTGGAAAGGGTAGCAGGAGAAAACAGCCAGCAGTGAAAAGCAGAGATGGCGACATCGGAAATGGAGATATTCCTGAAAATTGGAAAGGAATGTGGACTCGAAGGAGCTCAACTCCTTGAGTTTGTAAAGGAGAGAGAAGAGAAAGAAGAAAAGAAACGAGAGAAAGAAGAAAAGGAGAGATTGGAGAGAGAAGAGAAAGAAGAAAAGAAACGAGAGAAAGAAGAAAAGGAGAGATTGGAGAGAGAAGAGAAAGAAGAAAGGAAACGAGAGAAAGAAGAAAAGGAGAGACAAGAAAGAGCCAAAGAACGTGAAATCAGGAAACTTGAAATCCAAGCAGAAGAAGCAGAAAAACAACGAGAAGAGGCGGAGAGGCAGCGACAACACGAAATTCATCTAAAGCAGATAGAGATAGAGGCACAGAGCCAGAGAACTAATGAAGCAACAGCATTAGCGAGCAGAGAACAAACAGCCCGTGCGCCAAAACTTCACCTTTCATTGAAAATTCAGATAAGATGGACGCTTATCTGGAGCGATTCGAGCGCTTCGCAAATAGCAACAATTGGAAACAAGAGACTAGGGCTATTAAACTGAGCGCACTTCTAACTGGCAAAGCGCTTGAATTTTACACCCGCTTACCAAGAGAAGAAGCCGAAGATTATACACAGTTGAAAGCCGCCCTGTTGAGACAGTACGATTTCACTGAAGATGGTTACAGGCGACGATTTCGGAACTGCAAGCCTGAAGAAGGAGAAACACCCGGCCTATTCATTGAAAGAATCAGAAGCTACCTGGAGAAATGGATGGAGCTGGCTGGCCTAAACAGAGAGTACCAAGACCTGTGCGACCTCATCATCAAAGAACAAGTTTTCAGCGCATGTTCTAAGGACCTGGCCGCCCACCTCAGAGAGCAAAAAGACCAGTCACTAAAGGCCCTGGCCAACTTCGCTCAAAGATACCTTGACGCTCACAACATGAAGTTCGGGTCCAGTAAGCCACAGCGTGTGTCTGCACCAGCAGAGGAAATCCACAATGTCAGAGACACCCCGAGATACAAGCCGGTGGAGAACCTGACATGTTTTCTCTGTGGAAAGAAAGGTCACAAAGCGATACGGTGTCCTTCTAAAGATGTTCCCCCTAGGCGACATCAGAAGATCCAACCAAGATCGTGGGATAGCAGGCAGAAGCAGTACCACGTCTCAAAACAGAGCTGCCGCTGTATTAGCCAATGATGTGACGTCATCCAATGACTTTGAGTCTAGAGAAACGCGAGTGACACCAGAGCTGATTGAATCTTTCAAAAAGAATGGACGCATCCCAGTAGGAGATGGGGCTACATTTTTACCAGTCTCAAACATCGCGCTGCCTGAGAATGAAGTGCGAACATGCCGGTGGTGTCAGGATTCGTCGGCGACACACTAGTGAGAGTGTTGAGAGACACTGGTTGTAGCTGCATCATCGTGAGAGAGGACCTATTAGCTGAAGACCAGAAGCTACAGGAGTGGACCACCCTCATTTTGGCTGACGGAACTGTAAGGATTATCCCCCTTGCCAAAGTCAGTGTCGACACCCCATACTTGACAGGCGAGGTGAAGGCGTTGTGCGTGAAGACGCCAGTCTACGACCTCATCATCGGAAACATTGATGGTGCCAGAAACGCAGACGATCCAGATCCAGATTGGAGACCTGAAATATGTGCTGTTACCACGAGAAGTCAAGCAAAGAAGAGTCACCAGACCATCCCTCTAAAAGTGGCGGACAACACGGAAGCCGCCGTGGTGAATAAGAAAAGGCTGGTGGAGCTACAGAGAGGTCAAGACAAACCAAAATTGGCGGAATCGGTGCGTCTTGCTGATGACGAAAGACTAGACGACGAAAACCTGTTTGACCTTAACGAACTCCGACACAAAGAGGATGTAGAAGATATCCGGTTCGGTCAGAATCTGACCCAGACTCAACGTGAAGAACTGCGCGTCCTGACTTAAGAGTTGGAGCACCTGACCCAGGGACAACAGACACCATCCTGCACGAGGTAAACCTGACGTCAAACGAGCCAGTTCGCAGCAAACCCTATCGTCTTTTTATAACACGAGATAAGAATTGAAAAAGGATATCAAGGAAATGCTGAGTCTGAATGTCAACAGAGAGTCCAAGTCGCCATATGCGTCCCCAGTTGTCATCGTGAAGAAACCCGATGGATCACAGACTCAATAAACTAACAATCTTTGATCCAGAGCCTATACCCACAGCGGAAGAATTGTTCCAGAAGGTCAGTGGAGACCGATTTTTCTCCAAAATTGACCTAAGCAAAGGATATTGGCAAATCAAGGTTGCAGAAAAAGATATCCCCAAGACAGTGTTTGTCACACCCGACGGTCATTGGGAGTTCCTGAAGATGCCTTTGGTATGGTGAACAGTGGTGCCACATTGAAGAGAGGACTGAAAAAGATCCTAGAAGATATGCAAAATGTGGTCTTTTACTGGGATGACATTTTGATCCATACCAAAACTTGGGGGGACCACCTCAAAGCCCTCCAAGAACTGTTCCAAAGACTGTCAGATGCGAATTTCACCATCCGTCCAAGCAAGTGTATTCTCGGGGCTGACAACATAGACTTCATTGGACATAAATTGAGCGAAGGTTTAAAGGGGCTACATGACGCCAACGTGCAGAAGATCAGGGATGCCCCGCGACCTACGACCAAGACGCAAGTCCGCTCATTTATGGGCTTGGCGAACTACTACCGGGAGTTCATACCAAACTTTGCGGCAGTCACAGTACCCCTGACTGATTTGCTGAGGAAAGGACAACCTAACATAGTGAAGTGGGAGGATGCCCAAGAGCGAGCATTCCAGGCGGTTCGAGACATCCTAACCGAGAAGCCTGTTCTACACCTTCCTGGCCCGTTGAAAACGTTCTTCCTGAGAACAGACGCCTCCAACGAAGGAGTAGGTGCAGTCTTGATACAAGAAGATAACGGAAAACTCCACCCAGTGAGCTACGCCAGCAAAAGGTTGACCAGAGCTGAGAGAAACTACTCGACCATAGAGAAGGAGTGCCTAGCCATCATCTGGGGAATAAGGCGATTCGAACTGTACCTTCTGGGAGTGCCATTTGTTCTCCAAACAGACCATCAGCCCTTGAACTATCTAAACTCTGCAAAGTTTACAAATTCTCGTATTATGAGATTGGCGATGTTCTTGCAGAATTTTGACATTAAACTACAGTCTATCAAGGGTTCGAAGAATTTTGGAGCAGATTACCTGAGCAGAGCAGTTTAAATGAACATTTCTGTGTCCAGAACATTTGTGTGAAACATTTTGATGCTCAGGACTGTTTACGGGAACTGTGAGACGTTTATTTTAATTTGATTTTTGATGTGAAATTATATTTGTTTAGGGTTTTGTGTAAATTTACACAGCCACAACCGTATTTTTGAAATTTGAGAAGAATTTTTTTAAAAATTTCATTCTTAAGAGGGGGGTAATGTTACGATTGTGGTTGTGTTATCCTGTGAGAGCGTGCGTGTGTTGATCGTAGGTAACGATCCGATGTTTATTTGAGCTATCACGGTTACGATTCACGTGCCTTTTTAGTAAGATTTTTCTTTTGTTCGTGAGTAGAGCCGATTTCGTTCTGTTGTGTTTAGTCTGGTGCGTTCTGGAGGGGTCGCACTGTCTGGTGGCCTCGTGTGTGTCACGTCGGGTGGTTGGCTACACTTCGCGACATTTCGCTACCTGTTCGCGTGAATTGAGCAGCCTTTATTTTGTTTTGGGAATGTTCTCGTACTTTCTAGAGCTATCATAGTACGTGGTGATAGGGTTACCATACTTTTATGTGTCTTCATTATACTTTAGAATTTAGAGCTGAAGTTAGCAGCCGAGTTTTTGTAGCCTGTTATAGTTTTTCTGGAAAGTTTATTTTAATGAGCTTCGGCTGCGTGTTTCGTTCTGATTGGTTGCGTTGTATGATTTCCGTAGATGTTTCTGGATTTTGGTAGTATATATAAGGAGGGCGCTGGGAAAGCCCGTTCGTACATTGTCTTGCTTTGTCAGTTGTAGAGACACACAGTTTATTGGGAGAGACGCTGTGTATGAGAAACTTTGTGTCACAGTGTTGACATTGCAGAAGAGACTTTGTATCAGTATTTGTGCATTTGGAATTGCACAGTGTGGATATCGCATCGCTGAATTAAATATTGTTGGAACTGTTACTCCAGTATTGTCTACATCCTTAAGCCACGTGTGACGGATTGCAGCTGAACGAGGTTTATTTTAAAGAACCCTACGTGCGTGTGTCTGGTGTGTTTATCATACTTCGACTACAACTCCACCACATAACAACTATAGAAAGAGGAAGAACAATCATGGCCGTTCAAGGGATCTGCCAGAACAGTTGGGCACTTTCAGGCGCCAGGCTGTGCTGTCACCACTCTCGAGTCATCACAGTCTTCCTACCTCCGGGGATCGTACTATTGGGGGGTGCGATCTTAGGGATGAATTTATTAACCCCTTTGCTGCCTGTGATCAAGGATATGACCTTCCTTTAACCACTGCACACTGACCGACATTAGCGTGAAGAACACAAGTGAAACGGGCCCAACTGACAATGGGCACAAAGAACACAGGACTAGCAAGAGACAGAAATCCTCATGAGCCCCAGCGACTGAGGGGGCTCATGAGGGTTTATGTCTCTTGCAGCTGGGTAGAGTTCGCCTTGTCCCGGCGGTTGAGGGGTTAAAGTAGAGAAAGTGTTGACAAGGGCTTGCAAAAGTGGAAGGGATTGTGCACAGCGATACGTTCTTTCACAGAATACGTCAGATAAATACGTCAAGGACAAAAGAAACACATGGTCATATTCATGAGCAACATTTGAAATTTGTTTGGCAGGTCCTTGACTTTGGACAATACGGGCAATGACCGTAAGGTTCAAATTCAGACGCCAGCACGTATATTTGTCGTGCATTTAATGACCATAATAATTATATTGGAAAAGTGTTTTTAAAAAACAAAACCCGTTAGTTTTATCCGACTTTGTTATAAGTAATGTCGACTGTAAGACAATGCAAATCTCACTTTTGACAGTGCGTAATAAGACCCAAGATTGGCAATGGTATATGTACATAGGTTTATGTGTCTTTCCAGCTTATACTTTTATATCGTGTGAAGGTTTGAAAGCGCAAGGTATTAACCCTCTCATTTCTAAAGCGATTCACCATCGTATGTTGGTGTCTGTGTGTGACCAGTGTCGTTAAACGTTTTAGGAAGCGCATTTTATTTTGAGCACACAACACAGATGATCACCTTGTCCTGCACGTAAGGAGGGCAGGGGAGACTTCCACACTGCCCAAACACGAAATAAAACAACTTCCCGTCGTAGTCTGCCCTAGACGCGTGGTCTCCCTCCATCGCTTTATCCATACACACGTATTCCGTTCCTGCATTTTCATGGTGATGACCAGCCATGAGATACCCAGAATACTCCGATGTCCACCCGGGGTGGCACTTGTTTGTGGCCGGGATCATGAGGATCAACGGGCGTGGGGAGACACACACGGCGCAGACAACATCCAGATCGTAAGACTTGTGTGGATGGGTCTGGTATTCAGCTCCGTACAGTGGCACTTTGTAACTTGACGACGGGTAATCGTCATACACGGGGTCTCTGGGCAGGCAGAGCAGGTTGGACGGTGCTCCGGAATGTGAGAAGTATCCGCCTCCACCAGCACCTGATCAGACGGTATCAGTGAGCAAAGGTACCTGGAGTCGACGTCGGCCACATCAGACCGCGCACAGGTGTTCGCGGACGACCAATTGTTATCGACGTCGACTTGAGGACATTTTGCTTACTTGGTTGTTATATATAACCCCTGCACTGCCAGAGGTCACAAACCAGTCATGCTCGTAAACAACCACACACGGATAGCTTGAGGAAAGTGTAAAGAACAAATGGAGCCAGCAAGAGGCATAGACACACATCATGATGCAAGTCTGTAGATGATTAGCCTGATGTGCGTCTATGCTTCTTGCAGTTTGGAGTGTTTTTTTGTATCCCGGCAGTAACAGAGTTAACAAACTCGTTTAATCGTTTTAAGAGTCGTAGATAATAAGACGGCAATGGCATCGTGCATGAGTCTCTTCCACACTATCAAACCTAAAGTCAAGATGAAAATAACGTCACGTACGATTAGAAATTGACATACCTGAGTACACCATCTCAGCTGTATCTGGACATGCCTGACTGCCCCACCGTACGTACACATCACCTGTAGAATACAAATATTTAGTAACGTAAAACCTGGTGAAGTTAACGCTAAAGGATATTTTATCTCCCGTGGTTTGTGTATGTGTGTGTCTGTGTCACTGTGTGTGTGTGTGATAGTGTGTGTGTGTGTGTGTGTGTGTGTGTGTGTGTGTGTGTGTGATAGAGGGCATGTGTGTGTGTGATAGAGGGTGTGTGTATGTGTGTGTGTTTGTGTGTGTGTGTGTGTGTGTGTGTGTGTGTGTTTGTGTGTGTGTGTTTGTGTGTGCGTGTGCTTGTGCGTATGCGTACATTTAAACACATGTGCTCCTAAATCCGACTTAGCCCTCAAACTCATATTCATTTAGAGGTGTAGATCTGCCCTTCCGATGACATTAAGGTACTCAAGTGTCGTTATGAACACTCCAGGCATTTGAGTACAAGTTACGAGTAGTCCAACAGAAGGTCTGCGACACAGCTAATGCACCTGAAAAGCATTTTAATCGTGTTTTTCAATCCCGACCTAACATTATGAGGTCCCTAGACTTTGATGGATAGCAAAGAATATAAATTTTATTCTCTTTTCTTTTTAGTGTTTTTTTTTTTGTGCCGCGATTTGCGAATAGTTGTACTATCTTTTTTTTTTTAGGGTCTGTCTCCTAGCAACTGTGTGGGTTTCACGCGGAAGGTCAGGGATGCTGAAGCAAAGAGTCCATAATAAATACTGATCCAGTGAATGTAGTTTTCATTAAAAACCTGGAAATAATGTTCCGGCTGCTCTTTAATATTTTTGCCATCTGTTTCATATGACATTTCACACAATTACCAAACCCATGATGCATTTGTAGCCAACTGTCGAGTCATGTTAGTATTTCACCATGCCGCAGAATGTCACATATATATAAAATAATAGAACTGCGATCTCTACTTCAATTTCGATTCTTCATTGGAGTTACTTCACAATGCGCAAAAGGCCATCGGGCCGACATCAGCCTGCTGCCCTTTTGCGCATTAGGTTCTCTTAAGTTAATGCCATTTTAACGCACTTCGGCGGTGGTTTCGGATCAAGGGTGCGTTTTGTCTTCGTAGGCGCTACCGCCACTGAAAATACCGAATTCACTTACTGCTAGCCCAATACGCAAAAGGCCATCAGGCCTACGTCGGCCACCGTTGGCCCGCTCACGGTCGTGCGCGTGCCAACGCCGGCCGACATCGGCCCGATGGCTTTTGCGCACTGGGAGGGGCAGTGTGTACCATGGTCAATTTAGTGTATCAGTGCAGAATGTTCCCAACCGTATCTACCTATTCGTGACTGTTGTTTTTCCAACTCTTGTACTTGTTCCGCGAGTTGTGTGTATGCAGCCTCTTTCAGTGCCAAAGTAGATCGCACTTCGTGAGTGCTTGTACTGAGGACCTCCATCTGTCTCTGAAGATCCTGCTCCGTCTTCTTTCTCTCAGACAGTGCCTTGATTAGCTCGCTCACCTTCGAATAAGGAAAGGCATGTGTTAGCCCATTTAACCCCACGGCTGCATTACTCATTTTAATTTTGGCGTTGTCGTCTATCGGCTATATGTACGAGTTGAAGGATATGGATCAACAACGATAATTCAAGGGTAGTTACTTACCCACCTCGCGCTGGGACCATACGGCGTTGAGGCGCGTCCCCTGGGTGGTGGATAGGGGGTCCCTCGTGAGAGGGGTGCACCGAATGAAATAAGGTGCCGTGAACCAACATGGTCTAAGGGAAGGTGACCCTGACAGAAAACCCCTGGTCCTCCTAGTAAGGGGGTTGGGCGTGGGGGTAGCTTCCCCACCCTGCAAAAAAGGAAATAGCTACAAAAACGCCGACGAAAAGACTAACAGTAATTCCTTTCCTGGAGGAGGAAGGCTCTTCTACTAGAAGACTTATGACGTCCTGTGGTGAAAGCCGGAAGTCTTCGGAAGCCACAGGACCGAGCCGCCTCTCTCTATCCAGGGATACAACCATGGGCACATGGAACGTCAAGACCATGTACCAGAGCGGCAAGGCCGCCCAGATAGCAGCGGAAATGCAAAAGTACAACCTTTCCCTGCTAGGCATCAGTGAAGCCAGATGGACGCAGTCTGGCCAGAAAAGGCTGTTAAGTGGGGAGATGATTCTGTATTCAGGTCATGAAGAGGAGAATGCCCCCCATACAGAAGGAGTAGCACTCATGCTGTCACCAGTGGCACAGAGAGCGCTGATGGGCTGGGAACCTCTTGGGCCAAGAATTATAACAGCAGCCTTTAGAACCAAGAAAAAGCTCAAGCTGAACGTCATCCAGTGTTATGCGCCCACCAATGACAGTGACGAGGAAGAGAAACAAGAGTTCTACGACCGACTCCAGAGTGCCGTGGACAAATGTGCGGAGCGAGACATCACCATCGTCATGGGCGATTTTAATGCCAAAATAGGGGAGGACAACACCGGATACGAAGAGGTGATGGGGAGACAGGGACTAGGCTCGGAGATGAGTGAGAACGGGGAGAGGTTTGTAGACTTTTGTGCTCTAAACCGACTTGTCATTGGAGGCAGCATCTTCCCACACAGAAGAATACACAAAGCAACTTGGGTCTCACCTGACCATACAACAGAGAACCAAATAGACCATATCTGCATTAGCAAGAAATTTAGAAGATCCCTTCAAGATGTTCGAGTGAGGAGGGGAGCAGATGTCGCCTCAGACCACCATCTGCTTACCTTAAGAATGAAGCTCAAGCTAAAGAAAAGCCGCACAGAGACAACAAGAAGACAGCGCTATAATGTAGGCCTCCTGAGAGAAACTGGAGTTAGAGAAGAGTTCAAACTGGTGCTGTCCAACCGGTTTCAAGCGCTACAGGAGCTAGTAAATGAAGAGGAGGCGGTCACCACAGAGCAGCAGTGGAAGGCAGTTAGAGAGGCGCTGAACTCAACCTGCAAAGACACTGTAGGGTTCAGGAAACACCACCACAAGGACTGGCTGTCGGCACAGACCTTGAAGAAGATAGAAGCGAGGAAGCAGAAGAAAGCAGCGGTCAACAACAGTCGCACGAGAGCAGCCAAAGTAAGGGCACAGGGGGAATACTCGGAAGCCAACCGCGAGGTGAAGAGGAGTATCAGGGCAGACAAGAGAGCCTACACAGACAGCCTGGCAGCAGAGGCAGAAAAGGCAGCAGGCAGCGGCAACATGAAACAGCTCTACGACATTACCAGAAGATTGTCGGGTAAGTATGGCCATACAGAAAGACCAGTAAAAGACAAAGAAGGCAAGCCTATTGCAGACAGAGCAGACCAACTCGACAGATGGGCCGAGTATTTTGAAGAGTTACTGAACAGACCTAGCCCACCCGACCCCCCCGACATCCAGCCGGCAGAGACCGACCTACCCATCAGCTGTGACAGACCCAGCCGGGAAGAGATCAGAAAAGCAGTGGCATTTTTGAAGAATGGCAAAGCAGCAGGGCCAGATGGCATCCCAGCGGAGTCTCTGAAAGCAGACCTAGAGACAACAGTTGAGATGCTGTACCCACTGTTTGGAAAGATCTGGGAAGAGGAGGTGATGCCAGCTGACTGGAAGGAGGGGTACCTAATCAAGCTTCCCAAGAAAGGCGACCTCAGCAAGTGTTCCAACTACAGAGGAATCACCTTGCTGTCAGTACCAGGAAAGGTCTTCAACAGGATCATCCTAGAGAGAATGAAGAGCTCCGTTGACCCCCAGCTGAGAGACCAGCAAGCAGGATTCAGGAAGAACCGATCATGTACAGACCAGATCGCCACTCTCCGCATCATCGTGGAACAGTCTCTGGAGTGGAGCTCCCCGCTGTACGTCAACTTTGTGGATTATGAGAAAGCATTTGACAGCGTGGACCGGGAGACTCTGTGGAAACTCCTACGACACTACGGTGTACCCACAAAGCTCGTCCGCCTGATCAAGAGCAGCTATGATGGCATGACATGTCGCGTGATCCACGAAGGGCAGTTCACCAGAGAGCTCCAGGTCAGAACTGGTGTCAGGCAGGGGTGTCTGCTGTCTCCGTTCCTCTTCCTACTGGCCATAGACTGGGTCATGAAGATGACCACAGAGCACAGACGAAGTGGAATACAGTGGACACTGTGGACACAGCTTGACGACCTCGATTTTGCAGACGACTTGGCATTACTGTCCCACACTCATCAACAAATGCAGGACAAGACCACGAGGCTTGCTGACATCTCGTCCCAAGTGGGCCTCACCATTCACAAACAGAAAACAAAGACAATGAGGCTGAACGCAACCAGGGAAGAACCAGTCTTGCTTGCTGGCACCCCGTTGGAGGAGGTGGAGTCCTTCACCTATCTCGGGAGCATCATAGACAAAAAAGGCGGCACTGATGCAGATGTCAGAGCACGAATCGGTAAAGCCAGAGCAGCCTTTCTCCAGTTGAAAAAAGTGTGGAGTTCCAGAGAGCTGTCACAACACACCAAAGTCCGGATTTTCAACTCCAATGTAAAAGCAGTTCTCCTATATGGAGCAGAGACATGGAGATTGACAAAAACCACAGTCAACAGAGTACAGACCTTCATGAACAGTTGCCTTAGAAGAATTTTGAAAATCCACTGGCCAGAGAAGATCAGCAACGTCAGACTCTGGGAGAGAACAGAGCAGATAACAGCAGAGAATGAAATTGGGCGAAGAAGATGGGGATGGATCGGTCACAGTCTGAGAAAGCCAGCTTCCAGTATCACTAGGCAGGCATTGTCATGGAACCCCCAGGGAAAGAGGAAAAGAGGTAGGCCGAGAAACTCCTGGCGTCGAGACCTCCAAGCAGACATCAAGAGACTGGGAACCACCTGGAGTAGAATCGAAGGAGAAGCACAGGACAGGAGTTGCTGGAGGTCTCTCGTCGACGGCCTATACCCGGGTAGGGGTGACAGGCGTAAGTAAGTAAGTAAGTTACTTACCCAGATCAGTCTCAGTGGCGTCTGACCGTCGCCAAACTAATATGGCACTTCTAGATCTATCATCGATGTATATACCCACTCCATAAAGTTTATTCTTCTTTGACACATGTATTGATATATTGTATAACAAGCAAATTAGTATTCATGAATTTGCTTGATATACTGTCCTTCCCAAAAAACCCTTGCGCGTCAAGAAGAATCGATCTTGATGATACTTGCGTTTTCAAAGGAAACGCGAAATATGCTCACACTACAACATTAACAAGCTCCGTATGTGTAGTAGTAATAAAATACTTCTTAGTATGTATGAAGGCTCGAAAGGTGTATCCTATATACACACACGAACGGAGGAAAGACGCCAGGAAACGTGCGAGTCGCTTGACTGACACTGACGTGAAATTGACGAGATGTTAGAAGAGCAATCGACAACCTGAGAAAAGAACTAAATAAACAAACCTGCTGGCATTTTCCGCAATTATTCGTGATCTAGTTACAAAAAGAATTTACTCAGTAACACGCACAGTTATACAATGCACTGACGCCTTCATAGTCAGACAAAATATACGCACTGAGTCGACAACGATATGCAGTCGTCTGCCGTTCATGTGCGCGAAGCATACTTTTGTTTTGGACTAGTTTGTTGTTATATTGAGCAACAATTTTGTTTGCTATAGTGCCGATAGACAGACAGATGTGATTACTTGACCCGAATAAAATGTCCTGTCTTACGACTCGGACATTTTGATTCGGGTCTCATAATCACATCTACCGGTTATCGGCACTATGTCAAGCAAAATGTTGCTCAATATAATATAATATCCAGCACTAGTATTGACGTAAAACAAGCTAAAGTCGCACCCCTCTAGATATACCATGGCCACTTTATCTCCAGCACTTGAGTGTAGTCTTTAGAGGACAAGCTACAAAGATGGGAACATCGACCTTAGATCTCACGGTGTTAAGATGGCCACGACGGCTAAATCTTATTTTTCCACATTCGCGATTGCAGCACACATTGATTGGGGGTCCGTGACAGTGTGAAACCCCACATATAAAACCCCACACCTAATACTCATCCCCCAGTGCGCAAAGCCCATCGAGTTGGCGTCTGCCGCCGCTGGCCCGCTGACGGACGAGCGCGAACCAACGGCGGCCGTCGGCGGCCCGATGGCCTTTTACGCATTTGGTCGGTTCCCTCTCACCCCTCTCCCTCCCGTCTTCTTCTTTCATTCATTCTGCAGAAGACTAACCAAAACTTACCTTCGATGTCAAAGCATGTTCAGCGTCACTGCACTGCTGTAGGTCGTGGCGCAGAAGGTTGACCTCCTTTTTCAACGATGACCTCACGCGGTCCTGATCTCGCGAGAACAGAGACTTGGCTTGCGCCCCTAGTATGCTGAGTTGGGTCTCCGCTTCATCCAGCTGTACAAAGGCTCCTCTCTTCAAAGACGACATGGAATGGGCGTTTTTGACACACGCCTGCAGCGCTGTGTCGTTTTCAATGTGACAGGAGTAGGTGCCGCCCTCTATGGGATTCGGCAGAGTCAGGAAGAAACTGTCTGCGGATCTCTCAGTGCTGGGTACTGTGTGTCCTGACGGTGTCTGAAATCAACAAAGCGTCTTACCTATTTATGTCTAGTTTCAATTTTAGTAGATGACTTGTCGTAATAATGTTACGATAATACACGATGAACATTTTTTTAAATTTACGTTTTTAAAAAAAAAATTCTCACTACCACATGAGTTAGGATAAAAAAGCGATGCGTTGTACACTTGACAGCTCATGCATGAACGCCGGTGTCATTATGTTTAAATTCCTGCTGCGTTAGTGTGGATCGCACTTCGTCCATTTTGGATCGAAAGATCTTCATTTGTCTTTTCGCACTGGGATAGCGAATTCTTTAAAAGAGTTGTGCCACTAAGCTGTTGAGGTCGATCCGTCTGTCCAGGACGTACATGTAGAGCATCTTCTCAGTGCAACCCCGTGGTAAAAAAGCAAGACCGGTCCCACCCAGGTATGTATCCTGTCACTCTGGTCCCGACGCCTCAAAATATCCGAGCAGAAGAATGTGAAGCACTCGGGGGCGTTTCGATCGGTATTCGTAGTTAGTAACTATAGGCTCCGATTTACTCATCAAGGAACCGGCCTACAATTCTCAGTCCATTCCTTGGTGTATTCCTCTCAGTGTGTCGCATTTTATTCCTTACATTAGGACATGTTGTCAGTGTGGTCCGTGCGTGTAACTGTAGTCCTGACGCGGTATTATTGATGTCAAGTAGGATCGCTTTCAAATCCTTGCAGTATTCCTGACGCGGTGTTATTGATGATCGCTTTCAAATCCTTGTGTCGGGATACGATTGTATCGCCACGTCTTCTGTTCCCTCGGCGCTTGTGCCTGTCAGGTCCAAAGTCATTTCCTGCTCAGCGGGGCTTAGCCGCGATAAGACACCAGGAAGCGTTGGGAGTCTGCGTGTATGGACGTGGGCCCGTCATATTCTTTGTTTATTAATTCGTCCGTTTTGACGGATCAATCCCAGATTTAGCGTCGTTGTTGTTGTTTGTTGATTCTGTGTATTCATGTTTGTAGACGATGCCGGTTGTTTGTGTGGCTGTGTTGCCTTACATACGACAGACTGGTGTTTGTAGTACTGCCCTCTGTATAGATGGTACGCAGTTTTGCCGTGGAGCATATCTCACAGTTGATGCCGACACAAACATTATCCATAATTTCAGTACACCTGAAGCCTTTACTCTTTTCTCTACACGAATATCCTTCAATTACAATAAGGAACAGAAAATACAAATGCAGTGAATGTCGACCAATAAGAAAAACCTGAAATTAAGGTAAGACCATCGTACGTATGTGATTGATAGACTAAAGAAACAAACTGGTGATAGGCTAAAGAAACAAACTGTTATGCATGGAATAATAATTAAAACTGTATGAAAGGCATGCAGATGTTCGAAAACTATACACGGGTATGTTATGTTTGAAGTGAAACGTTCTGCTAGCTAGGTATGACATGATTATAAAATTATGAGGATGTACATAACTAATAGAGCATACAGACGAAAGTCTTCCGTACACGACTTGTTTCTGAGCCCTGATCTACTACAGAAAGAGGAAAAACGACCATGGCCGTTCAAGGGATCTGCCAGAACAGTTGGGCACTTTCAGGCGCCAGGCTGTGCTGTCACCACTCTCGAGCCATCATAGTCTTCCTTCGTCCGGTGATCGTACTATTCGGAGATGCGATCTTAGGGCTGAATTTATTAACCCCTTCGCTGCGTGTGATTAAGGATCTGGCCTTTCTTTAACCACTGCACACTGACCGACATTAGCGTGAAGAACACAAGTGAAATGGGACCAACAATGAGCACAAAGAACACAGGACTAACAAGAGACAGGAATGCTCTGCGACTGCAGGGGCTCATGATGGTTTATGTCTCTTGCAGCTGGGTAGAGTTCGCCGTGTCCCGTCGGTTGAGGCGTTAACGTAGAGAAAGTGTTTACAAGAGCGTGCAAAAATGGAAGGGAGTGGGCACAGCGATACGTTCTTTCACAGAATACGTCATGTAAATAGCTCTTCAGGAGAAAAGTAACACATGGTCATATTCATAAGCAACATTTGAAATTTGTTTTTCAGGTCCTTGACTTTGGACCTTACGGGCAATGACCATAAGGTTCAAAATCGGACGCCAGCACGTATATTTCGTGAATTTAATGACCATAATATATTGGAAAAGTATTTTGAAAAACTAAAACCGTTAGTTATATCCGACTTTGTTATAAGTAATGTCGACTGTAAGGCAATGTAAATCTCACTTTTGACAGTGCGTAATAAGACCCAGGATTGGCAATGGTATATGTACATAGGTTTATGTGTCTTTCCAGCGTAAAATTGTATGTCGTGTGAAGGTTTGAAATGCGCAAGGTATTAACCCTCTCATTTCTAAAGCGATTCACCATCGTATGTTGGTGTCTGTGTGTGACCAGTGTCTTTAAAAGTTTTAGGAAGCGCAGTTTATTTTGAGCACACAACACAGGTGATCACCTTGCTCTGCACGTAAGGAGGGCAGGGGAGACTTCCACACTGCCCAAACACGAAATAAAACAACTTCCCATTGTGGTCCGCACTAGACGCGTGATCTCCCTCCATCGCTTTATCCATACACACGTATTCCGTTCCTGCAGTTTCAACTTCATGACCAGCCATGAGATACCCAGAATACTCTGATGTCCACCCGGGGTGGCACTTGTTGGTGGCCGGGATCATGAGGATCAACGGGCGGGGGGAGACACACACGGCGCAGACAACATCCAGATCGTGAGCCTTGTGTGGTCTGGTCTCGTATTCAGCTCCGTACAGTAGCGCGTTGTAATTTGCCGACGGGTGATCGTCATACACGGGGTCTCTGGGCAGGCAGAGCAGGTTGGACGGTGCTCCGGAATGTTGGTAGTATCCGCCTCCACCAACACCTGATCAGACGGTATCAGTGAGCAAAGGTACCTCGAGTCGACGTCGGCCACTTCAGCCCGCACACAGGTGTTCGCTGACGACCAATTGGAATCGACGTCGACTTGAAGACATTTTGCTTACTTGGTTGTTATATATAACCCCTGCACTGCCAGAGGTCACAAACCAGTCATACTCGCAAACAACCACACACGGATAGCTTGAGGAAAGTGTCAAGAACAAATGGAGCCAGCAAGAGGCATAGACACACATCAGGACCCAAGTCTGTAGATGCGGAGCCTGATGTGCGTCTATGCTTCTTGCAGTTTGGTTGTGTTTTTTTTTTTTTTATCTCGGCAATAACAGGGTTAACAAAATCGTGTAATCGTTATACGAATCGTAGACAACATGACCGCAATGACATCGTTCATGAGTCTCTTCCAGACTATAAAACCGGATTTCAACGTGAAAAATAGTCACGTACGATTAGAAATTGACATACCTGAGTACACCATCTCAGCCGTATCTGGACATGCCTGACTGCCCCACCGTACGTACACATCACCTGTACAATAAAATTGCTTTGTAACTAGTAACATCTGGTGAAGGTAACGCTGAGAGATTTTTTACCGGTCGCGTGGTTAGTTTGTTAGTTAGTTAGTTATTTGGGTTAACGCCAAGCAGGCGACTAAAGCCATCTCACGGCGGGAAGGGTAAAAGTCTGGTCAGTCAGATGAAGACAAAGGTCTTAAAACATGATATAAATACAATAGTTTAAAGTAATCTTAGCTAAAACGTCACACAGTATTAATCGTACATGTCTACAGACTTTGGAAGTTCATAAGAACAGTCAGATTTATACAGTCTACAGAGACTTAAATTTTGTAAAACAAAATGACTTCCTTTAGAAAGCTAAAGATTTTGTCCGGGGAAAACAAAACCTTCAAAGAGTCTGCTGTAGAGTGTTTCTACTTTATATCGATTAGGTGGAGTCCGAAATAGCTCAGGCGGTTATGTGTCGGAGCAGGAGAGCGAAGGGAATCGCCGGGTCGTGGGTTCGAATCCCCGTCTCGGCCCCGGTAGCTGGACTCGCAGTCCAGGGTGAAAAGACGAGCTTGTTCAATAGCATATCCGTTGAAAGGTCCTGTTAAATCAAAGTGGCACAGTTGGAGTGCGCCTGAGTTGATCAGTGTTCAGGTCGTATTCCATAGGTAATAGATTTCCCTGTCCCCCATAACCCACCCGTCAATTAGGTCAGCACATGATGTCAAGAAGTGCTTCACCGAAAACGGCTCGTCGCAGGCGAAGCACCAGAGGCGTTCCTCCCCTTTCAATAAGAAGGAGTGTGTGATATAAGTATGGCCAATGTCAGACGAACCAGAACAGTCTCCTTCCCGGCGGCTGCCGGGCTGTGTGTGTGTGTGTGTTTTTGTGTGTGTGTGTGTGTGTGTGTGTGTGTGTGTGTGTGTGTGTGTTTGTGTGTGTGTGTATGTGTGTGTGCGTATGTGTGTGTGTGTTTGTGTGTGTGTTTGCATGTGTGTTTGTATGTGTGTGTGTATGTGTGTGTTTGTTTGTGTGTTTGAATGTGTGTTTGGGAGTGAGTGATTGTGTGTGTGTGTGTGTGTGTGTGTGTGTGCGCGTGTGCTTGTGTGCATGCGCACATTTAAACGCATGTGCTCCTAAATCTGACTTAGCCCTCAAACTCATAATCACTACAGGGGCGGATCAGTTACCTAGGGGGGTGGGGGGTGCGGGTGGTTCCAACATTTTGTTTGGGACCTTCAACGTGATACGAAAGGCCTCCCGACGCTAGACCTTGCTTCCTGGGGCCGAAAAATCAAAAAGCGGTTTTCAACCCCGACCTAACATTATGAATGGGAACGAGGCCCCTAGGCTTTGATGGACAGCAAAGAATATTAATTGTATTCTCTTTCTTCTAGTTTTCTTTCTGCCGCGATTTGCAACAGGTGTATTTTCTTTTTTGTAGGGTCTGTCTGCTAGCAACTGTGTGGGTTTCACTCGGAAGGTCAGAGTTGCTGAAGCAAAGAAAACATTATAAATACCGCTCCAGTGCCTGTAGTTTCCATAAAAAAAACCTGGAAATAATGTTCTGGCTGCTCTTTAATATTTTTGCTATCTGTTTCATCACACAATTACCAAACCCATGATGCGTTTCTAGTCAACTGTCGAGTCATGTTAGTATTTCACCATGCCGCGGAATGTCACATTTCTAAAATTCCAAGTAATAGAACTGTGATCTCTACTTCAATTTGATTCCGCATTGGAGTTATTTCCCAATGCGCCAAAGGCCATCTGGCCGACGTCGGCCCGGTCGGCCCGATGATCTTTTGCGCATTGATTTCTCAGGGTTTAAGTTAACGTCATATTAACGCTCTTCGGCGGTGGTTTCGGATCGAAATACGAATTTGCCGAATGCGCAAAAGGCCATCAGGCCCACCTATCGGTTGAAGCTGACCCGCGCACGGCCTTGCGCGTGCCAACGGTGGCCGACATCGGCCCGAAGGCCTTTGCGCACTGGGAGGAGCTGTGTGTACCATGGTCGATTTAGTGTATCAGTGCAGAATGTTCCCAACCGTACCTACCTATTCGTGACTGTTGTTTTTCCAACTCTCGTAGCTGATCGGCGAGTTGTGTGTATGCAGACCGCACGTCGTGAGTGCTTGTACTGAGGACCTCCACCTGTCTCTGAAGATCCTGCTCCGTCTTCTCTCTCTCAGACAGTTTCTCGCGTAGTTCGATCACCTTGGAATAAGGATAGGCATGTGTTAACCCATTTAACCCTGTCACGACACGCCTGACGGAGTCAGGGCGCCGTGGACAATATGAGTGCTGACACTCGAGAAACCCACCCACTCTAAATAAATAACACAACGCCAGTGATAAACAACAAACAAATCTTTTATTACCCACTCTTACTCTAACCCCCACCCCAACCCACTAACGCCCCACACCCTCACACATACCCACACATGCACTCATAACGTATTAACACATAGAAAAGATTAACATATAAAAAATGACTAACAAGTAAAAATGACTAACAGGTGATAATGACTAATAATATTAGTCATTATCACCTGTTAGTCATTTTTATATATTATGGCTATACAAGTGAAAATGACTAATATGGCTATACAAGTGAAAATGACTAATATGGCTAACGGCTATACAAGGCGGGTAACTTTGTCTCTGTACCGTGTCCTCTGTCCCACACTAGACAGGGTGGCTCGAACGTAAGAGTACTACCCCTACACCACAGAGCACCGTAGCCGCGCTTGCCCACGCACGCCTGTGACCGACGCGCAGAACGTAGAATCAACCCGCTGTAGCCCAACGTACTTGTCCAACAGGACCGGCTAGCGAAGGCGTTCCGACTCAAGATGATGCGTCACCGTTGGTCGTGGATGATGAAGAGATCGAAGAACGACGAAATCTTCGAAGCCAATCTTCGAAGCCAGTCTTCGAAGCCAGTGCACTGGAAAAGGGCGCATTGTCAGTCAAAGTGCCAACACAGTTAATTCTGGCCTATTTGACACGCACCTACTTGCAAACCACGTGAGTTGTGTCTCGTCTCACCCTAATACCCGCCTTGGCCATATTAAATATACAATCATGGATATGAAAGCTTCCTATGTACATTCAACATTCACCAGGTCTGCACTATTCCATTACACTAGCATTAAGCTAGCACAACCACTTTTGTATAATAACATTGCCACTGCTAAAACCAACATTATCAAAATATCCAGATGTACATACAAAGATATGAAATAATCACCAGCAACCGCCCAACGTGACAATCTTATTACATTACATCTAGGACTTAATACCAATATATTTGAAAAGGATACCCACTTTAATTCATTTTACAACATGGCCCTTTAAATATATTCACTCGGCGACAGCCGAACATAAACAACTAAATCCGACACCCACCACATTACAACCCAACCTAAAAAACATGGTTAAAGACTCGATTAAAACGTCACTAAAAAACTAGACGAACATACACTTCCGAACCTACGTACACATTCAAACACCCGAGAGCACAGCAGCTAACTGAGGAAAATGGCATGAGTGTTTACCTGTCACTGGTGAGTCCTTCGGCAGGACGAGACAAACAAAGACGAAGACGAACCGGAGGGGTCTTCTGCTGAGCAGCAGCCGTGGTCGCTAGTCTCTCGGGACACCCACACCCAGGAACACTGGCCGTGGTCTTGCAGGGAGGGTAAAACAACCCTCACACAGCTTGTCAAGGGCTCCAAACGAGGCCGCACCCTGACCCAGACTCTCACTTCGCTGGCTAACTCCGCTGACTGACTGTAATATCCTTCTGCTACCTTGCAGTTTAACTTTACTTCTGAACACTGTTCGGTTAAAGCTACTTGGCTAAAGCGTGCAACCGCTGTAATCGCTCACTGTTAAGCTTGCTGCACGGGCTTTACGATTACGCTCACACTACATTTATTAACTTCCCTAAACTAAGGCTATTTACAGAATTCGGCGATCTACATTTATTAACAAAAAAAACGACTTGGCGAAAAAATAAAACAACATGTCACATCCGTTACGTGACATACCCCCCTCCCAGATCAAACACCCGGGTTTGATTACTATATGACTGTCCCAATACTGCTTCCACATTTACGGTTTCTACCACCCTGTTCTACTCAAAAAGTCAGCAGGAACATTTACTTTACCGGCTATGCTTTCTACTCTAATGGAAAATGGCTGCAACTGCAAAGCCCACCTCATCAGTCGACTGTTTGTGGATTTAGCTTGTTGCAAGTACTGCAATGGTCTATGGTCGGTCTGTACGACGAATGTCCTACCATACAGATACTGACGGAATTTTTGAATTCCCCACACGATTGCCAGACACTCCTTTTCGATGGTGGAGTAGTTACGCTCTGCTTTGGATAGTTTCTTGCTCGCGCATGCAACAGGCTGTAAACCGTTACCATGGTCCTGACATAATACGGCCCCTACCCCCCCTTCGGACGCATCTGTCTGCAACACGAAGAGACGATCGAAGTCTGGCAATGAGCACACAGGACCTGAACACAGTCGCGCCTTCAGCGTCTCAAATGCTGTCTCACATGCATCGTTCCAACCGATCTGTCCGGTCTTCCCTCCCTTGGTCAGGTCGGTTAGTGGGGCTGCTATGGCCGCAAAGTTAGGAACGAACCGGCGGTAATAATTTGCCAACCCAAGAAACGATCTGACTTGTTTCTTTGTTTGTGGTCGCGGCGCGTCTTTTATCCGCTGCATCTTGTCTCCCTCTGGTTTTATCTGACCGTTACCCACTGTATGCCTCAGATATTCCAACTGCTTGAACCCCAAGTAACACTTTGTAGGTCTGGCCGCCAACTGGACCTCTCTTAACCTACAAAAGAGCTGGGCCATACATTGTAAGTGACGTTCTTTAGTGGAGGAAGCAATCATGACATCGTCCATGAAATTGCTAACTTCTGTCAATCGCAAAGGTTCTAGTAACCTCCTCATCATTCGGGAAAAGATTGCCCCTGCCGTCTTTAACCCGAAAGGCATTACCTTCCACTGAAATTGCCCTGCCGGTGTGGTGAAGGCAGTTTTCGGTTTGTCGCTCTCTAACATGGGTACCTGCCAGTAGCCTTTAGCTAGGTCTAACTTACTTAAGTACTTGGCCTTGGACAGTAAGGAAAATAGGTACTCCACGTCAGGCATTGGTTCCGCATCGAACACGACCTTTTGGTTCAGTTTTCTAAAGTCCACGCAAAACCTAACAGTGCCATCTTTCTTCTTCACCAAGACGATCGGTGAGTTGTATGGGGAATTGGCTCTCTCGATTACTCCCATCTCTAGCATAGCATCCACTTCGGCTTTGACTACCTCTAGCTGAGAATGAGGTAGAGGATATTGCTTCGTTCTCACCGGCACTTCATCAGTCAAATGGATTTCACATGAGTCTAGTGTCGTCCTCAACGGATAATCTGTCAAAATATCCTTAAACTGGACAGTCAGAGCTTCTATACTAGAATGGATCTCTGGACAGTTAGGATCAAGATGGATGTCAGAGGGTCCTTCAGACGCTACTAAAGGAATGGTGGGTACTTCCTTTACCACCACGAATGCCTCTCCCCCCTCATCTTCGTCCTCATCTATCACTACTGTAGCTACTGACACTCGTTCTTGGAACTTTTTCAACAGATTTGCATGGTACAGTTTATTTTTACTGCCCACCCGTACCCTGTAGTCACACTCTCCGACTCTCTCTAGAACTTCGAATGGTCCCTGCCAAGCCATCTCCAGCTTGTTGTGTTTAACTGGAAGTAACAACAAAACCTTGTCTCCTGCATTAAAACTGCGTGGTTTGGCTCTGCGGTCAAAGTGCTGTTTCTGCTTTTTCGACGCTAGCTTCAAATTCTGTTGCGCTAACCTGCAAGTCTCTTCAATGCGATTCCGTAAATCTACCACGTACTGGCTTGCATCTCTCACCTCTTCTCCCATCTGCTCTTTCGTCCACAGATCCCGTAGAACTGACATGGGCCCCCTTACAGTCTTGCCGTACAATAACTCGAACGGCGCGAACCCCGTCGATTCCTGAGGAACCTCCCTGTACGCAAACAGCAATGAGGGAATGTATCTGTCCCAACATCGAGGTTGCTCGCTAGCTAACTTCTTCAACATGGACACCAAGGTACCGTTGAAACGTTCTACTAGGCCATTTGCCTGCGGATGGTAAGGAGTAGTACACTTGCCTTGTATGCACAGCAAACGGTTGACTTCAGACATCACTTGTGAAGTGAACTGGGACCCTTGGTCGGTGAGTACCTCCCTCGGAATCCCCACCCTAGACCAGATTTCTAACAATGCCTCAGCGACCCTTTCTGCTTCGATTCCCTTTAAAGGTACTGCCTCGGGGTATCGAGTGGCGTAATCGACGGTCACGAGAATGAATCGGTTTCCTCTGTCGGAAGCTGGAGCAATAGGCCCCACAATGTCTACCGCTACTCTCTGAAATGGTTCTTCTACTAGCGGAAGCTGTTGCATAGGAACCCGCGGTACTCTCCCTCTTGGTACTACTTTCTGACATTGTTCGCACGACTCACAGTACCTGCGAACTTGAGCACACAGCCCCGGCCAATAGAAAGTACCCCACATGCGTTCCCTGGTTCTCTTGCCTCCCAAATGCCCTCCCATTGGTGGGTCATGCGCTAAGCGCATTACAGTCTCCCTCAAAGGCTTCGGGACGACTAACTGGGACATTTGGCTGCCTCCTTTGCTATAGACCCGATACAGGATTCCCTTCCTCCTGCAAAATTCTATCAGACTCTTACCTGACGGAATTGCTCGGCCCTCTTCGGCCAACTTCCTAGCGCGAGCTAGAGTTTTGTCCTGATTCTGCCACTCTATCAGTTGGGCAGGAGTCACATTGAGATCGGCCTGCTTAACGACTTTAAGCGCGCTCTCTCCCTCCTTTTCCCTCTGAACCTGAGCTCGAGTTTGGACCGCTGCTGCCATAGCACACTCACTGGCATCGATGGATACGGGACTACGTTTCCCATCTGAAAAAGTCACCCAGTTTCCTAGGATTACGTCTGGTCCCATGCGCTCCATTACGATAAGTTCGATCGTCCCTCGCACGAATGGGGAATCGATTTCAACCCATGCAGTCGGATACTTATCGGACTTAGTATGGTCGACGGGATTGACGTCGATGAACCGACCTGTAAGATCCCTGGGTTCTATCCACTTGGCGGCGATCGCACTCATATCCGCGCCGGTATCACGCATGATACGAACTTCCTTTCCCTTGGCTAATCCCCCACTCCACGGGTCGTAGGGCCGGATCGTCCGCATCCCTACGGTCACGGGCTCTTTCATTACGGCTACTATCTCAGGGGCAATGGTGACTTGGTTAACTGACGCCTTACTCTGACAGTTCCTCGCTAAGTGCCCTGGTTTGTTACACTTAAAACACAGCCGTTCACCAGTCCCTCTGCCTGAACTAGCTGGTTCTGTCCTATGTTCTGCTTTGGTCTCAGGGGGTTTATTCGACCCTTTGTCCTTCTTGAACGGCGGACGAATCGGCCCCCCACCCAATGGACGCGAGACTGCCCGTTTGGTGTCGATATGGAGCTGCGCTAGCTCCGCGGCCTCTTCACCATTCCTAGGACGTTTTTCCCTAACGAACATTTCAAGGTCTGCATTCATAATAGCATAAAGTTGCTCAGACAGAAACATGTCTAGCACTTGTTCTACGTCCTCTATGTTTTTATGGGCTAAAGTGAACCAACGCTTGACTGAGGTCTTTAACCTAACGAACAACTGGGGAAACGTTTCGAGACTCTCCTTTTTGGCTTCGCGAAACTGGCGCCTGTAATATTCGGCGTCACGCCTGAATCTTCTCAATAAGGTCTCCCTCACCACCTCAAAATCTTTCCCTTGCTCTACCGTCAGCCTAAGGTATGCATCACGGGCCTCCCCCTGCAATAGAGGTGCTAACCTGATCCCCCATACCTCTTTCGGCCACCCCTGGGTTTCGGCTACTCTCTCAAAGAGCTGAAGGTAAGATTCCACATCTTCCTTATCCTCTAACGGACGCATCTTGGGCGAGTAATGCTGACTAGACTCCGTAACTGACTTCTTTTCCGATGCTGCTAACTGTAATCTAAGCCGCGTTTCGGCCGCGACGAGCTCTTCTTTCCGTGCTTGTTCCGCGGCAGCTAGCTCTTCTTTCCGTGCTTGTTCCGCGGCAGCTAGCTCTTCTTTCCGTGCTTGTTCCGCGGCGGCTAGCTTACGTTCGGTTAATGCTAAGTCATCCCGCCTAGCCCGCTCAGCCGCCTCACGGTCCATCTGGAGCCGTCTCTCTACCGCCTCACGGTCCATCTGGAGCTGCCTCTCTAACGCCCTACGCTCTAGGTCACGTTCCCGTTTTTCTTCCTCTCTCCTAACTTCGGACAGGATGAACTGGGTTAGGGCTCCCCCACTAAGTCCTAGGCCCTCTCCTAGCACTTTATACTGCTCATAACCCCCCTTTACTTTCCTGATCCCTACTGGGTGTCAGTCCTGCTGCAGTGAGAGTACGGGTAAGGGTACTCACCACCGTTTCCTTCCGAGAGGGAGTGGCCAAAGTGGCTCCTCTCTCTCCTGGACCCTCATCCCCTGCACCACCACCCTCGGACTCAGGGTCGTGCCCCGACGTGGCACGGGTGGCCCTGGTATCCCGTTTAGGGGGCATCCTGATGTGGGTGTCCCGGAGGCAGCGACGACAACTGCTCCCCAGCAGGACCCCTGTCAAAGAAAAAATAAAACAAATAAACACACAGAATACAAACAACGAATAAGGGTTAGACAGTGACAAGAGCCGAAGGGTCCTCACCACTCGGTACCTGAGTAATGAGAGGCAACCACTCATGCCACCCCCCGTTTATGCGCACTGCACTCTCTGGCCGTGGCCCCTGGCGCAATACGCCCCCACTCCCGCCAACCGCCCGCTAAATCTTACTCGTATCACAACACGAACAAACGGTCACTGGCGCACAAAAATACCCTAATCTACCTAATCTGTTACCTCCCCCTAATCCTTATCCCACCGCTGCCACCAAATATGTCACGACACGCCTGACGGAGTCAGGGCGCCGTGGACAATATGAGTGCTGACACTCGAGAAACCCACCCACTCTAAATAAATAACACAACGCCAGTGATAAACAACAAACAAATCTTTTATTACCCACTCTTACTCTAACCCCCACCCCAACCCACTAACGCCCCACACCCTCACACATACCCACACATGCACTCATAACGTATTAACACATAAAAAAGATTAACATATAAAAAATGACTAACAAGTAAAAATGACTAACAGGTGATAATGACTAATATGGCTATACAAGTGAAAATGACTAATATGGCTATACAAGTGAAAATGACTAATATGGCTAACGGCTATACAAGGCGGGTAACTTTGTCTCTGTACCGTGTCCTCTGTCCCACACTAGACAGGGTGGCTCGAACGTAAGAGTACTACCCCTACACCACAGAGCACCGTAGCCGCGCTTGCCCACGCACGCCTGTGACCGACGCGCAGAACGTAGAATCAACCCGCTGTAGCCCAACGTACTTGTCCAACAGGACCGGCTAGCGAAGGCGTTCCGACTCAAGATGATGCGTCACCGTTGGTCGTGGATGATGAAGAGATCGAAGAACGACGAAATCTTCGAAGCCAATCTTCGAAGCCAGTCTTCGAAGCCAGTGCACTGGAAAAGGGCGCATTGTCAGTCAAAGTGCCAACACAGTTAATTCTGGCCTATTTGACACGCACCTACTCGCAAACCACGTGAGTTGTGTCTCGTCTCACCCTAATACCCGCCTTGGCCATATTAAATATACAATCATGGATATGAAAGCTTCCTATGTACATTCAACATTCACCAGGTCTGCACTATTCCATTACACTAGCATTAAGCTAGCACAACCACTTTTGTATAATAACATTGCCACTGCTAAAACCAACATTATCAAAATATCCAGATGTACATACAAAGATATGAAATAATCACCAGCAACCGCCCAACGTGACAATCTTATTACATTACATCTAGGACTTAATACCAATATATTTGAAAGGATACCCACTTTAATTCATTTTACAACATGGCCCTTTAAATATATTCACTCGGCGACAGCCGAACATAAACAACTAAATCCGACACCCACCACATTACAACCCAACCTAAAAAACATGGTTAAAGACTCGATTAAAACGTCACTAAAAAACTAGACGAACATACACTTCCGAACCTACGTACACATTCAAACACCCGAGAGCACAGCAGCTAACTGAGGAAAATGGCATGAGTGTTTACCTGTCACTGGTGAGTCCTCCGGCAGGACGAGACAAACAAAGACGAAGACGAACCGGAGGGGTCTTCTGCTGAGCAGCAGCCGTGGTCGCTAGTCTCTCGGGACACCCACACCCAGGAACACTGGCCGTGGTCTTGCAGGGAGGGTAAAACAACCCTCACACAGCTTGTCAAGGGCTCCAAACGAGGCCGCACCCTGACCCAGACTCTCACTTCGCTGGCTAACTCCGCTGACTGACTGTAATATCCTTCTGCTACCTTGCAGTTTAACTTTACTTCTGAACACTGTTCGGTTAAAGCTACTTGGCTAAAGCGTGCAACCGCTGTAATCGCTCACTGTTAAGCTTGCTGCACGGGCTTTACGATTACGCTCACACTACATTTATTAACTTCCCTAAACTAAGGCTATTTACAGAATTCGGCGATCTACATTTATTAACAAAAAAACCGACTTGGCGAAAAAATAAAACAACATGTCACATCCGTTACGTGACAAACCCCACGACTGCATTTCCCAAATAAATTCTGGAGGTCTCATCTAACGCCTATAGTACCAGTTGCAGACCATGATAATTCAAAGGTAGTCCCAGATTAGCTTGTCGCCAGAAGAGGCCAAGCTGATAATGGCACTATACCCTAGTAACTGCTCGGGGCTAAGTCTTGTAGTGTATCGTAAGATATCCAGCACTGGTATTGACGTGCAACAAGCTAAAGTCGCACCCCTCTAGTCCTATCTTGGTCACTGTATCTATAGCACTTGACGCCAAGCTAATATGGCACTATACCCTTGAATTATAACTGCTCGGGGCTATTCCTTGTGATGCATTGTAAGTGGCACCACTCTAGACCTATCATCGATGTATATCCAGCACTGGTATTGACGTGCAACAAGCTTAAGTCGCGCCCCTCTAGTCCTATCATGGTCACTGTAACTATAGTACTTGTGCGTAGTCTTCAGAGGACAAATTACAAAGATGGGAACATCGACCGGTGTCAAGATGGCCACGACAGCTAAATCTTATTTCTCCACATTCGTGATTGCAGCACACATTTATTGTGAATCCGTGACAGTGTGAAACCCCACATATGAACCCCCACACCTACTACTCATACCCCTGTGCGCAAAGGTCATCGGGCCGATGTCGGCCGCCGTTGGCCCGCGCACGGCTGTGCGCGGGCCAACGGCGGTCGACGTAGCCCGATGATCTTTTGCGCATTGGACCACTCCCTTTCTTCCCCACTCCCTCCCGTCTCCTTCTTTCATTTATTCTGCTGACGACTAAACAGAACTTACCTTCGATGTCAAAGCATGTCCAAAGTCACTGCACTCTTGGCGTAGAAGATTGACATGCTTCAACGATGACCCCACGTCCTGATCTCGCGAGAACAGAGACTTGGCTTGCGCTCCCAGTATGCGATTGCAGTGCACACATTGATTGGGAGTCCGTGACGTCCCCACATGTGAAACCCCACATCTAATACTTATCGCTCCGTGCGCAAAGGCCATCAAACCGGCGTCTGCCGCAGCTGGCCCCCGCACGGACGTGCGCGGGCCAAAGGTGGCCGTCGTCAGCCCAATGTCCTTTTGCGCATTGGGCCACTCCTTCTATTCCCCCTCCCCCTCCTGTCTCCTTTTTTTATGCATTCTGCTGAAGACTGACCTCCTTTTTTAAGGATGACCTCACGTCCTGATCTCGTGAGAACAGAGTCTTGGCTTGCGCTCCCAATATGCTGAGTTGGGTCTCCGCCTCATCCAGCTGTACAAACGCTCCTCTCTTCAAAGACGACATGGACTGGGCGTTTTTGACGCACGCCTGGAGCGCTGTGTGGTTTTCAAGGTGACAGGAGTAGGTTCCGCCCTCTATGGGATTCGGCAGAGTCAGGAAGAAACTGTCTGCAGATCTCTCAGTGCTGGGTACGGTTTGTCCTGATGGTGTCTGAAATCAACATAGCTTCTTACCTTTTCACGTCTACTTTCAATTTTAGTAGATGACTTGTCGTAATAATGTTAGGATAACTTGACGTTTTAAAAATAATAACTTCTCGCTACCACATGAGTTAGGATACACATCAATGCGTTGTATACTTGACAGCTCATGAATGAAAGCCGATGTTATTATGTTTATATTCCTGCTGCGTTAGTGTGGATCGCACATCTTCCATTTTGGATCTAAAGATCCGCATTTGTCTTTTCGCACTGGGATAGCGAATCCTGTAATAGAGCTGTGCCACTAAGCTATTGACGTCGATTCGTCTGTCGAGAACATGCATGTAGAGCATCTTCTCAGAACAACCCCTCCCCCCTCCCAACAAAGAAACAAACAACAACAATATATATATATATATATATATATATATATATATATATATATATATATATATATATATATATATATATATATATATATATATATATATATATATATATATGTATATATATAAACAAAAAACCCTGAAGTTGTGTGTACCTTCTGTCCAAACTAAAACATTTGGTCAGCGCACTTTTGTTTATCACGCCCCAATGTTATGGAATACACTTCCTCTTGAGGTCAGAAACAGTGAGACTGCCTCTGACTTCAAGAGGTCGTTGAAAACTCACTTCTTCAATCTTTACTTTCAATAACTGCCAGTGTTTGATGCCTTAGGTGTAGTTCTGTAATCCTCCTTGTTTTAGACTGAATGTTAATTAGAACATGTATGCATTGTTGTTTAGTTCATTGTGTGGTGTGTTCGGGTATTATGTTTTGTTTATGTGCATATGTCATTGTATTTTTATTTTTGTGTACAGATTGTAAAGCGCTTAGAGCTTTTGATTAAGATTAATCGCTATACATGTACTCATTAATATTATTATTATTATTATTATTATTATTATTATTATTATTATTATTATTATTAGTAAAATTAAATTAAAATATATAAAAAATAAACTTAAAAAATCAAGTAATAATAATAATAATAATAATAATAATAATAATAATAATAATAATAATAATAATATATTAATAAATAAGACTATGCTGTCAAGGTTGATCCGTCTGTCAAACTCGTACTTGTAGAGCACCTTCTCAGTCCCCCTTCTACCAAAATAATGCTATTATTATTATTATTATTATTATTATTATTATTATTATTATTATTATTATTATTATTATTATTATTATTATTATTATTATTATTATTATTAAGGACTGATTTTTCGCACGCTTGTACTGCTCCATTGTGACAAATGTACCTTCCACACGACAGAGAGCGGTCTGCTACCGAAAGCGAGGAACGCGCCGCATTTGAGCTGCATGTGTAGTTCTCCAGTCACTTTGTCTGTCACCGGCACGCGCACTCTCTGGGCCACCAGGCGACCCCCGGCCAAGACTGGGGCGTCTAGACAGCACACAAACATTTGCTTTTATGACAAGAGCACAGTGGTAGATGGATCAGCGGTGACTATTTCAAGGATAGTGGTAGTATAGTACTTGGAAAGGTACAACCCTCGTGAACTATCACTGCCAGTCCATCTAAACAGCAGGTACCCAATGCGCAAAAAGCCATCGGGCCAACGGCGGCCGACGTCGGCCCGATGGCCTTTTGCGCATTGGGTACACGGTCTATAGATGTCGTACACAGCTGCGAAAGTTATTATAATGTTTGCCTGACATGTTTACCTGGAGGGGAGATAATTGCCTCACGAGAAATGGACCACAGTTGCCCTCCATTCTTTACGACCTTGACCCTGACACTGTAGGTGCCGTAGTCCGCCCAGGTGAGGTTGGCCACGTGCAGTCCGGCGTTAGGTAACGGTGACATCTTCAGGTGCGTCACCGGGGATCTGAAGAACTGGCCGCCATTGTAAATGGCTAAAATAGTTTCTATCCCTTCTGCACCAAAAGACATAATGACCATGATTTGTTGGAACTAATGTTGCCAGTCATGTTCGGCGCTAGCTTAAAAATGCATCTTTATCTTGATTGGTTGGATAGTTCGGGGTATATGTGATAATGGACGATCCTAACTTGGCGGATTATGGGGGATAGGGGCAGCTATTGCCTATGGAGTTCGACCTGAACATTGAACAATTCAGGCGTACTACTACACTACCACTACAATCCCGTCTTTGTGCCTGGACTACTTTATCCTGCCATTTCACCTGAGTTTTTGTACCACTCCACGTTGACCACCGTCTCGTCTGCATCGGTGATGAACTGCCAGGGGAGGGACACCTCTTCACCCAGACATATCTGGATTACGGCCTCTTCCCGTGTGCTTTCCTCTGTCCATATCAAACCATCAGATCCTGTGAAAGGACACAATAGGCCTATCAAATGAGCTAAACGCATTTTCATGAAGTGCAGCGCTAAAATAATTGTTCTTGCATCAGAGCTTTTTTTTAACGGTAGGTTGATATTTCTAGAGTTGCCAGTATATAGATTAAGTTTTGGAAGAAAAATGGTCACCATGACTTCATCCATTCATCTGTTAACCTTTTCACTATCGGCAGTGCCATGAATGTTGCTTCCTTGTGAAAAATGTACACACCAACAGTCCGAGGTCTGTTCTAAACGAGAAGCGCCGATGTGCATGCAGCCAGCAATAGGCATAGATCTACATGGGAATCCGCGACTGTGTGGGCTCATGAGGATCTATGTCTCTTGCAGTAAGCTGGTGATGTATTTATCCATTTATTGAAACCAAATTTGAGCGTATACTTACCTCCAAGAACGGCGACTACCGTCATACAAATCGAGACCGCCAGCGAGTGCATCTCCATCAGGGTCGAAATGACAACCGTACAGAGAAGACAACATGCAGCCGTTGATCACCGTGAAAAGATAGAACCGAAAGCAATCTCCCAATCTCTCCCTGGACGTATTATTTCTGTATTAAATTCAACACTCAGCGCGGTAGACATGCAATCCAAGCAGATAAATTGCAACTACCGGCTTCTCTGTTTCTGTAGCAAAATTCAACAACGCAATAGACAAGTGTGAGCATTAACCCTTACATCCCTGATACCGTGCAGGACAATCAGATATGGATCGGCAATGATAGACAATGACAGTTCAACAGTAATGTCCGAAGATCTTGGGGCCTCGAGGTGCCAAACCATTTTGTTGCCGCTATGGAAATCAGTGACCGTCATGTGATTGGTATGTGTCCTTGATTATAGTACAGTGTACAAAAGACATTAATAAAATGGAGTTCAATTGGTCTTAGGATTTCATGTGTTAATGCTCGGCACTTGACTTTACTGTGTTCTGTAGTTGGCGAACGCCTCAGAACGCACGTAGCATTATCCCTGTGAGTAAATAGTCATCGTGCCGACGTCAGCCAGTGTTCTTTTAGCTTCACGATGCGTAAAACACCATCGGTAAGTGTATGCGTGCAGTAAGGGTCCTCCGTACTTGGTTGAGGGTAGTGCTTGATTAGGTTGCAGCCTTTCCATATTCGCCTTCTGTGGGCGACTAAATTATGTTCATGTTTACCTACAGATCGCGCTAAACGTGAAAGTAACAAACCGGATGTGTGTCACTGTGAAATACTTAATATAATTATAGTCAGTGTATCAAGCGGCATTTCCTACTGAAGTGCCCAGGGAGGCAGAGGGCATATCATATAGCGTGGCCCGTCAGCACGAACTGCCTGACATCTACAGAAAGCATTGAGCCAAATCAGCCCCGCCAATCATGAGTAATTTTAACGTATTTCGGGTGCCCATTTGTACATGTTGCCTCAGGCGGCCAGGATGGTTGCTGTTTCAGCCAACAAGTGTTGATACAGCCTAACGTAACTACATCACGCGAGCAGTTCTCCATAAATCTGTGATGGACACAACTGCACTTCATGTCAGGCGGTGTGAGGAACAAAAGCACTGGGCAGTCTTACATGTTAACCCAAGTTACCCCTCAACCCCTTGACTGCCTAGAAAAACTGGACAGCTGCGGGGGCTCATGAAAATCTAGATCTCTTACTGATCACATCATTGTTTTGCCGTGCGCGGGCCAACGTTGGCCGATGTCGGCCATATAGCCATTTGCGCATTGGGTTCATGTTCCGTTGACAGCTGGGTTTCTGTGACGTTAAATTCATAATGTTTCCAAAACATAATCTGTGTTCGCTGTTACTAACTGGCCAAGTGCGAGCATGTGCTGAGGACTCTGTCTATATCAGATCAGTGTCAGATTGTGGGTGTCCGTCATCAAATGGCGATCGAGATCAATACGATTATAGTTGTTGCTGCAAGAGACGCAAGTCAGTGTCACGCGGACACCTCCCTTTCCGTTACGATTACACACACACACACACACACACACACACACACACACACACACACACACACACACACACACACACACACACATACACACACGCACGCACACACACACACACACACACACACACACACACGCGCACAAACACTCATACATACAAGCACACACACACACACACTCACACACCACGCACACAAACACAAAATCACACACACAGACACACACACACACCTACACACACATACATACACACACACACACAAACACACACAAACACACACATACACGCACATACACACACAAGCATTCATACATACATACACGCACACACACACACACACACACACACACACGTACAGACACACCCACACAAACATATAGACACACGCACACACACACACAAACACTCACATGCACACAACAAATTCACACTCTCTGACTAACACACTGACTAACACACTCACTCACTCACTAGCCATCGCTCACTAGCACACTTGCTCACTACCACATTCACTCACTAACACGATCACGCAATAATACACACACTCGCAACAACAACAACAACAACAACAACAACAACAACAACAACAAAACTCACTCACCAATACACCAGCACTCCAACAAACTCACCCCCATTCATTGATTCGCTCACAAACAAAAAAGAAACACACCGTTATGATACGCTCGAGAAAAGAAAATAATCAAATATTATTTGATCAGTTCTTGAGATAGTCTTTTCGCGACGATTTGCAAACGAGGCTTAGAATTGTAGCAAGGGTATAAATACATGTTAACCTCCTAGTGCAATCGTTACTACATGCACAGAGGGTCAACCGTGTCATTCTTCAAATTTCCTTGCTTTTTAAATGTTACATATTCGCCTCAGTAGTTTAAAAACAAGATGGGATGAACCATAACCCACAAAGTTCCTTCTATATGAGAGCTGTTCGAGCTGTCAAAGGTCTCTACCTTTTGTCTTTGACCTGATTCTGATGTTGAAATATCTCCTATTGAACACAATGATGAGTTCATTTGAAAATCTACCGTATTGTTTGGAGGTCATATGCGGTTTTTTTTTAAAGGAACATTCACATCTGTTCATATTTTCAAGCGTATCTGTCTGATCTATTTCCCTCCTCTCTAAACCAACCTCTGATCAACACACATGCCGGCACACACAAATATTGACGGACACACCGCATTTCCCGCAATTAGTACGCTCTGTGGGCTTGAGTAGTGACAGGAATTCTGAAGTAAAATAGCACGAGCGGCAAAATGACATCACTATAAGCTTCGCATCATGGCATTGCTAGTCTCACGACGCCGTGTACACAGTGACGAAATTGATGTTTCACGTCAATTGTCCGAATGGCACGCAGCCTCTTCTAGGGCTGACTGTTTGATGGGAGTATATAGTGGATCCAAAACTTGGAAAAAATGACTTAAATATTATTCAGAACGTTGACGAGGTACACAGCTGGCTAAAGAACTCATCAAGTGTCTTTTTGCACACTAGCTATATCTAAAATTTCAAGTAAATATGACAACAATTACGGCCTCTAATCCGGGTCAACCGATTTTCTATAAATGGTCTTTTATGTCTTCAATGAGACATTCAGTTACACCATGCTCGGAGGCTCTCTTAGCCACCCCTTAAATAAAATATTTTGCCAAGTTTAAAGCTTATGCTTCAAGCACAGCAATATTTTAGAATCTCGCGTCTACATGCACACACACACACACACACACACACACACACACACACACACTCACACATTGACACACACACACACACACACATTGACACACACACACACACACACGCGCGCGCGCGCGGCCTTTCGCGCCAAATGTACTTTTTTTTAGCGAGGTTATCGTAACTACGCGTGACGTAATTTTTATCTTGTTACTTCAGTTGTCAGAGGTTTAGCCTGCCCGCCTTTGACATCATGGACATGCTGTTAAATTCGCCCCACCGCGACCCGTCCTAAAAAGTCCCCTCTATCATCATCTCATCTTGGCTTGACTTCGCGAACGAAGATTTTATAGGAGTTGCCCACGACGTCTGCAGGCTTGTTCGTGGCTGCGGAGGCCAATCCGAGACAGGCAGGTTCGACCGCAGTGGCTGCAGGGGAAGGTATGGCCAGGGTTCTGAGCTGCGGCATCTCTGTTTTTTCTCCTGAGCCGCTTGTCCTTAAGGCTAGATCTGTGAGAGTCCTCAAAGGAGACAGCTGCCTTGTAAATGGTGGAGCGCCAGGTGTCACGGTCCGCAGCAAGCGAAGACCACTGGTGGTGGTCGATTTGGCAGGCACTAAGTGACTTCTTGAGACAGTCTTTGTATCTCTTCTTTGGTGCCCCTCTGTCACGGTGTCCAGTAGCAAGCTCGCCGAACAGGGTGATCTTTGGTAGGCGATGATCCTCCATCCTGGAGACATGCCCCGCCCAGCGGAGCTGTGTCCGCAGCAGCAAAGCCTCGATGCTCACAGTTTCAGCCTGTTCAAGGATCTCGACGTTGGTGACATAGTCACTCCAGTGAATGCCCAGGATGGTACGCAGGCAGCGCTGGTGGAAGCGTTCGAGGAGTCGTAGTTGGCTGCGGTAGAGGGCCCAGGACTCGGAACCATACAGCAGGGTGGTGAGGACCACAGCTCTGTACACGCTGATCTTGGTGCCTGTTTTCAGCTGTTGATTGTGCCACACCCGCTTGAAAAGTCGCCCGAAAGCGCTGTTCGCTTTTGCCAGCCTGCTGTCAAGCTCCTTGTCCAGCTTGGCGTCCGACGTGATAATGCAGCCAAGGTAAGTAAACTGGTGCACTGACTTTAGTTCAGACTCGCCAATGGTGATGTGAGGAGGGCGATACACTGTCTTGGGTGCCGGCTGATGGAGGACCTCTGTCTTTTTCAGACTGACCTCGAGTCCAAAGAGCTGGGCAGCATCTGCGAAGCAAGACGTGATGCGCTGCAGGGCTCTCTCTGTGTGTGCAACGAGGGCAGCATCATCAGCAAAAAGCAGCTCACGAATCAGTTGGTCTAGGGTTTTCGTGTGGGCCTGCAGTCGTCTGAGGTTGAACAGGCTGCCATCGAGACGATACCTGATGTACACTGCATCGTCATCATCGAGGTCCACTGTGGCCTGCTTCAACATCATGCTAAAAAAGATGGTGAAGAGGGTCGGTGCCAGCACGCAGCCCTGCTTTACGCCGTTGAGAATAGGGAATGGTTCTGAGAGATCATTGTTGAGTCTGACCTGGCCTTGCTGGTCCTCGTGTAGCTGGACAATCATGTTGAGGAACTTTGGGGGACAGCCAAGTCGCTCCAGGATCTGCCACATGCCTTGCCTGCTCACAGTGTCGAACGCTTTTGTTAGGTCGACAAATGTTACGTACAGCCCTTTGTTCTGCTCGCGGCACTTCTCCTGTAGCTGTCTCAGCACAAAGACCATATCGGTGGTGCTCCTGTTTGCTCTGAAGCCACACTGGCCCTCTGGGAGTTGGTCTTCAGCGATGGCAGGTACCAGCCGATTCAGAAGCAGCCTTGCAAGGATTTTCCCAGCAATGGACAGCAGGGTAATTCCCCGATAGTTGGAACAGTCAGACTTCTCGCCTTTGTTCTTGTACAGGGTGATAACGACTGCATCACGGAGATCTTTTGGTAGTGTTCCTTCCTCCCAGCAGCAGAGAAAGAGGTCATGGAGCTTGTTGTGCAGTGCTGTGCCTCCATGTTTCCAGATCTCTGGCGGTATTCCATCAATGCCTGCTGCTTTGCCACTCTTGAGCTGGTGGATGGCTGTGAGGGTCTCTTCAGCGGTGGGCGGTTCGTCCAATTCAACCTTTACTGGGAGGTGTGGGATTTGTAGGACGACTGCTTCTTGAACAGTGCGCTCAGCGCTGAAGAGGCTCTAAGTATTCCGACCAGCGGTTCAAGAGGGAGGTATTATCTGTGAGGAGTGCCTGGCCATTCGCGCTTCGCAGGGGACTTTGTACCAGGTGCCTGGGGCCATACACTGCTTTCAGTGCTTCGTAGAAGCCCCTGTAGTCACCACTGTCAGCACAAAGCTGGGTCCTCTGTGCAAGTCTGGTCCACCACTCATTCTGGAGTTCTCTGAGCTTGCGCTGGAGACTGCTGCAGACGAGGCGGAAGGCAGACTTCTTCACAGGGCAGGAAAACTGGGCTAGGTGGGCCTGATGGGCGGCTCTTTTTTTTGCTAGGTGTTCCTGGATCTCTACATCGTTTTCGTCAAACCAGTCTTTGTTCTTCTTTCTGGCGAAACCCAAGACTTCTGCAGAGGATTTTGCAATAGCAGTTTTCAGTTGTTCCCAAAGTGTTTCAGGGGAGGAGTCTACTGGGTCCGCTGTGTCTTTGAGCCTGCGCTGTAAAACTGTCTGAAAGGCAGCTTTCACATCGTCACGCTGAAGGCTGGCAACGTCAAGCTTTTTCTTGGGGGGCCCCCATTTCTTGGGTTTTGGCTTGAAGTGGAGCCTGAGTTTGCAGCGGACAAGGCGGTGGTCAGTGTGGCACTCTGCGCTGGGCATCACTCTGGTGAGGAGGACGTCACTGCGGTCCCTCTGACGCACTAGGACATAGTCGATAAGGTGCCAGTGTTTGGAGCGAGGATGCATCCAGGTGGTCTTTCGACTGTCCTTTTGCTGAAAAGTAGTGTTGGTGATGACCAGTTGCTGCTCCGCACAGAACTCCAGCAGTAGGCGGCCATTGTCATTGCAGTTCCCCACGCCATGCTTGCCGAGGACTCCTTTCCAGGCTTCAGAGTCCTGGCCCACTCTGGCGTTGAAGTCGCCAAGGATGATGACTTTGTCGTCTGCAGGGGTACTCTGTAGGAGGCTGCGCAGGTCAGTGTAAAACTTGTCCTTTTCAGCAGGCTCTGCCAGGAGGGTTGGGGAGTACACACTGAGAAGGGTGACGTGCTGCTGGTGTCTCAGTGGGAGGCGCATGGACATGATGCGGTCTGAGTGGCCCGTTGGTAGGTTTTCCAGCTTAGTCGCAATGGATGTCTTAACCATGAAACCCACGCCTGAAAGCCGTCTTTCTGATGCAGGCCTGCCTGACCAGTAGAGGGTGTACCCAGCACCAAGTTCTTGGAGGCTGCCTTCGTCCGGAAGGCGTACTTCGCTGAGCGCGGCGATGTCGATGTTTAACCTCCGCAATTCATGGGCAATGAGGGCGGAGCGACGTTCAGGGCGTCCGCTGTCTGCTTTGTCGAGCATGGTTCGGACGTTCCAGCATGCTACGTTGAGTCCGGTCGTGGTCGTCATGAGAGTGGATCCGTTATTCTTTCTTGTTTTTTGACCGCAGGAGAAGATGCCCGTTGACCGCGGCTAGCCAACTGGGGTTGCGAGGGGACGAGCTTTGGTTAGGCCACCTTTTCTAGGCCCCTCTCCGTGTGGAGCAAGCAGTGCTATCCCTAGAGAAGGCTGCTTGGTCGTTCAGGGTGTGCCGAGTGATGTTGTCATCCCCAGGTCAACATCAGGCGACCAATATCCTGAACCGCCTGCATGCAGGTTTGAGACTGCGGCTTCCAGTGACATCTTTCACCTGCCGTTTCGCCCCTCGCCCGTCGCTACAGGACTTGGAATGGTCAGTGTCATGGTCCATGGACGTTTCCTAAAGCCTGCGCGGTGGAGCTTTTTGGTGGAGTGCAGTGTGCGCAGTACTGGCCCCACCCTTTAAACCCTTGGTTCATCTGCCATGGCCTAGAAAGCTGGGACGATGGCATCGAGGTCCTCGGGTCGTAGGTTTTATATCAGACTGTCCTTGTCCTAGTCTCTGGCTCAAAAGCCTTCCCCGGAGACACGGGGGCTTTGATGTCAGGGGTTTCCTCCCTTAGCCTTTCCGCAGCCAAGCGGCCAGGCCTGCAAGGCAGCAGGCGACTCGTGGAGGGCGGGGTCGTCTATGTCCCGTGCAGATGTGAACATCTGCCCACTGCCCACTGCTATCAATACAGAGACTTAAAAAGCAAGAACAACAAACGAAAAATAATCGTTCTCATTTTACCTTCCCAGTGCGCAAATGCCATCAGGCCGATGTCGGTCGCCGTTGGCCCGCTCGCGGTTATTCACAGGTCAATGGTGGCCGACGTTGGTCCGATGGCCTTTTGCGCCTTGGGTTTACTTCTGCTTGACGAGCATGCCGGAGAACGTGGTATGGTCAGTACCGTAGATGGATTTTCCAGGGCCGTCACGCTTGAACGCGTACACCGTGTCGCCAGCTTTCAGCTCCAGTGCGACGCTCAAGGTCACGGCGTCCTTTAAGTGGGTCAGTGCAACCCCGCTGTCATTGACAAAGATTAGGAAGTTCATCCAGCCGGAAACGTCATGGTCGCTGATAACGATGTTGAGGAAGAATGCGTATGTCCCGGGCACTGGAGCGAAGAACTTTCCTATAGAAAGACAAGTCCAGCTGCCTTGTAACCCAGTCAGCAAAGGTCCTGAGGCCCACGACGGCCGCAGAGGGCCCGCGCACGGCTGTGCGCGGGCCCTCTGCGCTCGTTGCGGGCCCGAAGTCGTTTTGCTACTGGGGAACGCGATCCTTGTGAGCCGTAGTCAGACCGTGTTGGCGCTGACCGTACAGGATTAGCGTGGTCGGTTACGCCGAACGACTCCCATCAACGACTGAACGAGAGCGAAGTCACGGCGGATAGCCAGCATGTGTCATAAGCATAGACAACACTCCAAGCATGTGTCATAAGCATAGACAACACTCCAAGCATGTGCCATAAGCATAGGCAACACTCCAAGCATGTGCCATAAGCATAGACAACACTCCAAGCATGTGCCATAAGCATAGACAACACTCCAAGCATGTGCCATAAGCATAGACAACACTCCAAGCATGTGTCATAAGCATAGACAACACTCCAAGCATGTGTCATAAGCATAGACAACACTCCAAGCATGTGTCATAAGCATAGACAACACTCCGTGCATGTGCCATAAGCATAGACAACACTCCAAGCATGTGCCATAAGCATAGACAACACTCCAAGCCTCCCAAAAGGCAAAGATCCGCATGACCCTCACCATCCCCCGGTCTCCCCATGATCTATGCCGTTTGGAGTGTGGACTCATGAGCATCTATATCTCTTGGAGATGGTTGGAGTGTTGTCTATATTTATGGTACCAGAGGGCGGATGAGAAACTGTGCCTCCTGGAGAAGTTTGGAGTGTTGTCTGTGCTTATGATTATCAGCCATGACTTCACTCTCATTCGTTGTTGAGAGTCGTTCGGCGTAAACGTAACTTCTCTATCTGCGCCCGCACGACGACCCAGTAAGTAAAACACAACTTCAGCCAATGGGTTAGCTCTTACACCAAAACTCGTGACCAGCCTAAAACGCCTGTGTTCTCAGTATTGCCGCCATGTATCCTAACCCCAGCCTTGACACAGTACTGACGGGACACTCATCGAACTTTAAAGTTCTGCTAAATTTGGGATTTCGACTATTGGTGTTTTTGTTTTGTATTTTTGGACAGAGCAAACCGATTGTACTGACCTAGTATCGGATGATACGCTCCGCCCACATTGGTCTTGACGACATCAAATCGCAGTATCGTGTTTTTCATAATGGTCAGACGGTGTGCAGAAAACTGGGCGAAGAATGACACGGTGTGACCTGCACAAAATATGGCGGATACAGTGAGGACGGGGAATCACTCGACGGTGGACAAACAGATAGACCACCAAATCACTAGGGGTCAGCTGCATGAATAAGCTTAATCCTGTGCCAGCCACAACGCAAGGTGCTCCGCTATAGCTTAGTCCTGCGCCAGCCACTGAGCAAGGTGTTCCGCTATACTGGAACACCTTGCTTAGTGGCTGGCGCAGACCTAAGCTCACTCATGCAACTGACTCCAGTCTACGATAAATACATAGCATTAAACGCAGTCTTAAAACCCATCTTTTCCCATCTTGATTATCAGGTGTCTAGTCATCTTCTGTTCTTTTGTGTAATTGTACATGTGGCTTTGGTTTTGTGACATTTTGTGTAATATTTGTCTTGTTCATATGTACAGCGCCTAGAGCATCTTATCATGTATGGGCGACTTATAATCTTCTTTATTATTTATTATTTATTTATTCATTTATTATTATTATTATTATTATTATTATTATTATTATTATTATTATTATTATTATTATTATTATTATTATTATTATTATTATTATATTATATCTGTATGAAACCTTTTCAGCGAGACCTGGCCAGGTCAGTTGAAGTGGACGTTGTTCTGTAAACGTCAAGACCTTTCAACTGAGATCCTAAGTGATGTTTTCATCTTAAAAACTTTCTATTTTACGTGCGGCTGTAAAATGTCACGTCACGCCGTTGACAAAACTACTTCCGTTTGAATTATTTTGGAGAAACCTGTCCATCTATTACTGTGGTATCACTGAATTAGTTTCATACATAGTTTATACTGCTACAATTAGTTTCATACATAGTTTCTATCTATCTATCTATATCCCGTAGTCTTGGCGACCGATGGGGCACCACTGATGACTTGGCAACCAGCTCCCTCCATTCCTCTCTGTTTATGCTGCTACAATTAGATTCATACATAGTTAAAACTGCAACAATTAGTTTCATACATAGTTTATACTGCTACAGTTAGTTTCATACATAGTTTATACTGCTACAGTTAGTTTCATACATAGTTTATACTGCTACAGTTAGTTTCATACATAGTTTATACTGCTACAGTTAGTTTCATACATAGTTTATACTGCTACAGTTAGTTTCATACATAGTTTATACTGCTACAGTTAGTTTCATACATAGTTTATACTGCTACAGTTAGTTTCATACATAGTTTATACTGCTACAGTTAGTTTCATACATAGTTTATACTGCTACAGTTAGTTTCATACATAGTTTATACTGCTACAGTTAGTTTCATACATAGTTTATACTGCTACAGTTAGTTTCATACATAGTTTATACTGCTACATTTAGTTTCATACATAGTTTTTATACTGCTACGTGTAGTTTCATACATA
>BTPG01000005.1:180100197-180107697 GCA_036245525.1 Semisulcospira habei | reverse complement strand
CGATGTCAAATACATTTGTGAGATGTTGTATGCGTCAAGTACGACAGTCAAAGTGAATCGACCTAGCCGGTTCAAAGCGATGATCGCATCTTGCAGGCTTCCCAGCGAGAGCCGGATGAACGCTGTGTTGAGGAAACTGACATAAAAGCATATCTCAGTGGTACTTTAGTGATAATTGTTGACATACTCTATTTCTAAAGTGACCCTCCAATTTAAATCTTACACAATTCGGTGTCACATCAAGGAATTTTAGCCATAATCGACCTGCAAAAGTCGTTTCGTGAGAACTGGCGAACGCGGACCGAAGTCGTATATTCCGACAAGCTGGTGACGTCACTAACGAAACTGGCTAACGAAACGTATTTCGTTTGTCTTCTAAGTCTCCCTACTGCTAGCGATGGTCTACGTCAGATACCCTAGTTAACGTCCAGTGCTGGTGACAAGTGTGGAAAGAAATGAAGCAAGAAAAGCCAAGAAGGTACAGTTATGAACAAGAGTCAGCGCTATAAACCGCAGGTTTTAAAGATTCACTTTTGCCTAAGTGCCCCCTCCCCCACCTTCATCTCATACCTGAACACGCCCGAGAGAGTGAACTCGTGCGGATGCAGTAGTGTCTTAATTGTATTAACCCTTTTCATTCTGATACACGATTGCTTGAAATTAATTTGAGTATGATAGGTCAAGGTTGTACCAGAATAGCTTGGCGCGTGAGGCGCCAAGCTATTCTGGCACCACCCTTAAACTAAAAGTTTGATTTATATATCCTAATCTGTAATGAAGCCTTCATAGAACAATAAGAAGCAAATTTTAAAAAGATCAGCCTCAGGATGTCACATTCGTTCATTCATATTGACAATGATTAGTTGGGTTAAGTAGTTAAGAGGGTAGAAAAGCTAATAGCCTTAAATCATTTTAGAGCGCACCCTTTTAAAAAAAATATCCTGTTTAGTTTCGGTAGGGCCAGCCTGAAACAACCGCAAAGCGAAGGACTAGAGATGATTAAGGCAAAGTTTAGAACATAATGTATATCTAGTCAAACATTTCTGTTACGTTTGTGGTTGTGTTATTCTTTGACAGCACGTGTGTGTTTATCATAAGAAAAATCCCATATTTTTTTTAGTTATTTGTGATAAGAATTAAGTACCTTTTTAGTAGGATTAATTTTCTTTTGCACGGAGAATTACGATCGATTTTTGTTGTGACGCGTAGTTTCGCTACAATGTTGTAAAGTTTGTCAGTAAAGTTTGCCAGCGCTAGCCTCACCTGTCTGGTTTGTGAGTTGTAAAGTTTGACCTACATTAGACTGGAAGGTTCGAGTAGGGTCGCGATTATTCTAGTGACCTCATATATGACGTCAAAGTTGTTGGCAACATTATGTAACATTGTATCGAAGGCGCTTAGAGAGTAGTGGAAATTTGTAGTAACTTCTAGAGAGTTCTTTTTAAATGAATATTAATGAGTTTTGGTTACGTTTTCTTTTCTGATTGGTTGTGCTGGGAGAATTTGCTGGATTGTTCTGGAAATCTGTAATAGTATAAAAGACCGTGTTAGGAAATATGTAGGTACATTGTATGAGAGGCGCAGTGTGTCAAAAGTGTTGATGCATTGTAGAGGAGACAGTGTATCACTATTCGTGCATTTGTGGATGCATTGTGCGGAGATCGCATCGCTGCAATAAAATATTGTAGGAACTGTTACTCCATTGTGGTCTACAACCTTGTGTCACGTGTGACGAGTTGAAGCTGAGTGAAGTTCCTTTACAAGAACCCTACATGCTTGCGTCTGGTGTGATTGCATCATACTACGACAACGACAACCACGTAACAATTTCTGGGAATATAGTCCACTGGCGCGTTGATCCCAAATTTAGATTTATGTCTCGTAAAGATCGTTGCAATCGGATCAACTTTTGAGATTAAAACGTTTGAAACAGCTATTACCTAGGGATTGAAACGAGGTTGATCGTCACTCGGAGAGTTGAATTTGATATCCACATTCAACCCAAACAGAACTCGGTCCTATTATCGCAATGCTTTTTCAAGTTGAAACGCGACAGCCAATCACCTGCAGCTTTAGGGTTCACATCAGTGGTTTGGAAGAAGACCGCCAGAAACATTTGGCTTAGTATAATATTTTTTTTATCTTAGTATAATATCTTTATCAAATTATCACCTGATTTTTTGTACCACTGCACACTGTCAACCATCTCGTCTGCTTCGGAGATGAACTGCCAGGGGAGGGAAACTTCTTCGTCCAAACATGCCTGGATTACAGCTCCTTCCGCTGCACTTTCAGGTGTCCATATCAAGCTATCGAACCCTGTGAAAATAATTATTTATTGAATTTTTAAAAAAAGTGTTTTCACTCACCAAAGAAGTGTAACAATTTTTTTCTTAAAAAATAATAAATGTTGTCTGTGTTAATATTAATTTAACTTTTAACTTTAACTAAAGAAACCAACAGATCAGAGTTAAATTGCGTTCATTAGTCGTGTTCATGGTTCAAGTGCAGAGTACGAAGTCCTCCAACTGATAAAGAGGTTACGTTTACGGCGAACGAATACCGGCCAACAACGAACCGGAATAGAGAGCGGATAGTCAGCCTGTATACTGAAGCATAGGGGGCTCATGAGGATCTATGCTTCTTGGAGGTGTTTGGAGTGTTTTCTATGCTTTTGGTGCAACTCGGCGCTGTCTATCCGACGTGAATTTGATTCGTTCGTTGTTGGGAGTCGTTCGTCGTGAACCGACCTCGATCACTAATACCCGTCGATTGAGCATTACAGCAGCCGCTGTGTTTGTAAAACATACCTTTCAGACACGCGCAGATTATCACAAATACTTGGAGAATGCGGGCATAAGCGGCAGACGGCGGCGTGTTCAACATATTATACATTGCCATAGTTACCTTCAGTACTGACAACTTCACATTTAGTGGCGCAAAGGCCAGCCCCGGCTGCTCGACTGACTAAATCCAGTAACTTCAGTCAAGCTCGACTAAATTCTAGTTGCTCGTATTCAGTGTAGGTCGAATCTGACACTCGGTTCGATTCAGACAGAGCCGGCCTCTGGATCAGAGCTACTTGTAAACTTCACTTAGTTGTAGGTGGTGCTCCGGGAAAAGGCTAGCTAAGTCAGTGGTTGTAAAATTCAGGCTAAATGTGGCGAATTTGTTTTTCCTAGCTGCGACCTAGAGTAGCTCGCACTGTGCTGGTCTGCGCTCCAGGGGCCAGTTGCATGAGTGAGCTTAAATCCTGCGGAAGCCACTAAGCAAGGTGCTCCGCGAGAGCGGAACACCTTGCTTAGTGCTTGCGCAGGATTTAAGCTCGCTCATGCAACTGGCCCCACAACACGCGCACCCTCAGTCCACTCATTCACACCCTTCTGTCTACACCGTGACGAGGCATAGGGTCTCTTGGGCACCCGTTTGAGCGGACTGATCGGTCCCATTGGCATCTGTCCTTACCCAGCAAGAAACAGGCAGTCCTCTGGCCTACTGACGCCTTTACGAGGACCTTTGGCCTACTGGAGTAGATGAAGAAAAACATATGTAGGCTTTCAACACAGCCGGGCACGGTTCTGTTCTTATCGGAGAAAACAGGATGCGCTGATTGCCCGGCCATAAACTCAGCTACTTTTCTTGGCAACAGACAGAAATATTCAGTAAGAGCTTTTGCTAGGTCCTGGATGCGCGAAAACGCTGTCTTGCCAGACTCTTTTTCAGTTGAGGGAACTGAAGAACGAACCGAAAGTCGCTTGGTCGTGGCAAGGACTGTAGAACGGATGAGGAAGAAAATGAATGTTTTTCTCCTCTGTGTTGGACACCGTGATCTTGGCCTCTTTGTGGTCACTGGCATTTAAAAGAAAAAACAAGATGTTCTGGCCACCGGGAATTGGTCGCTGCTCATGAACAGACTTAACACTTTTGGAAAGAAAATTTCTCACATGATATTGTGCATTGACTGCGCGCTTCAGGGGTAACATATGAACAATGACATGGAACTCTAAGTTTTACAAATTAAAGAAAATGTTGCCGTCAATTCTACAAATCTAGTCTCTTCTCCACATCAGAGGCCAAGCAGTTAGTTATTTGGGTTTAACGCCGTGCAGGCAACCAAGGCCATCTCACGGCGGACAGAGGCCAAGCACTACAGATCGGACTGTTTGTTTTGGATACCGTTACAGGACAAACAAGTATTGTCTTCAGCGGTGACATCATACGGTCGTTTGAGGCCATTTACCCTAAACGTTTTGAGTAGTTAATCTAAGCGATCAACTTTGTGTTGCATCTGAGCCTCTGTCAAGAAATGAGGTATTGCAGATAGTTTTTGGAGGTCAAGGTCATTGCGCACTATCCTTTGAAATGTTTCAGGAGGAAGGTCGGGCGTTTAAGATATTTCTCAAAGTAAAATATGTGCATATTAATGTGTAAATAAAGAGGAACGTTTTTCCTCGTTTCCCGCGGAAATTTGACAGTCAAACCAGCCGTACTAGTCTTCAAAGTCATCTCTTTCACAGTTAAATTGCACAATCTACTTGCAGTCAATGTCAAACAATACACAAGTACCATATCAACAACTTCCAAAGTTGTTTGGTTTTTGACAGGACTGTCTAAAAGTTTCACTCTTTTAAAAATGTAGTAATAAAATTATTATCTTGGAGAGTCCACTGTTTTCAAGCACAACTGTTTACATCACTTTTCCGGTGACATCACACAGCGGCCTGGCTAAAGATATCAGCCCCATTTAGTGCATGAATAAAGGGCAAATGCTGAAATTTGTTTTGCTGCTAATTTCATTTCTGTGGCTCAAGTATTTTACAAAAGGCGGCCCAACAATCATTACTTTTTGATCCTACCTCATAACAGCTGCGCCATTATACTCAGGCACTACCATGGGTCTATCACAACTAATCCATTTCTTATTACTGTGAAGGGTGATATGATTCAGTGTGTTAGCGGTCGATGCTTACAATCCCATATGACTGCCTGTGAAACGGTACCATAACCCCATCCCAGCCCAGCATATTTTGTTTATGAAATGTTTGTTCATTTATCGACCAAAAGCCGCAACCGTCAAAACAACATAATTCTATACAAATTGGTCTCAACAAGAGGCATAGATTGTCTTGGGCCCCCGCAATTGCGAGGACTCATGACGGTCTATGTCTCTTGCAGCTGGATCCTGTTCACATTTCCTCGACAGTCAAGGGATATTCAGTAACAAAAACAAAAAAGAACCTCTATCCCCAACCGCAAACCCCCCCCCCCCCCCCCCCCCCACCAAAAAAAAAAAAAAAAAAAAAAAAAAAAAAATCCAACAAAACGACCGTGTTATCGAAACACTCGTCTTGAACTAAGTGTGATACTGCGAATACAGTGAGGTTTCGTTTGCAACAAACGACTACCATCAACGAACGAGAGCGAAATCACGGCGCATAATCAGATTCTGTCGTAAGCATAGACAACACTCCAAACATCTCCAAGAGGCATAGATCCTCATGAGCCCCCTCCGAGCTCATGCGGATCTATGCCTCTTGGAGATGTTTGGAGTGTTGTTGAAGCTTATGTTCCAAGCTGACTATCCGCCGTCATTTCACTCTCGTTCAACTTCGTTGTTCGTTGCAAACCAAACCTCGCTAATCTCACATCGACACGAAACGTAGATACTTATCACCTTCTCATTTTCTGCCTCATTTATCTCCATGACGGCTTATACAGATAAGGTAGTCGTTCTTTCGCTGTTTTAGCCCACTCATGGGACCCTGTACTGTGTTATCACGCGAATGGCAACAAGCCCGATCCAGTAAGCAACAGACAACCTCACCGTGGAATTACGTCAGTGAACTTTTAAAAAAATACATGTTTTTAACTGCAATACAGCGCGCCGTCGCACCACATGTTCTCGTAAACATCACGTACACACGCACGAATTCCATTCTTGTCTGGATGAGATTTGTATAACAATTTGGAAAACGTGGGTGGGGGAGGACGGGAGAGGGGGGGGGGGGAGGGAGAGGGTGGCGGGGGGAAGTGGGGGGGGGGGGGTGGAAGAGGGGCGGGGTGGGGGGGGGGGGTTGGAGGTTGGTGGGGGTAAAGGCGCGGGGAGGGGGGGTGTGTGCTGTTGTGCCCCTCTCCCCGTCCCCCGATAAGGATACCCTCTGGATGGGTAAATACAGACTGTAATATTAATTAACCCTTTTCATCCTGATACACACGTTGTTTGAAATAAATTTGACTTTGATAGTTCAAAGGTAGTGCCAAAATAGTTTGGCGCCTGAGGCCCCAAGCTATTCTGGCACCAACCTTGAACTAACACAATTGATCAGTCTCCTAATCTGTAATACAGCCTTCATAGGACAATAAGCAATTTTATAAAATCAGCCCCAGAATGTAATGGGTTAATCTGATTGTTGAACAGAACAACAGAACAGAACAGAACAACAGAACAGAACAACAGAACAACAGAAAAGAACAACGTTTATTGTCGAGGGACCCATTGGGGCCAAAGGACACATAGGGATCGGACTTAACTTTCATGTACATTACTTTTTATCATTCTTTAAGCTCGTTCAGTCCACACGGAATTTTGCACTTTTCTGTCGGCATGAAGTCATTAGTCATCAATTGGTGTTCATTGCGCGACGTCTGTGTTCGTGGAGTCCCGTCCGTATTATTTCTGTGACCGCCGGTGATTTTCGCGTGGTCCGTGGTTCCGTCCGGTCTTGTAGCGTCTCCGACTGTCCGGGGCGTGAAAAAGAAGAGAGAGTGGACTACGCAGTATCAATGCTGTTCCCGGGGTGTGTTTGTATACCTACCTCTTTCTACTTCTAACATGTGGGCACTTACGCAACTTCGTGAGGGCTGTTTGTGTTCTCGTATTTTTGTGTCAATAAGATAGCTTTGTATTTCGTATTTATCAGTTGCTTTGTTATAGAATGTCAGTCTAGATGTGTTGTTCCGCTTAATTCTGTTCCAGTATCTAATGTAGTGCTCTTTTAGTTTTCCGCTATGGAGGGCTGTTTTATGTGAGGTTCCCCTGAATTTACACTGGTTTCTGTCTCAGTGACAGCTCCGCGGCCCCGATCAACGCTTTTGAGAGACATTGTACTATTGTTTGTGACGTCGTCTAGCAGTGCTTGTACCTTCGGCTGACAGGAACGCGCGCGCATAGTTATCCGCCGAGTCTTTATCCCATGTGTATTGTTTAGCGGTGTCTCTGCCGCGTAGTTGCTGTGGGTTCCTGCTATGTTTCTATCGCGCTTGTTTTTGTTCTTCAACGTCACGTATTTCCCGAGTTCTACAGGTCAGTGGTCGGAGTACGGTGTTAGGTCTTTAACAGTGAGCTTCACTGCGTCCACCGAGAGCTTCTGGCTGCAAACAAAGTAGTCAAAAACGTTACTCCCCTGTGGCGTGTGACAGGTGAGTCTACCTCAGTACCTGTCACTGAAGTCGCCAAGGGTCCGGCCGTTTAGGATGAAGAGGTTGCTATCCAGACATATA
>BTPG01000005.1:180017697-180097697 GCA_036245525.1 Semisulcospira habei | reverse complement strand
GTAAAAGCAGCCACTTTTGTCACCAAGCCCTTTTACACAATCACACACACACACACACACACACACACACACACACACACACACACACACACACACACACACACACACACACAGAGCATCACACACACACACACACACACACACACAGCATCACACACACACATACACACACACATACACACACATCGTCGCACTGTCGGTAAAACATGCGCGTGTACAATAGCATATCATGTATCTGACATAATTTATAGCAATACTGAAATTGCACCGTGAAATTTAAGTTTTGTCACCATTTTTCTCAAGTCTAGAATTCAAAGTTAAACGCATATCACGTAAAATTTAAAATTACGTAAACAATAAAATTACATTATCGCGAATGACGTTTTTCAAACCAATGACGCATATGCACTGTTCCCTTTATAAAGCTCACTAACGCATTAGCAAATCTGCGATGCTTTTCCAGCAGGAGATAGGCCCTTATTTCAACATCAGAACCAAGTTAAAGACAACAGGTAATGGTTTATCCCATCTTGTTTATATCCGAAGTTTGATGTAAGTGAGCCAGTTGCTTTATTTTGGAAAAGTGTTTTTGAAAAGAATTGTTGTTATATCACACGTTAGTTATATCCGACCATGTTATAAGTAATGTCGACTGTATTACAATGCAAATATCTCTTTTCACATTGCGTAATAAGACCCAAGACTGGCAATGGTAATTTACATATGTTTATGTGTCGTTCCAGCGTAAGCCGGCAAACTGTATATCGTGTGAAGGTTTGAAATGCGCAAGGTATATACCCTCCCATTTCTAAAGTGATTCACCATCGTATGTTGGTGTCTGTGTGTGACCAGTGTCTTTAAACGTTTTAGGAAGCGCAGTTTATTTTGAGCACACAACACAGGTGATCACCTTGCCCTGCACGTAAGGAGGGCAGGGGAGACTACCACAATGCCCAGTCACGAAATAAAACAACTTTCCATCGTGATCCGCGCTAGACGCGTGGTCTCCCTCCATCGCTTTATCCATACACACGTAGTCCGTTCCTGCAGGGTGACCGTGATGACCAGCCATGAGATACCCAGAATACTACGTTGTCCACCCGGGGTGGCACTTGTTGGTGGCCGGGATCATGAGGATCAACGGGCGGGGGGAGGCGCACACGGCGCAGACAACATCCAGATCGTGAGCTTTGTGTGGACTGGTCTCGTATTCAGCTCCGTACAGTGGCGCGTTGTAAGCTGCCGACGGGTGATCGTCATACACGGGGTCTCTGGGCAGGCAAAGCAGGTTGGACGGTGCTCCGGAATGTGTGTAGTGACCGCCTCCACCAACACCTGATCAGACGGTATCCGCAGTGAGCAAAGGTGCCTCGAGTCGACGTCGGCCTCGCTTCAGACCGCACACAGTTGTCTGAGGACGACCAATTGTTATCGACGTCGACCTGAGGACATTTTGCTTACTTGGTGGTTACATATAACCCCATCACTGCCAGAGGTCACAAACCAGTCAAGCTCGCAAACAACCACACACGGAAAGCTTGAGGAAAGTGTCAAGAACAAATGGAGCCAGCAAGAGGCATAGACACATCAGGATCGAATTTTGTAGTTGCGGAGACTGATGTGCGTCTATGCTTTTGCAGTTTGGTGGTGTTTTGTATTCTGGCAGCAACAGGGTTAACAAACTGCAAAGTCATCGTTCCTGAGTCTCTTTTACACTACAACACCGGAAGTTAACATGAAAAATAGAGTCACGTGCGATTAGAAATTGGTGACATACCTGAGTACACCATCTCAGCCGTCTCTGGACATGCCTGACTGCCCCACCGTACGTACACAGTACCTGTAGAATAAACATTGTTTTTTTAACCTGTAAAACCTGGTGAAGGTAACGTTAAAGGATTTTTTACCGGTCGCGTGGTTTGTGTGTGTGTGTGTGTGTGTGTGTGTGTGTGTGTGTGTGTGTGTGTGTGTGTGTGTTTGTGTGTGTGTGAGAGAGAGAGAGAGAGAGAGAGAGAGAGAGAGAGAGAGAGAGAGAGAGAGAGAGAGAGAGAGAGAGAGAGCGTGTGTGCGCGCGCGCATGCATACATTTATACACGTGTGATCCTAAATCCGACTTAGCCCTCAAACTCATATTCATTTAAAGGTGTAGATCTTTGCTTCCGATGACATTAAGGTACTCAAGTGTCATCATGAACACTCCAGGCATTTGAGTACAGGTTACGAGTGAGTCCCACAGAAGGTCTGCGACTCAGCTGATGCACCGTAAATGCATTTTAATCGTGTTTTTCAACCCCAATCTAACATTATGAATGGGAATGAGGTCCATGGACTTTGATGAACAGCAAAGAACAGAATTTTATTCTCTTTCTTCTAGTGTTCTTTCTGCCGCCATTTGCGAATAGTTGTAATGTCTTTTTTGTAGGGTCTGTCTACTAGTAAATGTGTGAGTTTCACACGGAAGGTCAGAGATGCTGAAGCAAAGAGTCCATAATTAATACTGATCCAGTGCCTGTAGTTGCCATTAAAACCTGGAAATAATGTTCTGATTTCTCTTTAATATTTATGCTATCTGTTTCATATGACATTTCACATAATTACCAATACCATGGTGCGTTTCTAGCCAACTCTCGAGTCATGTAACTCATGTTAGTATTTCATCATGCTGCGGATTGTCACATTTCTATAATTCCAAGTCATAGAACTGTGATCTCTACTTTAATTTGATTCTGCATTGGAGTTACTTCTCTTAAGTTAAGGTCATATTAACGCACTTCTGCGGCAATGGTTTTGGATCGAAAGTACGTCTTGTCTCCGTAGGCACTACCGTCACTGAAAAACCCGACTCACTTACTGCTTGTTCGGCATCCTGACTCGAAAGACAATGGAGTATGCGCTTGCTGGGTCAGTCACTGGAGTGACCTCTCCAGTGCGCAAGCCTGGGCGAAGTGTATGGAGATCCTGGGATGCCCAGTCGTCAAGATCCCCCTCTCGGCCTCGCTGATGTATCCAAAGGAATGCAAAGCAGTACGTTTGGCACCAGTTTGGCTGCAGGAGCTGCCAGAACAGTGCGTGAATACAGGCAGCTGTCTGCCTTCGGGGCTCCACTCCTGATTTGAAGGGTTTACTCCCCCACATTTGGCCGTTGGATCCAACCTGATCTCCTCCGTCCTGTAGCCGTTGGCTGTCAGAAACAGCTCATCCGCCTAGTGGTGCAATGTGAACACCACCCCCTCACATGGTTTAGCCCATCAGCTGAGGTGGTTTGCCAGGGTGTGGCGCTTGGAGCCAGCACGTGAGAGATTAAGGAGATGGATGAGGACCAGTGATGCCCGTCCGTCCTATGTAGGACGCAGCTGCCGAACAGCAAAGGTACTACCTCTATCCAGAGCCCCCTACACCCCAGCAAAGGTACTACCTCTATCCAGAGCCCCCTACACCCCATGCTAGGGGCTGTACATATGCGCCTGAAGATGGTGCTTTGACAAAATGCAAATCCGCTGCGCCACCGCGTGGGCGCCACGGCATAACTAGCTCAATTCGGAATACAAGGGAGGAAACGAACGACACGCGCGCGCAGTGATGCACTGTGATTCCAGAACAGTTTTCAACCCTCAAAGCAACTATTCGCCTAAAACCTCTAACTGAACAAATTCAGTAGATATTTTGACACAAATCTATACCAACCTTGTCCGCCGATCAAAACTGATAGTTTAGTATCAAAGCTTTCTGCACAAACACCAATTTAGCAGACGTCCATTTTTTAGGTTTAAGACTATTGTGGCCGGAAATACGCGTCATGCGCATTTTTCATTAGTTTATGTAAATGAGCATGAAATTAAACAAGAGAGCATCTATCCACGCAGCAATCGCTTTAGGTACGTATTTCCCCCAGCCCGAAAAGCTCTACTTTAATGGAGTCTGGTTCAAACACTGCTCAGCTGTCAATATCTTCTCGGGAATTTCGCTTCGACTTTAGAGTAAACACGGCAGAAAACAATGGATGCAAAACAGTGCAGAGTGGCCTCTTTCACGGCACTCTACTAAAGGGTTTAACGTTGGACTCTAGATGTTGTGAAAGAGGTCCGGGAAACTTCCGGCCTCAGCTAGAATTTCGCTAGTGTCGTTCGTTTTCTCCCTTGTAATGTGAATTGAGCTAGTGATGTGGTGGCGCGCACGCGATGGCGCAGCGGATTTGCATTTAGTCAAAGCACCATCGTCAAATGGTCGATTTTCTGTATCAGTGCGGTGTTTTTTTTTTTTTTTTTTTTTTTTTTTTTTTTTTTTTTTTTGGGGGGGGGGGGGGGCACGAGCACGTCCGTGCGCGGGCCAACGTCAGCCCGATGGCCTTGTGCGCATTGGGTACCTACCTATTTGTGACTGTTGTTTTTCTAACGCTGAGTGCAAGTCTTGTAGCTGTTTTGCGAGTTGTGTGTATGCAGCCTCTTTCAGTGCCAAAGTAGACCGCACGTCGTGAGTGCTTGTCCTGAGGACCTCCATCTGTCTCTGAAGATCCTGCTCCGTCTTCTTTCTCTCTAACAGTTCCTCACGTAGCTCGCTCACCTTGGAATAAGGAAAGGCATGTGTTAACCCATTTAACCCGAAGGCAGCATTTCCAAAATAAATTCTGGAGGTGTGATCTAACGGCTATGTATCAGTTGCAGGATATGGATCGACCATGATAATTCAAGTGTAGTCCCAGATTAGCTTGTCACCTGATGGAGCCTAGCTTATATGACACTATACCCTTGAATTATCACTAATCTCTTGTGATGCAGTTGTGACACCATTCTAGATCTATCATCGATGTATATCCAGCACTGGTATTGACGTGCAACAAGCTAAAGTCGCACCCCTCTAGTCCTATCATGGTCACAGTATCTCCAGCACTTGTGCGTAGTCTTCAGAGGACAAGTTACAAAGATGGGAACATCGACCGTAGATCTCATAGTGTCATGATGGCCACGACGGGTAAATCTTATTTTTACACATTCGCGATTGCAGCACACATTGATTGTGAATCCGTGACAGTGTGAAACCCCACATCTGAAACCCCACACCTACTATATTCCCCCAGTGCGCAAAGCCCATCGGGTCGACGTCTGCCGCCGTTGGCCCGCGCACGACCGTGCGCGGTCCAACGTCGGTCGACGTCGGCCCAATGGTCTTTAGCGCATTGGGCCCTTCCCTCTCTTTCCCCATCCCTCCCGTGTCTTTCTTTCATTCATTCTGCTGAAGGCTAACCAGAACTTACCTTCGATGTCAAAGCATGACCAGCGTCACTGCACTCTTGGCGCAGAAGATTGACCTCCTTCTTCACGTCCTGATCTTGCGAGAACAGAGTCTTGGCTTGCGCCCCCAGTATGCTGAGTTGGGTCCCCGCCTCATCCAGCTGTACAAACGCTCCTCTCTTCAAAGACGACATGGACTGGGCGTTTTTGACGCACGCCTGCAGCGCTGTGTCGTTTTCAAGGTGACAGGAGTAGGTGCCGCCCTCTATGGGATTCGGCAGAGCCAGGAAGAAACTGTCTGCGGATCTCTCTGTGCTGGGTACGGTGTGTCCTGACGGTGTCTGAAATCAACAAAGCGTGTTACCTTTCCACGTCCAGCTTCAATTTTAGTAGATGACTTGTCATAATAATCTTAGGATAATACAGGATGAACTTGCCGTTTTAAAAAATAACTTCTCACTAGCACATGAGTTAGGTTTCGCACTGGGATAGAGAATCCTGTAAGAGAGCTGTGCCAATAAACTGTTGAGGTCGATCCGTCTGTCAAGCACGTGCATGTAGAGCATCTTCTCAGTACCCTCCCCCCCCCCACCCCCACCCCACCTCTCCCCCCACCCCGCTCCAAAATATAAATAAATAAATATAAAAAAAATATTTTAAAAAATCAAGTAATAATAATAATAATAATAATAATAATAATAATAATAATAATAATAATAATAATAATAATAATAATAATAATAATAAAAGACTAAGCTGCCGAGGTTGATCCGTCTGTCAAGCACGTACTGGTAAAGCACCTTCTCAGTCCTCCTTTCCCAAAAATACTACTACTACTAACTAATAATAATAATAATAATAATATTATCATTATTATTATTATTATTATATTATTATTATTATTATTATTATTATTATTATTATTATTGACTGATATTTCGCATGCATGTACTGCTCCACTGTGACAAATGTACCTTCCACATGACAGAGAGCGGTCTGCTGCCGAGAGTGAGGAACGTGCCGCATTTGAGCTGCACGTGTAGTTCTCCAGTCACGTTGTCTGTCACCGGCACGCGCACCCTCTGGGCCACCAGGCGACTCCCAGCCAAGACTGGGGCGTCTAGACAGCACACAAACATTTGCATTTATGACAAGAACACAGTGGTATATGGATCAGCGATGACGAGTTCAATAGTGGTAGTATGGTGCATAGTGGAAAGGTAGTGAACTATGACGGCCAGTCCATCTCCACAGCAGGTACCCAACGCGCAAAAAATCATCGGGCCGACGTTGGCGGTCGTTGGCCCGCGCACGGCCGTGCGCGGGTCAACGGCTGCCGAATTTGGCCCGATGACCTTTTATGCATTGGGTACACGGTCTATAGATGCCGTACATAGCTGCTGCGAAAGTTATTATAATGTTTGCCTAACGTGTTTACCTGGAGGGGAGACAACTGCCTCACGAGAGATGGACCACAGTTGCCCTCCATTCTTTACGACCTTGACCCTGACACTGTAGGTGCCGTAGTCCGCCCAGGTGAGGTTGGCCACGTGCAGCCCCGCGTTAGGCAACGGCGACAACTTCAGGTGCGTCACCGGGGATCTGAAGAACTGGCCGCCATTGTAAGTTGCTAAAATAGTTTCTATCCCTTCTGCAACAATAGACATAATGATCATGAATTGTTGGAACTACTGTTGCCAGTCATGTTAAGCACTAACTAAGAAATGCATCTTTTTTCTGATTGGTTGGATAGTTTGGGGTATATGTGATAATGGACCATGCTAACTGGGCGGATTATGGGGGATAGGGGCATCTATTGCCTATGGAGTACGATCTGAACATTGAACAATTCAGGCGTACTACAACTGTACCACTACAATCCCATCTTAGTGCCTGGACTTCTTTGTCCTGCCATTTCACCTGAGTTTTTGTACCACTCCACGTTGACCACCTTCTCGTCTGCATCGGTGATGAACTGCCAGGAGAGGGAAACCTCTTCACCCAGACATATCTGGATTACGGCCCCTTCCCGTGTGCTTTCCTCTGTCCATATCAAACCATCAGATCCTGTGAAAGGACACAACAGGCCTATCAAATGATAAAACGGATTTTAATGAAGTGCAGCGTTAAAATAATTGTTCTTGCATCAGAGCTTTTTTTGCGGTAAGTTAAGATATTTCTAGATGTTGCCAGTATATTGATTAAGTTTTGGAAGACAACTGGTCATCATCACTTCATCCATCCATCCGTGCATTTATCTATTGACCTTTTCACTATCGGTGCCATGAATGTTGCTTGCCTTCAGAAAAATGTACACACCAACATTCCGAGGTCTGTTCAAAACGAGAAGCGCAGATGTGCAAGCAGCCAGTAACAGGCATAGATCTACATGGGAGTCCGCGACTGCGGGGGCACATGAGGATCTATGTCTCTTGCAGTTATGTGGTGATGTATGTATCCATTTAATAAAATCAAATGTGAGCGTATACTTACCTCCAAGAACGGCGACAATCGTCATACAAATCGAGACCGCCAGCGTGTGCATATCCATTAGCGTCGAAATGACAGTCATCAGGCCTTAAAAAGAGACAACTTGCAGCCGTAGATCACCGTGAAAAGACAGAACTGAAAGCAATCTCTCAATCTCTCCCTGAGAGTATTATTTCTGTATTAAATTCAACACTCCACGTGGTAGACATGCAGTCCACGCAGATAAGTTGCAACTAACGGCTTCCTTCAGTCACTGTTCCGGTCGGCAAAATTCCTCAAAGCAATAGGCAAGTGTGAGCATTAACCCTCACATCCCTGATACACGGTACAACTAGCTATGGATCGACAATGATGGACAATGATAGTTCAACAGTAGCGGCAGGAGATATTGGGGCCTGGAGGTGCCAAACCATTTTGGTGCCGCTATGGAAATGACCGTCATGTAATTGATATGTGTCCTGAATTATAGTACAGTGTACAAAAAAAAACCATTTATAAAATGGAGTTCAACTGGTCTTAGGACTAAATGTGTTAATGCTCGGCAATTGACATTACTGTGTTCTGTAGTTGGAGCACGCCTCAGAACGCACGTAGCATTTTCCCTGTGAGTAAATAGTCATCGTGCTGATGTCAGCCAGTGTTCTTTTAGCTTCCTGATGCTTAAAAGGCCATCGGTAAGTGTATGCGTGCAGTAAGGGTCCTTCGTAATTGGATGAGGGTAGTGCTTGATTAGGTTGCAGCCTCTCCATATGCGCCTTCTGTGGCCGACCAAATTATGTTCATGTTTTTCTACAAATCGCGCTTCACGTGAAAGTAACAAACCGGATGTGTGTCACTGTGAAATACTTCATATAATTATAGTCAGTGTATCAAGCGGCATTTCCTCCTGAAGTGCCCAGCGAGGCAGAGGGCATATCATATAGCATGGCCTGTCAGCAGGAACTGCCTGACATCTACAGAAAGCATTGAGCCAAATCAGCCCCGCCAACCATGTGGAATTTTAATGTCTTGTGGGTGCCCATTTGTACATGTTGCCAGGGTGGTCAGTGTTTCATCCAACAAGTGTTGGTACCGCTTAACGTAACTACACTGACCAAGCGAGCAGTTCTCCATAAATCTGTGATGGACACAACTGCACTTCATGTCCGCTGCCATAGTATAGACGTTACCGTTGTGAGGAACAAAAGGACTGGGCCCTAGTAGCATTCGGTGGTTGCGGTTACCATCTCAGTTTGGAAACAGCGTCTCATTTTGGTCACGGTCTTTTTGATTAGTTAATGTTACGTAACTGCGACGGACAATTTAAGCCCGTCGCATTTCAGGCTCAACACGACGTCGCGGCGACCGCCCATAAATAGCTCACATGAGCCCTTCTCTGAAGACATATGAGATGGTACCGCGACCTTAGAATGAGCCCCAAAATGTGACTGTCACAAAGCAGAGGTCGCTGTGCAGTCGCAGCACTGGCTCACACGAGCTCATCCCCAAAAGACCGATGAGATCGTACTGCGACCAAAAGGGGACTATCATAAATGAGAGGGCGCAACATCGTCACACTTACGTACCATCTGCCATGATCTGTGGATGTTAATTGTCCTTGCCACATACTGTCATCCATCGATCCATCCATCCATTCATTCTAATTCTCTCTCTCTCTCTCTCTCTCTCTCTCTCTCTCTCTCTCTCTCTCTCTCTCTCTCTCTCTCTCTCTCTCTCTCTCTCTCTCTCTCTTTATCCTTGGAAAATAAAGATTCATTGTCATTGTCATTGTCTCTCTCTCTCTCTCTCTCTCTCTCTCTCTCTCTCTCTCTCTCTCTCTCTCTCTCTCTCATCCAAAAGGTACAGGGTTCGAATCCAGCTACAGGCAAACAGATTAGTTCAACTCTATTTCGGTGCAACGTCTTTGAAATAACCTCCATGGTGGACAAAGGACGTTAAGCTCTGAAAGTTTAATAGTATTTCTCTCTCTCTCTCTCTCTCTCTCTCTCTCTCTCTCTCTCTCTCTCTCTCTCTCTCTCTCTCTCTCTCTCTCTCTCTCTCTCTCTCTCTCTCTCTCTCTCTCTCTCTCTCTCTGCAGCATCGGGCGAGCGTGCCTAGGCGCGCTTGGAAGTGTTTTTGTTTATTTTCTGATTCTTTATACATAGCTGTCGAGCCTTTTATTTTGTATCTGACATTACCAAGCAATTCGAACTCGCAGCGGACTCTGACCACGAGAGTCAAAAACATTTTAATTTTGCTTTATTGTTGTTGCTGTTGTTTTTCCTACGTTTTCTTGTCGCTTTCTTATTCATTATACATTGACATTATTTTTTATTATTTTTTTGCAATATTATTGCTACGTTTGTTCTGTTACCAACATGCCAAAATATAGTGTAAAAACTGCCCCACAACGACCTGATGAGTTGAGAATTGGTCACCTCAACATTTACCATTTAGTTAATAAGGTGCCAGATTTGTCTGTGTTCTTAAACACGCCAACACATTTTCATGTTTTTGGTGTATCCGAGTCGAGGCTCAAAAGCACTGTCAGGGATAACTCCATCTCAGTTCCAAACTTCTCAGTACTCCGCAGAGATGCCTCAAGTCCCCAGCACACTGGACTAGCAGTATATATACATGATTCGATAATTAGTAACGTTAAACGATGACAGGACTTAGAGTCAGCCGAAGTTGAAAGTTTATGGGTCGAGGTGAAAACATCTAAATCCCCCACAGTCCTGGTTGGCTTTATCTATAGAAATCCAGCAGCCAACTGGGACTGGTATGATGACTTCGTAGAAATGATGGATAAAGTTAATCAAAGTAAAGATAACATTGTTCTTCTGGGCGACTTTAACATTGACCTACTTAAGCCCAAAGGGCACCATGCTGCATGGGCATCAACAACAGCCTTATTCGGTTTAAAACAATTAGTTAAAAACCCCACTAGAACCACATCTACATCCTCAACCTTAATTGATCACATTTACGTGACAAATGACGATACAATATCAAATGTGCAGGTTCCCTCCTTAGCTGTTAGCGATCATAACCCAGTATGTTGTAACGTCTCCATGAAACTAGACAAGCAAAAAACTAAAAGACATAAAACTATAAAATATCGCTCCTTTAAACACTTTAATAAAGACGAATTTCTGTGGGACCTGCACAATGCTTCGTTTACTGAGGTTTATGATCACCAATCTCCTGACAGTGCCTTGTCGTGCTGGATGGATCTGTTTCTCAGTGTACTCAATAAACATGCGCCAATACGTGAAAAACGAGTTAAACATTCCACCATACCACCGTGGTTAACAGCGGATATCAAGCAGGCCATGTCATTTAGAGACAAACTGAAAAAAGAGCAAAAGTACGAAGAATACAAAACACAACGCAATCGTGTCAAATATTTAGTTAGAGCGTCTAAGAAGTCTTTTTTCCAACAAATGATTCGAGACAAAAAGGACACGGCATCTGTTTGGAAAGCTCTGAACGTCATAACAAAGGGTAAATCAGCACCCGAAATCCCATCTCATATGTCAGCTGATATATTAAATAACCATTTCTTAACGACAGCCGAAATATTGGCATTGTCAGCTGCAAATAACAGTAAACCGTATGAAGTGCCGAGTTCTCTCAGAGAACACTTTAAAAAAACAACTATATCAAATACTTTCACCATCCCTGATATTACAGTTGCGGAAGTCGGCAGATATATTTCTAGCATGCCCAACAAAAAGTCTGCTGGCATTGATGGTATTGATAATGAAACCCTAAAAATCTCATTACCGTATACAGTAGAATCACTAACATATATTTTCAACCTCTGCATAAAGCAAAGTACATTTCCAACCATTCTTAAAGAAGCAAAGGTAATCCCAATCCCTAAATCAAAAGATCTTGAAGATATTAATAACTATCGTCCAATCTCCCTTCTGTCAGCTTTGTCAAAACCCCTTGAAAAGCACATTCAAAAACATCTCCTTGATTTTCTGGAAAAAGGTAAATTACTTAATATTCACCAGTCTGGTTTTAGACCGAAACATTCTTGTCAGTCAGCACTGACACATATTGTAGACAGCTGGCTGGAATCAATCAATAAAAGCCTGATGTCAGGAGCAGTTTTCTTAGACATTAAAAAGGCGTTTGACCTTGTGGACCATGACATTCTCCTAAATAAGCTAACAGTTTATCACTTGGATGCAACCGCTATAGAATTCTTCCGATCATATCTCGAAGACAGAAAACAAATGGTGTACGCCCATGGAAGATACTCTAAGCAAGGAAATGTAAAATACGGCGTCCCCCAGGGATCTATTTTGGGCCCTCTTCTATTCATACTATTTATTAATGATCTACCGTTGCATATCACTAATTCTGACGTTAATTGTAATCTATTTGCTGACGATACGAGTCTTCATGTTTCTGGCCAAAAAACGACGGACATTAGCCATAGTTTACAATGCAGTCTCAATGAGGTATCTGACTGGTGTAGACAGAACCATATGGTTCTTCACCCAGCAAAAACAAAGAGTATCTTAATCGCCACGCGGCAAAAACATCAACGCCGACTACAGCCATTACAATTACAATTAAACGCTGAACCTGTTGAACAAGTCACTGAGCGTAAATTCTTAGGAATACATGTTGATGATCAACTGTGCTGGGAGACCCATATAAATGCTGTTTGTAAGACCATTGCTAAAAACACTTTCTTATTGTCCCAGCTTAGACATGTAACGGATACAAATACCCGTAAATTGTTTTTTCATGCTCATATAAAGTCCCATGTTGATTATGTCTCCACAGTGTGGGACGGCTGCAGTGATGTCCACATGAAGAGATTAAACTCCATATACAAAAGAGCTGTAAAAATGATAGATAGACGCCCCATCCCTACCACAGACAAATTTAGATATTTAAACATTCTCAGTCTACGTCAGCAACTTACATTAAACAAATGCGTCTATATGCATAAGATACTGAATAATATGACACCCCAGTATCTAACCACTAAATTTATATCTCACCAAGAACGTGAACGGACCTCAAGAAACAATACCTTACCCCTACCACTGCCAAAAATTGACCTTTTTAAAACTAGTATGTCATTCTCTGGTCCGTTTGCTTGGAATTCCATCCCTGCACATTTGAAAACTATTACCTCAACAGGAAGTTTTAAAACAAAACTTTTTGATTACCTGATGAGTCAGACTTAGTACGTTTCTCAGGTACTGTAATATTTCCTGTACCTCACGTATTTCATACAGATGGTTTTTATACTGATGTGTGTGCGCGTGTGTGTGTGTGCTCGTGTTTGTTTGTGCGTGTGGATGTATGTGTGAGCGGCGCGCGTGCGTGCGTCTGTGCATGTGTGTGTGATGACTATTATTATGTTTTCTGTATAAAATGATGCTATTGGGTTTTGTATGTACATATATATTTTATAGTTTCCCTTCTTTTTTATCCTGTAGATGTTAGCAACGGCAAGTTTGTAAAATGACGATTTGTTTTCTGTCAAAACTTTTTACCGTTGAAAAAAATAAAGTTTCATCATCATCATCATCTCTCTCTCTCTCTCTCTTAAACACCCTACCCTTCCGCCTTGGTTGTCAAAGGACATCATTCACGCAATGAAAATAAGAGATGACTTAAAACGGCAGAACAAGTTTGCGGATTTTAAGAAACAACATAATCTGGTAAAATCCTTAGTTAGAAAAGCACAGAAAACGCTTGCGGAAAAAGTTATCGCAGAGGGTAAAGATACCCGAAGTGTCTGTAATGCAATCAATTTGTTTACAAAGAAGAGAAATTCCATCAATGCTGCTACCTCTCCATGCATAACTCCAGACGACTTCAATTCCCACTTTTTACATATTGCTGAGTCCCTTGTACAGTCTTTTTCCAGTGGCACTGATAGTTACAGTTGTTCTGATAAACTGCGTACACACTGTGAATCTGCAACAGGTGCGTCATTCTCCATACCTCTTATGACAGTGTTTGAAGTTGGTAAATATATTTCTACTCTAACAAGTAAATCGTGTGGCCTGGATGGAATAAACAACATGGTACTGAAATTGTCTCTTCCATACACAGCTGACACCTTGACATTTATATTCAACCTTTCTATCAAGCAAGGTATTTTTCCAGATGCCAGGAAAGATGCTAAAGTTGTCCCCATTCCCAAATGTACAGATCCCAAAAGTCCAAACGATTTCCGTCCTATTTCAGTGTTATCACTATTATCGAAGCCACTAGAAAGACACGTTCATAAGCACCTACTCCAATTCTTGGAGAATCACTGCCTCCTCGTATCTCTTCAGTCCGGTTTTAGACCTAAATACTCATGTCATACTGTCCTCGTTCACATTGTTGACTCTTGGCTCTAATCAATAAACAATTCCAAATTAAATGGTGCAGTTTTTCTGGACCTAACCAAAGCATTTTATTTAGTCGATCACAACATTCTTTTAAAGAAACTTTCAGTATATAAGCTTGATTCGAACTCTATAGATTTTTTCTCCTCCTACCTCAGTAACCGCCGACGGAAGGTGTACTCAAACGGAAGGTATTCGTAAGAAGGTATAGGGCCTCTTTTATTTTATTTATTCACCAATGAGCTGCCTCTTTCCATCTCAAATCCTGAGGTTAAATGCGAACTCTTTGCTGACGATTCAACGCTGCATGCATCTGACAAACGTGAAACGACGCTAAATTGTATCCTCCAGCAAAGTCTCGATGAAGTGTCAGATTGGTGTACGCAAAATCGCATGCTAATCAGTACTTCTAAAACCAAAAGCATGTTGATAACAACCCGCCAAAAGCGTCAGCTACATCGTGCCCCTCTGAAACTGTCACTTGGCAATAAACCTATCCAACAAGTATCCAGGCACCGCCTACTGGGAGCTGTAATTGACGACCAGCTGAACTGGTCGCCACATATCGACAGTTTGTGCAAAACCTTGTCCAGGAATGTATTTCTGCTATCTAAACTTAGACATATTCTTAGTACAAAGTGCTGTACATTGTTCTTTCACGCACACATTAAAAGCCACTGTGACTATGCGTCCTCTTTGTGGGACGAATGCAGTGAACTTCATTTTTAAAAACTAAACTCGTTGTATCGTCGTTCAGTTAAGTTAATTATTCCTAACCCTACTTCCACGGACGAGAAAATAAAATCCCTTGGCCTGCTTACACTGAAGGAACAACTCAAATTTAACAAATGCGTCCTCATGCACAAAATATTTCATTATCAAGCCCCGGAATATCTGCGCATGATATTTAACTTCAGCCCTCGGCATCAACTACATACGAGGAATGACTTGCTTCACATACCCCGCCCACGGATAGATCTCTACAAGTCAAGCCTTCTATTTTCTGGTAGTCCTGTCTGGAACTCATTGCAATTAAACATTAAATCATGTTCCGATAAAACCCATTTTAAACGTGCATTGCACACTCACTTCCAATCAGCGTGACTTCACAGTTTGCCATATAAGAATAATACTGCTGATAACACGTAAACGTCAAATATTTTTCTCTTTCTCCTTACATTTGCTGACTGATCATCTATTGTCTTGTCGGTGTCTCTATACGCTATTGATGCTGCTGATTATCTGACACTGTCTTAGATGAGTATAATATTAATGCTGTGCACGCGTTTCGTTCTCTTGCTTTTTGCATTGGAGGCAGTTACAAATTCTCCATTGTCATTTTTTCCCCTCCTTTCGATGATTCCGCTATTGTGTTTTTTTCCCGTAGTTTTGCTTCCTCATCTTATAATTATTATTATTATTATTATTATTATTATTATTATTATTATTATTATTATTATTATTATTATTATTATTATTATTATTATTATTATTATTTGCATGCTATGTTTCTTTTCCTGTTGTGTTCTCTTTTGTTTACAGGACAGCTTGTAAGACAGGCATTGAGTTGCCTAATGGCTTTATCCTGAATAAAAAAAGATTCATCATCATCATCTCTCTCTCTCTCTCTCTCTCTCTCTCTCTCTCTCTCTCTCTCTCTCTCTCTCTCTCTCTCTCTCTCTCTCTCTCTCTCTCTTTTACAACATATTTTAGATAAATACAAACTCGTTCATCCACTACAGTCTGGTTTTCGTAGGGGACATTCTTGTCAAACAGCTGTGGTTCACCTGGTTGACAGATGGTTAACTGCTATGAATAATGGGCAAATGACTGGAGCGGTATTAGTTGGACCTTTCTAAAGCTTTTGTTCTTGTCAAGCATGATCTGTTAATTAAAACGCTTGCTGCCTATCAGCTGAGTGATGGCACCCTTGCCTTCATTACATCATATCTAAATGGGCGCACGCAGTACGTCTGTGTGAATGGTACAAACTCACGAGAGGGGGTGATTGAACGTCAAGGGTGGGTAAGTTGGCATCGTTTATTATTTTGTTCTTTTATTTGATACTTTTATTAGTTATTGGCCTTTTTCTGCGTCATTTATCAATATAACGACTTATACAGACATTCATTATTATTTCGTTGTTTTAGTCCGCTGTTGTTCTCCAGTGCAGCGTTGGGAGCCTGTATGTAAACACGCGGATGGCAACAAACCCCATCCAGTAGGCACCAGACAATACTTCACCGTGCAATTACATCAGCCGCGGCTATTTGTTGTTAACACAATACAGTGCGCCGGCATACCACAATTTCTCGTAAACAGACACAAACACACGTACCAAGACCATTCTTGTTTGTATTTGTTTTGTATACCACAGTTTGGAAAACGTGGGTCGGGGAGGGGAGGGGGAGGGGGGACGGGGGGCGGAGTGGGATGGGGGGGGGGAGGGCGGGGGAGGGGTGTAAGGTTGGGGGGGGGGGGGAGGGCGAAGAGGAGATGGGGGGTGGGGGTGATGGGGCTGTTATGCCTCCCTCCCCCTCCCGTCAAGATACCCTCTGGATCCGCCTATGAATGGGTAAGTACAGACTGTAATATTAATTAACGCTTTTCATCCTGATAATCCATTGCTTGACATACATTTGAGTATGATTGTTCATAGACGACTGATAGTTCAAGGGTGGTGCCAGAATAGCTTGGCGCCTGAGGCGCCAAGCTATTCTGGCACCACCCTTGAACTAACACGATTGATCAACTCGTAATCTGTAATGCAGCCTTCATAGGACAATAAGCAATTTAAAAAAAATCAGCCTCAGAATATAATGGGTTAATCTGATTGTTGATGAATATCATTTGACCCTTGAATGTCCGAAATTGTCCACACTTGGAGAAAGTTGAATACTATACCTGAAGTATCGTAGAACTAAATCCATGTTTAACGTATGTAATTTATTAGGAAAAACTACCAAGTGAGTAGAATAAAGCACTGTCAAGGGAGAGAAGTGTGCATGATAGACCAATGATCATAGATCGACTTTGGTCCAAGCACACACACACACACACACAAAAGATAGGAAAGAGGGGGTGCACCCCCTCTTTCCTATCTTTTGTGTGTGTGTGTGTGTGTGTGTGTGTGTGTGTGTGTGTGTGTGTGTGTGTGTGTGTGTGTGTGTGTGTGTGTGTGTGTGTGTGTGTGCTTGGACCAAAGTAGATCTATGATCATTGGTCTATCATGCACACTTCTCTCCCTTGACAGTGCATTTTCCTACTCACTTGGTAGTTTTTCCTAAATTACAAGCACTGGCAGTCAACCCTTTCGGTCTAGTTTTTTACTACAATTTAGACTGCAACCCCTTCCCCCTTTTTGGTAGGTTCTCTCTTAGGGTGCATGGAAATTTGGCTCTAGGTGGAGGCATGGAATGTATGCCCCTGCAGAAACCACAGTAAAATGTGGTCTTTTTTGCAGGTAGGCAGAAGTTCCTTCTCTTTCCAGTATAGCCGATGGTGTGCTGAAAAGGTCGCCAAGACCGTAACAGCTGTCCACACAGGCTCAATATCTGGACCCCCACTTGGGGACCTAGATTTAAATTTTCATGCACTGAGTGGCTGGAACAGTGGGATATGTGATACGCCCCCCTTCGGGGGGAGGGCTTCCATATGCATTGCATTCAGTCACTTACTTAGTGCACCCCTCTTTCCTATCTTTTTTTTTGTGTGTGTGTGCTTGGATCAAAGTAAATCTATAATCATTGGTCTATCATGCACACTTCTCTCCCTTGACAGTGCTTTTTCCTACTCACTTGGTAAGCACTGGCAGTCAACCCTTTCGGTCTATGTAATTTATTGTCTTCAAAGTGTAGAAAAGTCTCGAATCTTTTAACGTTTGTTTAGTTGTATAAATTACTTAATTGCGTATGCACTTTTTGTATTAGCTGTCTTGTCATGTTCACTTGTTATCTGTAAACTTGATTTAACTGACTAATAACGACCATCTGACAAAGCATGTTTGTGTCATGTCTCAGCGAATATGCACCAAACCTCTGATTGATATCTTTCCTCCATACCACAGCACGGGATAAAGGAAATAAGATTTTTGAATCTTTGAATTCCACGCAATAACACACACACACACACACACACACACACACACACACACACACACACACACACACACACACACACTTACACACACACACGCACACGCACACGCACACACACACACGCACGCACGCACGCACACACACACACACACACACACACACACACACACACACACACACACACACACACACACACACACACACACACACACGTGTAGCCAAGCGAGCTTTGGCTAGGCATTATTACGTAATATATAATTGTAATATTTTATTCAGTATTTGTGCTGTATTTTTGCGATTTTGTTTCCAGTGAATCTCCCCCCCCCCCCTCTCCCCTCCCGCTATTACCATCTGTTTACTTGTCGCCGCTTCTTTGCCACTCCATTGCACCTAGCCCCTTCAGCCTTCTCATCAATTGTTTACCCTGAAGTTGAGTTTTAATCCAGCTATTGTTTCCCCTGTCACCATCTGCCTTGCATAGTACCTGTCAGGGTAGGTAATTCTGCAGTCCTATGCAAGGTGGATAACTCTTACTGCATAGTTCTCTGCCCCTTGCCCTTTCTTAGTGACCAGTTAAGAGGGCGCTGCAACACATGCTAGTTTTAATTAGACAAATTTCCCACCTTTAATTAGTAACCAATAGTTTGAAGTGTTCAGCCTCTTTGTCCACTTTGAGGCCTGTGGTAATTTTGAACTGAACTTGTCATTCTTCCCCGCTCTGCTAGCCTAGTGATCAATTATAGTCTTTCTGTGCTGCGACAATGATGTAAACCTGCATCATTTGTTAGACCTTCGTCACTGTGGCTGTTTCAACAATGGACTAATCTGTGAAAGACTTGGAGCCTGAATTAGCCTCTGTAAGTAATATTGCTTTTCTGATTTATTACTGATGTGTCTGTGTGCGATTTATACCGCTTTTTGTCATTGTCAGTTTAGTCAGTCTTTATCTGGATCTTGAGCTTACTTCATTTTAGAGCCAGTGTGGTAGTGTTTCTATGATCAGTGTGTAAACTATGTTTTCTTTGTTCACGCAATACCTTAGTTTGATTTCGATGCATTGTTGGTTGCATTTTATGATACCTATGATGAGGCTTGATTTCAGTTCTGGCTTCACATTTAAGATTATACTTTCCTTATGTGGTTTCCGATGCGATGTAATTCTTAGCTGCGGAAACTGAGATTGATATGCATATTATTTTTGGAGAAGTGATACGCTATTGGTAGGTACACTTCTGGATAGAAGTAGATCGGCCACCTGCGGTTGAAAGAGATCCCTTATTATGTTGTGAATGCGTGCATAGTTGACGTTTGATATTGTGTTTGCCATGTCAGTGCGTTATGAGTATGTTTTTTGTCTTTGTCTCCCCCTCTCGCCATTGTGTGTTCATAAAAGTCTCCATGGCGCTGGCGCGAAGGCGGCGTTTACGTTTATGATCTGTTTGTATGTATGTATATATATATATATATATATATATATATATATATATATATATATATATATATATATATATATATATATATATATATATATATATATATATATCTTTCTCTCTCTCTCTCCCCTTCACCCCCCCCCCCTCCCCGGCCCCGGCCACTTCTGCCATATTGTGTTACTAATGAAGCCACCACTGATGGCGTCGCGGAGGATCTGTTAGTATATATGCAGTTGTTTCTATACTGATCAACTTTCAGGTGTAGTGCTCAACTCTGGGGAGTTGTCCGAGAGCGGCATAGTCATACCGTGTTTCAGTGGCTTTGTTGTGTTGATAATGAATGCGTTGACGTTTGGGTCTGATGTTCGTGATGTAGTAGGATCCTTTTTGTTGATATACTCAAGTGGTTTGTTTGTGTCGTCCATTATAGATGAGTGCGTTGCGGTTTATAATGTCGTTTATGTTTCAGTGGTTGTGCAGATGTGTTTGTATTTCAGTTGTCTCCTTGTGGTCGTGTGAGCCGAGTCTTGATCTGTTGTTATGGTGATGTGTGCTGTATGTAACTGGAGTATGTCGATTACCGTGGTGCGTTATATTTGTCCGGTTTATTACTTACTTTAGTTCATTAGTTTCATTCGTTGTGTTACAGACTTGATTATTTTTTTTAATGTAATTATTCTGAATCTTTTTTTTGTTTGTTTCTTTTCTTTTAATAGGCGCTGTTTTTGGTAGATAGTAGTAAATAAAAGAAAGTCATTATGACCTCTTTGTTTGACTCCATCCATTAGCAATACTTCCACACCCTGCAACATCCCCTCACGGCCCCTCGCTCCATCAAACACACTCACGCACACACACACACACACACACACACATATATATACCCACACACACATGTATACACACACACACCAATAACGTTAGTCGATGATTTATTATAAGAAACTCAGAAAAACAACAGAAATGATTCGACACAAACTTTACCCATAGTTTCAGTACACCTGAAGCCCTCACTCTTTTCTCTCACACGAATATCCTTCATTTACAATAAGGAACAGAAAATACAAAAGCAATAAATGTCGACCAGTTAGAAAAATCTGAAATTAAGGTATTACTTGCGAATGAACAATGCCTAGATAGACAGCGAAAAACATGAGAATGTACAGCTAAAATACAAGCAATGCTCTTTGCCATACAGCATACATATACAAGGCGACACACATGAGATGATACAGCCAAAATACAAGCGATCCCCTTTGCCACATGTGTGCTGGTCTGTGATTTTGTATCTCACGGCCTACGGCCGTGAGATCCAAGATCATAGACCAGCGCACATATAATAGATCATCTATTCCTGGAACCCATAAAACAACCATCTACCATTCAACAGGCTAAGCCAGTCAGCAGCCAAAGTTATGCTAGGACACGACATTGCTATCTTCCAACTTACTGCGCTAGCAATCTACAAAGCAGTGTAGACTATCGTAGTAGGTGATTGATAGACTAAAGAAAGATACTGGTGATAGGCTAAAGAAACAAACTGTTATGCACGGAATAATAATGAAAACTAAACGAAAGGCATGCAGACGTTAGAAAAATATACACGGGTATAGTTATGTTTGAACTAGTGAAAAGCTCCGCTAGCTAGGCATGGCATGATTATTGTGAGTATGTACATCAGATACAGCCTACAGAAAAAAAAAGTCTTCCGTACACGATTCAAGAACGCCATTGTGAGCTTGCTGGTGGACAATTAAACGTTATGAGTATTGGTGGACAGAAAGGCACTGTAGTTATATAGCATGCATGCTAACTACTCTACTCTGTACTGTCGAATTCTTCATCCAGTTCAGTGTATATCTCCGAGCCCTGATCCGACAGAAAGAGGAAGAACGACCGTGGCCGCTCAAGGGATCTGCCAGAACAGTTGGGCGCTTTCAGGCGCCAGGCTGTGCTGTCACCACTCTCGAGCCATCCGGTGATCATACTATTCGGAGATGCAATCTTAGGGCTGAATTTATTAACCCCGTTGCTGCCTGTGATCAAGGATCTGGCCTTCCTTTAACCACTGCACACTGACCGACGTTAGCGTGAAGAACACAAGAGAAACGGGACCAGACGTGGGCACACAGAACACAGGATTAACAAGAGACATAAATCCTCATGAGCCCCAGCGACTGCGCGGGCTCATGAGGGTTTATGTCTCTTGCAGCTGGGCAGCGTTTGCCTTGTCCCTGCAGTTGAGGGGTTAAAGCAGAGAAAATGTACACAAGAGCTTGCAAAAACGGAAGGGAGTCTACGCAGATACACGTTCTTTCACAGAATGCGTCATGCAAATTGCTCTTCATGACAAAAGAAAGACATTGTCATATTCGTGAGCAACATTTGAAAATTTTGTTTTGCTGGTCCCTGACTTTGGACCTTATGGATAATGGCCGTAAGGTTAGAAATCGGACACCAGCACGTATATTTTGTCCTGAATGTTAATGACCATAATGTCATTATATGTCATTTACGTCTTTTTAATGACCACAATGTCGTTAATGTTATGGCAAGAGTGAACTATATACTAGCCTAAAACTTGTGCTGATCTGTGAGTTTGGACCTTACGGCCGTAGGCCGCAAGGTTCAAAATTACAGAACAGCACACAAGTCAGAGGAAGGGTAAATACAGATGAAGGATGTCATGTTTCTACACGTGACAAAGCTCAGATGACTGAAAGTTATCTAGTTGAAAATGTTGAAGAAAATTCCGCGTAGTGTCTTCAGGCTGCCAAGGACACATCTGGTGCAGGAGGACTCAAAGAGGTCTGCGAACAGAAACAAGTTTTTTTTTTTTTTTCCATTATACATGAATCGGCTGGAAACGCAAATCTACGTAACATTTGGCCCTATTTATATCTGGCCGCATGAATACATGCTATATAACATTTCACCCTGCAGCAAACGTATTGTAAGAAGAACTAGTTGTAACACTGAACCGATCTCCGGAACGGCGCTATAGGGAGATGTGTGACAATGTGAAAAATTGTCCAAAAACTCGTGGACACTCCCTGAAGCCTCAAAGCGCTTTGTAAGAAATGTTCGACTGTTACAAAGTTCGTGGGATCTACGAGGATCTGTGTGACAAATTGTCACCAATCTCGTGCAGACCTTGTGTGACAAAGAGTAATAAAGCTGTGGTAGACCCCGAAAAGGAGTCCCCCCAAAACTTTCTGACTACACAAATAGTAGGCTCCTCAATGACACAACATCCTGATCAAAATTATTGTCAATGTGTTCAGCAAAAGGTACCCATTCTCATGAGCTCCCGCAGCCTGAGGAGGGGGGGGGGAAAGGGGGGGGGGGGGCTCATGGCGAGAGGGGCAGGGGTGGGCTCATGGGAATCTTTGCCTCTGGCAAGATGAATAAGCTTGCACATGAATTGTACAGTCTAAATGTGTAGGTGTGCTGAACTGTCCCTTTGGACCTCACAACTCTAACCCCATATAGCCCCAAAGCACTACAACAGGAGAGGGATTAACCGTCTTAATTCAAGGGTAGTGCCAGATTAGCTTGCCGCCTGATGGCGCTAAGCTAGTCTGGCACTACCCTTGAATGATGCTAACCTGGCACTACCCTAGAGTTATCATGGTCGATCCATACGGCACAACTCTTGAATTATGATGCTCTATCCATCTCCTGGATCTGGTACACAGTTGTTACTTGACACTGTAACTATGTGGGAAATGCGGCCTTATAGTTAAATGGGTTAACTCGTTGATCACCGACTTTATCAAATCTGTCAGATGTCCTACACGACTGTGTACCCGCTGCAGCAAACTAATACGGTAGTGCCAGATTAGCTCAGCGCCCAGAAGGTGGCAAGTTAATCTGGCACTACCCTTGAGTACTAAACAGTTGTTCACGAATACCGCCAGATTAGCTTGGCGCGGCCAGAAGCTAATAGGCAATACCATTGAACAACTATGGTCGAGGTCTTCCAGGTTCATTTCGCGAGGGATGAGAGCCGTGATTACGTGGCACGGTACTTACAATGATGCGGTGATGAAGATCATTGAAAACGCCCATGACACTGGTACTGGAGGCCTGCAGCCAAGTGGGAATTTGCTGCACACCAATCAGTGCACGTGTTAAATACGTGTGTATAGGCGTTGATGATGAATTCGTCAATTTCAGCAATCCGTAATGCGGAGCAAAAGAAATGTGACCTTTTTGGAATAATCGGAAACACTTTATTGTTTCCGATGATTCCAAAAAAAAGTTGCATTTTGTTTCTTCGTCAGCATATAAAATAAGGTTTTCGATGATTCCAAAAATGCCATATTTTCTTTCGTTTGTCAGTATGTAATAGATATGAACTCATCCGAGTCGTTTTACATCCAGACATGCGAGATACAGCCGCGTATCCAAACAGCACGTCTCGAATGAGTTGTGCAAAGGTGAACAGTGCATCAGAGGGAGGCATAGATATAAAGTCTTACAACGGTGTATAGGTGATACTGAGAATCTCACTCCAGTGCTTTGAAAACCTTATCCTACGAGCGAAAGAGGGTAGGATAAGGTTTTAAGACCACGAGAGTGAGATTTTTATTATCAGCTAAAACACTGATGTAAGAATCTATTTCTTTCTCACTTTCTCTTGGCATAAATCAGACGTGAGATGGTTTTCGGCACACGCGTAACCACAAAAATCGTTATTGTGTCTTTGGCAAAGAGCATGACGTCATTTACTTTGTTTTGTGACCTGGATATTTTGGATGTCAGACAAATCTTCCTACATGATGAGGTAATAGCACAATACATGACGTCAGAGTGCCAGTCTCGCTATGACTGAAATGGCGTCATTGCACGTGAACTGAAAGTGGGTAAAGTTTCAATATCGCATGTGTACCTTTCTGCCTACCAGATTTTCTACAAGACAATTTTGTGCACACGTGACCGTTCACGCACCAGGGTTGTATCACACATGTGTGATAGAGCCAAGCTGTATCAACGTGTGTTACACAACTTTTCTGCTCAAAGAAGAAGGTGTGTAAGAAAAATGAACTCGGCCGAGCCGTTTCACATCCAGGCAGGCGAGATACAGCCGCGTATCCAAACAGCACGTCAATAGTGTATCAGAAGGAGGCATAGAACCCTTTTCGTCCCCGCTGTCTATGCACTGGACAAGAGGCGTCCACGAGTGTGAAAAGCAATTTAGAGCTTTGGCTCCTACCCGGAGTACCAAACTGAACTTCGACAACGACAGACCGAAGTTAGGTGTCACCTTTTAGCGTTGTTTTCCCCACTTTCACGAAATTTCTTTTGTGCCCTTAATCCACTACATCCTGTCGCTGACTAAAAAACAACAACTGTTTATCGTCCTATGAAGGCTACAATACAGATTAGGAGACAGATCAGCCGTTTTAGGTCAAGGGTGATGCCAGAATAGCTTGGCGCATAAGGCGCCAAGCTATTCTGGCACCATCCTTGAACTATCGCAGTCAAATTAATTTCAAGCAACGTGTGTATCAGAATAAAAAAGGGTTAATTATGTTACGGAGTATGCCAGTATTAAGAAGCATGATTCTTTGAATGCGTCAGATTCGTATTTATAAACTGTTTATTTATTTATTTATTTATTTATTTATTCACTTACGTTCCAGATCCAGGAGTGTTCGTCGCACATCTGACACACGGTGTGTCCGCGGCCCGTCCCATCGTCATAACACCTGCAGATCTGGCATCTGGGAGGTGCAGCATTCTGGGCTCCGCGCGCAGCAAAGGCTTCCAGGAACTCGTTCTGTGGGTAATACATCACATATTCACGAAAACAATGAAATAAATATTGGATAAATTTTATGTTCAGCATTGAACATCCCAAGGAATAAAGGAACAAGCTCAGAAAAGACAGCGTGTTTCTTTCTACGATGAGATGTTCTCTGCATATTACACACCCGAGACAGTCATGTTTTTAGTCTGGATTAAGTATGCATGCAGCAGGACGTAAACTGGGCGTCACGTGCAACGTAAACGTCTTTTTCTTACAATTACATATTCATAAGATCCATGTTACATAATAATCATTAAACACGCCTGCAAAAGGTATAGAAAGCGGAATATCCAGTCATTATGTAAACCACGCAAACTCTTAGATCACGAAGAGTAAGCAATGATGTTGTAAAAAGACATATACCAGTGACAAACAGAAAGTACCGTTTTACGAAATGACTATTTTTTACAGATAAATCTTCGGTAATCTTCAAATAAAATAAGTAGCTAGGCCTCCATATACGTTGAATCTGAAATCAATAACCAGTACATGTATCATCTGCCTGCTACTTTGTCTTCTAGTATTTACTTTAACCAATTACATTCTGAGGCTGATTAAAAAATGCTTATTTTCCTGTGTAGGCTACAATACAGATTAAGAGATTGATCAACAGGCGCCAAGCTATTGTGGCACCACCCTTGAACTTTCATAGTCTAATTTATTTCAAGCAAAGGGTGTATCAGGACGGAAATCGTTAGAACAAACCGACATTCATCGATTAACGCGAACTCTGCTAAATGAATTAAACTGGATGACATTACCTGTACTCGGTCTCTCTCCTTCATGTGTGTGACGTCAAAGACAGAACCGTTGGTGTGAAGCGCCAGTTTCGCGCATGCGTCAGATGGCTGCTTAATCTGCTGGAAAAGGGCGTCGCTGTTTCTCAGCGCCGACTTCCGCGTGTGCACTCCGCTCCTATCCACTCCTGCAACGTCGGCAAACCCGAGTTAGCACTTTGAGAAATTCTTGGGTTTGTGAGTTGTCCTCTGATGATTTAACCCGTTCAGTGCCGAGAAAATCTGAACACATCCAACTGCAAGAGGTATAGATCCTCATGAGCCCCCGCAGTTGCGGGGGCTCATGAGGATCTATGCCTCTTGCTGACACCATCTCGGACAGCTGGGGTGTGTTGATGTTGACTTGATGAGGACTGTTGAAACACAGTTTCCGTCAACGGACCCTGAACGGGTTAAAACAAGCTTCGGAGACCGATCGACCATGCTAGTTCAAGAGTCTGGTCAGAATAGCCTGGCGCCTACTGGCGCCAAGTTATCCTGGCAACACACTAGAACGATATCATCGTTAATCCACATTATGCCGCAGCACTACCGGGACACAACAAACAAAGCCAAAATGCAAGAGAAATAGATCCTCAGGGTCCCCTGCCTATACGCGGGCATATCCGTCTTTCCTTCCACATAATTCATATGAGACATAAGAGAATGAGTGCTACCAGATGCTTGCAAGAGGTATATTACACCTCTTGCTGGAATCTGGTATCATTCATTCTCATACGGATAATTTATATATACGTGTTTCTCACTCGGAACGGTATAGGGCGATCCTTTCTTCGAAAGTTTAACAGATATTTGTGGCAAAGGTAACATTTTGCCAGATCGACATACATAAAAACGACTTTCTTTCAGTGCAAGAGATGATTAATATTTGACAATATACCCTGTGTACTGAAATTTGTTCTTGGTAAATTTTACAATAATGCTGCACAGAAGGACTACCTTCACTTTTGTTTGATCATTAAGCCGCCTTCAGAAGATCGCTTTCAGTAATCGCTCACCAAAGACAGGCACGGGACTGCGGTTGCCCGAGCCAGGGGCTTGGAACTCTTGCTGGTTCAGCACGTGCAAGAGAAACCCGTTGCTCAGTAAGACCTGACCCAGCTCGTGCAGGTCGACGCGCGAGCACGTGGAGCACGGGATGAGCACGAGCACCTTAGCCACGCCCACGCGGTAGGGGTACTTCATGGCCTCCTGAAGGGCGGTGAGGACGTTAGCTTCTTTCCCAGACTCCGTCAGTCTGTTGATAAATGAAATACAGCGAGCGGCGATGAGAAGAGGCATTGTCAAAACGAGGCGCATTTCCGCCAGCAAGAGGCATTGTTTCCCATGAGCCTCTGCGGCCGCAGGCGCTCATGTAAAACTATGCATCTTGAGGGCTCTTGGAGAATCAAGTGATACCAAATCAGCAAGTAACTAGCAAACATCCAAGAATCAATACCAAGTCAGCAAGTAACTAGCAAACATCTCGTTTCGTCGGCTAAACAGAACTTAGAAATCGGGGGAGATGTGCTTTTTAGACGCCGACCACATCAGAGCCCATCCTCGATCTGTTAAATGTGACCTCTGTCATGAGACACATCTTACCTGAGATTCTCCGTGGCCTTGAGGAAGCTGCTAGGCGGCCCGAACACCTGTCCCTCGATGGTGTGCACGAACTGATCCTCTTCGTGGAAACTTAGCAACCCGAATCTGTTGGCTGTTAGACCTGCAACAAAACAGACGACGTCCGGAAATCAGAAGCAGTTCAAAATGGCACGTGTTTCGACGAAAACAGTGGGGTGCACGTCCGGACGTGGCATGTTTGTCTGGACTTTTAATTCACTATTTTCGTCGAAACACGTGCCATTTTGAACTCGCATTTTCCCCTGGGCTTTGATCCAATGTTTTCGTCCGAGCACGTGCTGGTTAGTTATTCCTATTTATGTCCTCCTTGCGCAGGTAGTGATCGTGGGAATAAATCGGGTGCAATTTTGACCCAGTTCCTCTTTCCGAACAAAGTCTATTGAGACACACCGCATGACCAAAACCATTTGAGACGAACCGTATACACGTCAACGAAATAACGAAATAAACTCCGTGACCCGTTCAGTGCCGAGAAAATGTCAACACCACCAAACTGAATGATGTATAGATCCTCATGGGCCCCCGCAGTTGCGGGGGCCCATGAGAATCTATACCTCATTCTTGTAGTTGTGTCTTGCTAACACTACTTTGAATCCATGTTCCTGGGACTTCAAATTTTTATTTTTTTGGTCTTGAGTTAACGAAGAATGCAGAAACAGATTATGTCGGCTAGCACTGAACGGGTTACAATGAGGCACTTGTCGGTCGTTACCTTCATTGGCCGTGTGTTTGTATGCAACACATTTCAAATGTTTCCTCTGTCACATTTATACCTGCTGCGACAAGGGAATATGGGAACTGTTTGTTGCTGAATGATGGCGTTTGTGTCCGAGCTCTGCAGAGCTGACAATTTCATCGCTTACCCTGCTTTTCCATGGCCTGTCCCAGCTCTGTAGCTGTGCGGGACAGAGTTTTTCTTGTCCAGTTATTGCAGGTACCGTCCTCGACCACGAAAAGAACGTCTGCTGAGGAGGGCTGCGTTTCGTTGACGGTATTTCTCTCAAAAACGGAGCCTGCCGTTACTGCCGTATCGCCAGGGACATCGCAGGTGACTGCACACAAAGTGACGAAATTGAAGATGATATCAAAAACTGAAAGTTAACCCTTTGCGTTTCGGTAGCGGTTTTAGCCACGATGATTCCTGAAGGAATCATCGCGCCTAAAACCGCTACTGACACACAAAGGGTTCACGATGTGTGTGAACGTAAGTTAACGCATGATAAAACTTTCACGTAGAATTACAATATGTCTACGTAGGCTACATTTATGCAACGTATGAACAAACAAAAACATAAACTCATTTATTATGTGATTTGTTTTTTGCTTTTGTAATTCAACATTTATAATTTATTGTTTCCTGCTCCATAGCTGTGACCAATGTCAAGTGAGCGATTAAAACAACACGAAGACAATTTCCTATATGCTTTTATGCGTGAAACAATATGCATATGGAAATAAATGATGGGGCCCATCTCCGGCTTTTAACATTTATCATTCGGAATACACCAGGGTGTGAAATAAGACTTGACTAAAATAGTTCAAGGGTAGTGCCAGAATAGCTTAGCGCCTCTAGGCGCTAAGCTATTCTGGCACCACCCTTGAACTAAATCCATTGGTCTATATCCTTATGCGTAAGCGTGCGCGTGGCAGTGCACAAATTTGAAGCTTTTAGCCTCAGTATGATATGGGTTCAATGACGCGTTCAAGAAAGGGAGAAGGGCGACAGATTCACTCATTCGAGACGTACAGCATACGGATACGCGGCTTTATTCGGCACGTCTCGAATGATTGAACAGACAAATTCGTGCACATACGGGCAGAAAATTTAACAGCATATTGGTTAACTCATTCGCGGGTAGCCGCACGTCTCGGTTGGCCGCGAAAGAGTTAAGAGACCGTTACACGCATTCAAAAAACCCGCATCAATAGCTGCCGAAGTGTCGTTTAGCGTTGTGCGCCAGCAAAACTGTACGACACTTCCGCAGCTATTGATGCGAGGCGCCCTGAACGAGTTAGAGAAAATAGGAACTTTCAGGAACAAACGGACTTCTTGCGCAGAGGCAGGCAGACGGACGAATGGACAGACGGACAGATAGACCGATCGACCGACCGACAGACAGACAGGAAGGACAGACTTACCACACTCTGCTGGCGAGCCCAGGGCTACTCCACGGCGCTGACACATGTATCGGTACTGCTGACCCGCCTTACACTGGGCCTCTTGCTGGGAGAGGCCGGCCTTCACGTATTCCATGCAAACACGGACAAGCTCGCTGGCATCCACCTGCAAGAGAATCGTTCATCTTGAAACGCGGAATCACGGGCAAAATATGCTATTCACGCCCATTCCCCATTTACCGGACAAATGGCGTTTGATGGGCACCAGAAATGCCATTCTGCCCTCCGAAGCAAAAGACAGTAAGTCGATATTTCTGAAAAGCGAGATTTGAAAATCTAACTTTTCACAGAAGTGGACTTACTGTCTTTTGCCTTAACCCATATTATACTGAGGCTAAAAGCTTCAAATTTGTACACTGCCATATGCAAGCTACATTACAGTGCTACAGATAATAGACCAGTGGCTTTAGTCAAACTTATCTCACACACTGGTGTATTCCGAATGATAAGAGTTAAATCCCTTCGCAACATTTCTGAGGATTTGTAGAAAAATAGCAATGAGAACTGGCAATGGTGTCTGCTTGAACATAGACCTCTACGGCTAGAGGACGGAGGAGATCAGGTTGGATCCCCAACGGCCAAATGTGGGGGAGTAAACCCTTTAAATCAGGAGTGGAGCCCCGAAGGCAGACAGCTGCCTGTATTCACGCACTGTTCTGGCAGCTCCTGCAGCCAAGCTGGTGCCAAACGTACTGCTTTGCATTCCTTTGGATACATCAGCGAGGCCGAGAGGGTGATCTTGACGACTGGGCATCCCAGGATCTCCATACACTTCGCCCAGGCTTGCGCACTGGAGAGGTCACTCCATGACTGACCCAGCAAGCGCATACTCCATTGTCTTTCGAGACAGGATGCCGAACAAGACCTCTACCAGTTCTTATCGCATTTAGACCTGAGGTTAACCCTTATCATTCGGAATACACCAGTGTGTGAAATAAGTTTGACTAAAATAGTTCAAGGGTAGTGCTAGAATAACTTGGCGCCTCTAGGTGCCCAGCTATTCTGGCACTACCCTTGAACTATAGCCATTGGTCTATATCCTTGTCTGTAATTACTATAATATAGCTTGCATAATTATGGCAGTGTACAAATTTGAAGCTTTTATGGCCGGATTAAAAAAGCAAAAACGAGTTTTCCTACAAATATTGAATAACCTCTGTTTGGAAAACAGATTTCAAAGGTGGTCCCATAACAAACTTGGAGCTTACAGGCGCCAAGCTATCCTGGCGCTGCCAACGAACTGTCAGTGTCGGTCATATAATGCTATAGAGTGCCAGACATGAACGAGTGAAACCGTCACTGTAACTGCACGAAACAGTGACATTACCTTGATGCCGAACGAGAGCGAAGTCACGGCAGATAACCAGTGTGTGTGTCAGAAGCACAGAAAAACACCCCGAACATCTTGAAGAAGCATAGATCCTCATGAGCCCTCACGAGGATCTGTGCCTCTTGGAGATGTTTAAATCCTTCGAGGCCAGCCGCATCCAGATGTGCGGCAAAAACCGCGCATCCTGATGCGGCTGGCCGCGAATGAGTTAAAGAGTTGTATGAGATTATTCTACACACAGTGACATCGATGTCGGGTTTTTTTTTTTTTTTTTTTTTTTTTTTTTTTTTTTTTTTTTTTTTTTCCGTTGGCAGTCTTTCTGCATAAAAGTAACCTCACACCGCTTTGATTTTTGCCTGTCTCGAAATAGCTTCAAGACCACGAGGCTCATTGCGATAATTATGTCGACATGAACCCCGGCAGATGACCGGTTGGTTTTCCAAAGTTAGCATCCACATCTATTGCTCATGAAAACTGAAATCTCTGCTCCTCACTGCTAGCGCTGTATCGGAGTGCACTCACCTGTCCAAAGCAGGGAGCATAGTAAGAGGACGAGTCGTTCAGGTGTTTGGAGCAGGCTTCAACCTCTGGCTCAGTGCCGGTCAGGCTGCTGATCTCCGCCAGGTTGCGCGACCTGCACAAGCGTGCGCTGACCTCCCACGAATTGGCAAAGTCCTCCACATCCGTCGCCAGTGCCCGTTCAGAATCAGTCAGGTCGTTGAAAGGCTCGTTGTCGTAAATGCCGAGAAGGCCGGCTGTTCTGCCGTGGTACCACCCGCTGATGCCAACACTAGTAAGGAGAGTCATGAAGATATCGATGCGCATCACTATGGAAGTTTGTAATCAGATGTGATATGTATAGATGTGGCTTGAAACTGCCCCAAAACGCAGAACACATGCCAAGGGAAATCACTAAGCGCTGAACAATTACCCCTTTTCATCTTGATATGCCCATTGATTGAAATAAATTTGACAATAATAATTCAAGGGTAGTGCCAGAATAGCTTGGCGCCTGAATCGCCAAGCTATTCTGACACTACCCTTGAACTAAAATGCGTGATCTATCTCCTTATCTGTATTGTAGCCTTCATAGGACAATACACATTTTTTTTAAACCTGAGGATGTAATGGGTTAAAGAGTCAGATCCCTTGACCGCTTGCTTGTGGCACCCACATGGGCTGGCGATTGGGTGCCATAAGGAAGAGGCCAGGGGATCTAACGGTGTGTTTGTTGAGGGCTGGGAGATTTCTCTTGGCGTGTGTACTAGGCCAGAAGTCTTAGCCTATTATGCGACATACTTGTGCACGTGCTTAGTAGACAATCTTAAAAGCATGAGGACTGATTTCCCCGGTCTGAGTATCACAGATGTCAAAACATAGGGCAATTTTTTTTAACACATCCGAGACAAGCTGCATTCGGACATGACACGCGGCGTCCGGTTGCAGCACAACTCCAAAAAGTTCACTCTTTAACTCCCAGAACAAACTTATTTGTCAGCTGTCCAGACAAGAGCAGGTGACCATCTTTCGTCTGAGGACCGGGCACAACCGACTCAATTTCCACCTGCACAGACGCTTCCACCTCGTGCCATCTCCCCTGTGCCCTTGTGGAGAAGCAGAGCAGACCGCAGAGCACATCCTCCAGGACTGTGGGAACCACCAGCCGCTGAGGGAGGAGATATGGCCGAAGCCCGCCACTCTACAAGAGAAACTGTACGGGCCTGTGGAGGCGCTACAGAAGACCACAGATTTCATTTTGAGAGCCAAACTCCAAGTGTGACGGCGTTCGAGAAGAAGAAGACAAACTTATTTCTGTTCTAAAGAATGTAAATCAATTCGTCCTGGGAGTCAAAAAGTTAAGAGGGACAGCTGAGGCTACCTGTAAATGCCGCGGCTTGAGTCCATTTCCATGGTCAGGTCGTCGCCATCTTGCACTCTGATGATGCTCTGCTGACGCACGGCGCGGATTGGACCAGAGAAGAACGGCAACTCTGTCACCTTGTTGTTCACCTTGATCTGAGAACAGAAGATGAAACTTGGTAACATTTCAGTAAAATCAGTATGGCACACAACGACAACGGTGATAGGTGATAACAGTTTAAGGAAATAGTAAGTACAACCCTAGTACTGTCAAAGTACATTAGATCCAGAGACTTTTTACAATTACAATTATAAAATTGCTCAGCTTCAAAAATTAAATACAACACTTAATTATACTGTACCGACTATCAAAAAACAAGATTTAAAAAAACCAACCAAACAAACAAACAACAAAACAGCTAATAAAACAAACAAAGCAAAAAACAAGCAGAAAATGCGCGTCATATAAATTCCTTAATTCGAGTGAAAAATGATTTTCTTCTCTAAATGTATTTTTTCGAAAAATACTTACCGATGACATTACTTTTAGGAAGATACGCCTAGCTTACCAATTTCAGCCTCGAATGGTGATCACCTTGGGCGCGGTCAAGGCAGACCTAGTCTTGGCGCGGAAGGACGGATCGGTGAGGAGTTGAACAGAGCCATCCGTTCTGAACTGCAGGCAGGCAGGGCGCGCAGAGAGCGCATGCAGTTCGCTTACTCGGGCAGCAGTGGCGGGGACCATCAGGAAGCAGGTCTTCCGAGTCACGTCCGCGAACCGGGCCAGTGGGAGCGGTTCGAAGCGATCCGAATTCAGCCATGTAAACATCCAGGGTAGGTCCCAGCGAGGGAGAGAGATCAGACTCACTCCTGCTTCGTTGTTTTGGGTGGTCACAGCCTTCAACTGCTTTCGTCGAACACAGCTCACCGGCTCCTTGCTCACCTTTGCGACTGCTGCTGGCCTGTATGACTGCGTCACTGGCCACTACACCTCAGCTTTCCTGACTCTTTACGCTGTTAGCTTCCATCATCTCTGCCACTGTTTGCTCCAACGACAGGGCTACTATCGCCATTCATCGCCATTACAGCCAACGCCTCTGCTGTCCTCTGCGAGTCACGACATTCGGCCTCAAAATTTCAAAAAAGAGTGAAAATTTTGAGAAGGTGATATACCCGCTTGAGTCTGGCTTACGTATAACTTTGAGTGTAGATGTTAACATTGTCTCCTTGTAGACACAATATTAGACATAGCATTGGAATCTTTGGCGCACTACTTGGTTGGCTGCGCCTTTAAAACTAAACTTTTTGCAGCGCCGAACTGGGTCAGCATCGCTCACCCGGCCGGCGCTGCATTGTATAGCGTGCGCGGCCTAGCTTACTAGACTGCAAGAGCATCTCTGAAACTAAAGACATTATTTGTTTGGTGGTGTGGCCAATTGTTGGTCACACTGCATCTGAATAGTATTCAGGCTTAGCCCATAACGACTTAACCATAGCGTGATGGAGGACCTTTTTGGTTCTCTATCGTCGTCAACTAGCAATGAAAGCTTGGTTGGAGGAAATTTCGCTGCTAAAAACAGGTCCCAAAGGAGAAAAAAGAACAAGCAAAAAACTAATCAGAAGAAGAAACGAAGATTATCTTCAATATCTTCAACAAATTCACCCCGCCGACAGCGGCGTGGGGAGCTTAGTATTACTTCTCCATCCCCACTCCTGGACTCTAAGTCTCAAATAAATGTTGAAGCTGGAGGTGCAGACCCGCGGGCGGACTCCCTGCCCGGGAGCCATCCGCCACTCAGCACTGATCAAACTAACCTGGAAAACTTGGTTGCTGAACATAGGGAGGATACCTTTGGGGACTCCTCCACCGTGCTCTCCCCCCGAGAGGGGGAGGGCTCGGAGAGGGATTTCCAAACAGTAAACAGAAATAAAAAAAAGAAAAAATTGGAACAGTAACCAACTCGGCGGGCTCTCCGGTGGGGCGGCCCCTGAACCCGTCGCGGAGGAGTGGTGCAGGTTCCCTGTCCGTCTTAAGGACTTGGGGACTGGCTCCGCTCTCATCCGCGATCAGGGTGTTCAGCAGCAGCATCTTTGCAAGGCTGTTGGGGTGTCCCCATCGGAGATCTCGTTGAGACCCATTGGCTTTAACTTATGGATTGTTTCTTGCCCTAATCAGAGGGCACAGCAAAACTTAAAAAAGATGAAGGAGATAGGAGGTGCACATGTTGAATGCACCATTCCAATACCTAAAGTGGTGGGCGTTGTCCACGGTGTCCCCCGGACGGAGGATCCCGTGGAGATCGCCCACTCACTCAAAAACCAAGGACTAAATGCCACGGTCGTCCGCCTCACAAATCGAGACGGTACGGCCTCTAGGGCAATAAAAGTAGAACTACACAATCTGACCAGTTTACCAACTAAACTTAAGATAGGAGCTGTCCTCTGCCCGCTGGAACCGTATGCGCCCACGGCGGCACATTGTGCCAACTGTTGCCGATTGGGACATACGGCGAAGGTGTGCAGAGTGAAGCACGCTACATGCGTCCGCTGTGGCAGTAAAAATCACCGCCGTGCGGATTGCCCTGACACGGCGGTGCCTAAGTGCACCAACTGTGGTGGTCCCCACAGTTCAGCATATAAGAAATGCCCCAAAGTCACTCTCTTTAGGGAGGCAAATAAACTTCGAAATCAAAATTACATTCTCTACAGAGTGGCACTCTATAGGGCACAAATAAGCATAAATCAGAAAGAATCAGTCAAGACAAAAAATTCACAGAGGCCTATTTCACCAGACCTTGATGAAACTGCCTGGGTTAAACCTGCTATTTTACCCAGGCAGTCCTCAAATCTTGTAAATACTGACAAACAGTTGTCTAACAACTTGTTTCAAAAACCAGTTGCTATGTTGGTTCCAACCTCTCAACCAGCGACCCAAACTAGCTTAGCCACCCTGGATGGCCGACAGACTGCTTGTTTGTCGCCGGCCATTGCGGTGTCTGCTCAACAACATAAAACAGTGAGATCTGTAGGTCAACAAACGGATAATCTTCCCCCCTCTTCTCCGGCTGGTGATCGATGCGGGTCTCATCCTCCGGTGGGACTTGTTTCTCCCGGTGAGAGGGAGACCGGGTCTAGCATGGAGACTGAGGGAGGTGGTCCTCCTAAAGTCAAAATAAATCCAATGAGAACTTGTCTGCTAAACACAGTTCAAAAGGTTATGGATTCCCTTGTGGAAGCTATGCACATGGAGGGATCGGAGAGTATATTAGAGGCACTAAACAATCTTAGTCGCATATCTGATGAGATGGCACGAGCAGTCAGTAGCAATACTCGACTTCCGGTACCGCGGGCACACGGCGCTAGCCGACCAAACTCAAACTAGTCATACTGTGATATAGTAGGCCTTGTGGCCACTAGTCTATTACTGAGACAACTTTTTAATTAAAATCTTAATCTACATTTAATTAGATAATTTTTAAAATATGTAAACAATATATATTTTATTTTTAATTCAATTAAAATAAAGTTCTTTTAACTTAGTCTATTGAAAAGGACCGTTGTTTGTAAATATAAGGATGGCCTTTGTGCCTCTGAGACCTAATCCCTAGAACTAAAAAGAAACGAATCAGGAATAAGAGAATTAATTACTGGTCATGCGGTTTGTTTCTGCTGACCCTTTTAGCTAATCTTAATCTTGGCCTATTTCCCCCCTTTTCCCCCAAAAACTAAGTATACAGGTTAGTCCCTTATACTAGAAATAGTCCACAGGGACAGTAAGCCAGATTCAATCAACCAGCGAGGGATCAGCGAGCGAGGGACCGGCCGCTGGAGGCCGAAGTGGGCCATGAGGTCGGCGAGGTCCTTGCAGGCGCCGGGGTCCGAGAGGCCCAGAGGTGGCGATAGGTGTCAGCTATCATAGCGAGGTAACCCCTGATGGTGATGGGTGACAGGTTCTGCTCGCCGAAGAGTCAGAGGAAGAATTCGGCGAGATGGGGGGGGGGGGGGGGGGGGGAGGGGGTAGTCAGATCTGTGGGGGAGAGGCGCTGGTCGGCGCACCAGGACCGTAGTGCCATAGTTTCCCTCGTAGACGCACCTGGTCGAGGGTCTGCGGGCTGAAGCGATAGCCTCCATCGCTGCACTCGAGAAACCTCTAGCGGCGAGGGCCTGCCGCACAATCTCCAGGCGTGTAGGAGAAGACGCTCTGGGCATGGGTGGAACAGCCTCTGGCGGGGTTGCTTCAGTATCGTGCGTGGGGTGGGCAGCAGTAGGGGGGGGGGGGGGGGGCGTGGCGAGACTCAGAAGGTCGGTGGTCCACGACTTGGTCCAGGCGAACGGGGTCACTAGTAGCACGACCGCGTTGCATCCCCTGAGGTTGAGCAGGACCTTGGGGACTAGCACTGTTGGAGGATCCGCGTAAGCTATGAGGCCGTCCCAACAGATGGAGAGCGCGTCGACTGCCCAGGCGAGGGGGTCCGAGATGGGGGAGACAAAGAGGGGGAGTTGACGATTCCACCTCGTGGCAAAGAGGTCGATCATGGCTCCCACTGAGCGCAGATCATCCGGAGCGCGTCCCGCCCTGCGTCTGGATATAGGAGACCACCGTGGAGTTGTCCGAGAGGACGAGGAGGTCCAGGTGTCGGAGACGTGTCTCCCATGCGATGAGGGCTCGCCAAACCGCGTTCAGCTCCAATCAGTTGATGTACCTGTCTGCGAGGTCCGGAGGCCAGTGGCCGGACGCCGTGAGGAGCATCGGTAGAAGGTGCGCACCCCAACCGGCGAGACTTGCATCCACGCAGAGAGACAACTTGGGGGGAAGGGAGGTGGGGGGGGGGGGGGGGGGAGGCGGGGAGGCGAGGGGCCGGAGCATCGGGGTAACTGGCACCGGGGTTGCGAGATCGCCGGAGGAGGGCCCCCAGTGGAGGAGCAGATGCAACTGGACAGCCTGCCAAGTAGTAAGAGATCCGCCACCGCACTCATGAGGCTGAGGAGCTGAAGCCATTACTCTGGAAGGGACCGCTTCCTCCTGGGACACCTGCCGGGCCAAGGAGGCCAACTTCTGGATCAGGGGCTCCGGAAGTCTCACCCTGTTGAGGTCGGTCAGAAACTCCATGCCGAGGTGCACAAACCGGCGGGAGGGCGTGAGGTCCGACTTGCCCGCGTTGACCAGGAAGCCGAGCCGAGTCAGCAACGCGAGCAGCGCATCTCTGTCCTTCTTAAAGTGACCTCTGGTTTCGAAGGAGGAGGTCGTCCAAGTAGTTTGAGGTTGTACTTGCAGACGACTGTCGGGCCTTGGCGATGACGGTGTCCATGATGCGAGTGAATACCCACGGGCTGAAGTTAAGGCCGAACGGCAGCGGGCGAAACTGGTAGACGACACCGTCGAAGGCGAAGCGCAGGTAACGCCGGGAGGCGGGGTGCGTGGGAACGTGTAGATACGCGTCCGGAAGGTCCAGACTGACGGCGAAGTCCATGGGCTGAACCGACGCCCTGAGGGCCCTGGCTGTCTCCATGCAGAACGTCAGGGCTGCGATGTACCGGGAGGACCGCCGGGCGAGGGGAAGAAGACTACTGGCCGTGCGGGAGGAGGTGTGGGAGCATCGTCTCGACGTCTTGGGCTGGGGGAAGGGCGGGAACGACTCACCCCGGAGCTCCTCCCCTGATGGCGGGGTGAAGCAGAGGGCGAGGAACGCCGAGGGGAGCAACGGGACGAGCCTGTCCCGGGGGGAGCGACTGCGACGAGGTGTCGGGTCGGGTCCGATCGGGTGATTTTCTCCCAGAGTGCCCTGAGGAGGAAGGTGACGGACGCCGGGGCCGGCGAGGAGAAGCGTGCCGGGACGAGCGTGTGGGTGAGCGAGGCCTCGAAGCGTGAGACATGGTCCAGCGAGAGGAGGACGAGGAGCGCCGTGGGCTGCGTTGGCCGTAGCGCTGCACATCGCGGCCCCTCGTGTCCGAGGAGCGGGTGCGCAGGGAGCTCCGAGCGTCGTGCGGATTGTCAGGTCTGTCAGCGGTCGGGGGACGGGGCGACGGAAGTCGCTGTGGACCGGCCTCAATGAGGCGGGCGCACTGCCGGCCGGTCTCCCTGGGGGAGCGAGCGGGCTTATTCCCGTGAGATGCGTCAGGGCTCAACGTGTCAGTCACCGCCATGCGGGGTAATTGTAGGCCGGCCTCAATGAGGCGGGCGCGCTGCCGCAGGTCTCCTCCTCCGAGCGGGCGGGCCAGGTTCGAGGGGGGCACAGTGCGACCAAAGGTAGACGAAGGCCTGGGATCTGAAGAGTAAGTACGGGCCCGACGTGTCGTCCTCTCCCCAAGGTCCGAGCGGGCGCGTCTGGTCTCTTCACCTGGCAAGTCGGGGGGGGGGGGGGGGGGGGGGGGCGCCATGTCGGACGGGCGGTCTCGGGCTGGCGTAGGATGTTCGCACCGGTAAAAGCTCCAGAGCTGCGACCGAAGTTCCTCCGGCCAGGCGGCGCTGGTGTCACAAAAGTGGTCGGAGGCGCAGCCGGAACAGGGGAGGCAGACCGCATGGGTATCGCTTGGCCATTGGAAGCCGCCGCACTGCAGACAGGTGCAAACTTGGCAGCTGCAACACATATCAGACGTGAAAGGCGACTGGGCGTGGGCTCCCCGTGGCCCCGCCAAACGAGTTCACGCGTTCGAATCGAGCTGTCATACGAGCAAACGAAAAGCACCCACGGTCGAAGCCGCCGCCCGGCCGCCAAGCGCCGGTCGTGGGCATTAACTGAGGCCTTACCTTGCCATGGCTGCGGAGACGAGGGAAAACCTACCACAAGTCCCTCAGAAAGCACCGGGCGGGAAGGTAGAAGTCCCAGGAGGCACACAATAATCCCAGTGGAAAACACCAGCAACCACATAAATCCACGGCAACGAAAGGGAACCACACGTAACCCAGCAGGAAACACACGTAATCCAAAAACGACCGGTCACACCGTACAAGGCATAAGATCCTTTAGGCTTGAACACAACCGTTCACTGTAAGCTAAGCAAATAGACTGGCGTGACACCACGTGGCACGTGACCGGATGGGGAGGGACAGGCGACTACTCAGGGTCCCTGGTTACGGCCCCTTAGAATTGCCTCCCTGGTTGTGTAGGAACACAACAGGTTCTTAGGCTGAAATTGGTAAGCTAGGCGTATCTTCCTAATAGTAATGTCATCGGTAATGTTTTTGAGAAAATAAACAGTATACATGCGTACATAAATACTGGCACATATAGAAGTGAACAACGATGCATTTTAACCCATACCATACTGAGGCTAAAGCATCAAATTTGAACACTTCCATGTGCAAGCTACATTTAGTACTCACAGATAAGGATATAGATCAATGGCTTTAGTTCAAGGGTGGTGCCAGAATAGCTTGGCGCCTAGAGGCGCCAAGCTATTCTGGCACTACCCTTGAACTATTTTAGTCAAACGTATTTCACACACTGGTGTATTCCGAATGTTAGGGGTTAAGTTCGCAAATTACGCTGCTTGAAACTGAAGCAAATTTCATTCATTGTATTCAATTCAAAACTACATCTTCACTCACCTTGTTGCTGGTGTCAATCTCAATGGCCACCCCCCTCAGCATCACCACCATGGACTCCACCTGCGGCTGGCGTGGACGATTGTTGTAGTTGAGCACGACGGTGAAGCGGTCGTCTGCCATGTCACGAGCCAGGATGTAGCTGCAGCGGCCGGCGAAGTTGTAGTGCGAGCGGTCAAAGGTCACCACATGCTGATCCCCCATCACGTATGCGTAGGCTGGAGGAAAACAAATGTAATAATATTTTGAAGTAACATCTCTCGACTGCCAAGTAAAACTGAACACCACTCTACTGCATGAGGTATAGATCCTCATGAGCCCCTGCAATTTCGGGGGCTCGTGAGGATCTATACCTCCTGACCCCATTTTGTATCTTTGCTCTTTTGATTGAGGTCTTTTGGCATTGAATTTACGTTTATTTAGAAAACACAATGTCGTGAATGTGTTTTCGTGTATGATTACTGAATCTTTCCACACAACGCACAATAGAGAAATGATCGATGCGCTAATTCACTATTAACTCAATCGTGGCTGGCCCCAAATGATTTAAAGACCCCGCCACACTTGCCTGTTGTGCCCCGATTTTGAAGCCGATTCCGATCCGATTGCGATGAGATGACGTCATATATTCGACCCGATCGCAATCGGCTGGGAATCGGGTGTTTAGAAACTGCTCTATTTTTCCGATCCGAATCAGCCCCGATTGTAAGCTTCAACCAATCAGAGCGCTCTCGCAAAGCACGTCGTTTCAGTTTGCAAATGGCGGAAGATCAGTCAACCACCTTCGTTGCCGATGTTTCGCCCGCCTGTATTCCCGAATATGATGCAAAACTGTTGATAATGCAAGCACATCATCATCACTGTCCAAACTAGCAGCCATTTCGCTGAACAGGTACGACCTTGATCTTCGATTCAAACCGGTCTGCTAAATAAAGTCGGGGAATGCGTGGCAGTGCACACGTTTTTGCAGTCCGGTCCGATCACCCTCCGATTCGAAACTGCTCAAGAATCGGCCTCAAAATCGGGCATGTGTGGCGGGGTCTTAAGACATCATATATTTTCATTTATCCCTCCCTCCCTCCTTCCCACCCTCGATCCAGCTACCTATCCATACAGTTATTCACTTCCCTGCCACTCGTCGCAGTCTCTGTTTTTAAAACCTCATTTTCATTCAACGCCAGAGAGTCGCAGCCATCCAAGAAACAAGGATGCAAAGTAGAATCAGCTAGAAACATCAAGCAACATAAGCCCTCGCGACTGAGAGGGGACATGACGATGTACGCCCCTAGCGTTTGCATGGTGCGTGTCGTGTTCCGGCCGTCGAGAGGCTTCAGCTACGGCTCCATAAGCACGAATCCGATACGAATAAGATCCGAACCCGATAAGGTGATGCAATTTTCCTTTAAAAAATTGCGTCATTTTCGTTCGCTTCCGTACCGGGCATATGGAAACACACAAACACAAAAAAAGGACTGACTTGCCTAAACTTTTCTGTTTCGGGCCTGCTTTCGGATTTGTATAGAGTTCGTATTTATGGAAGCGTAGCTTAAAGCTACGGTTCTATAAGCACGAATTCGACACGAACAATATCTGAACCTGATACGGCAATGCAATTTTCCTTAGAAAATTGTGTCATCTTCATTCGTAGTCAGTTGCGCATTAGGTTCCGCGTCAAGCTTACGGAAACGCACAAACATGAAAAGGACTTGGGCGAACTTTTTTGTTTCGGACGCGCTTCGGATTCGGATTGAATTCGTATCGGATTAGTGTTTATGGAAGCGTAGCTTCAGATTTAAAATCGTACGTCCTGTTCTAAAACAAGTTCCGTTATAATACATGTATCCATATTGTTTTCAGCTCCAGTCCCGCTCTTTTGGAATGAGATACACTAGTTGCATACAACACACTCATAATCACCAGTCTTTGTCTATCCTTTGTGTGATAACAGCTAAAACGGAAGATTAACCTTTTGGCTGTCGGTACCCCCACCCGGGTCTGCCCTGGGGGACTTGGGTGGGGTTAACTACTTTTTAGGACCGGCTGGCGACATAGATTCAAGATTCTGTTTAGTTTTTTTTTTCACAAGCAGTGCAGGCACGTCCTGAGAAAGTCTTGTTGCTATAGGGACGTTAAGCAATGTACAATCAATCTTTTGGCTGTCGGTAGCGGTTTTTGTCGCGATGATTCCTGTAGAATTCGCGACAAAATCCGCTACCGACAGCCAAAGGGTTAATTCAGTAATCAATAAACACCATCAAAATGCATTTCCATAAAAAACAGCCTGCTCCTGCAACGTTGACAAGCACTATTCCGCAATCAGCGTACCTCTGTATGGTGGCAGCCAAGTGGTGCTGTCCATGTTGGGCATGTAGTTGTTGATGGTAGTCCACAGAGAGTGGCGAGGGGACGGGACATAGGTGGCCATCCACGACTTGACTCTGTTCACGTACTTGGTCAGGCGCACGTCAGGAGGCTCGGCAAGCGATTTCAGGGGCACTGCAACAACCGCAGCAATGACAGCCTTTACCATCAGCATCAACTCGTTCAGTGCCGAGACAATTTTAACACCACCCAACTGCAAGAGGTATAACCCTCGGGAAGTTCCCCGCGTTGTCTAGCAGCGTCGGCGCGTCAGCCTCCATCTTAAGAGGATACCATAGTCATGAGATAGTAGCGAAATAGTGTTTCAACACGTTTTTCTTCATTTTTCTTCCTCTTTGGAAACAAACAAAAACATATTCTGGTGAGCGGTTTCCTACAGTGATGGCAAGACTTGCTGTCATTGTTTATAGTGCGTCAGGACTTTCCTGACATTACAAGAACAGCGATTTCCCTATGAGCGCTTTGTCCCGTATCCTCACAAGATGGCTGCCATGATTGGCGTGATGACGTCAGCTTCCCGAGCCCTATAGAACATCAGAAAATATGAAGGGGATGGGGGGGGGGGGGGGGGGGGGCTCATGCGGATCTATACCTATTGCTGACACCATTTCACATGGGACGTGCAGCTAGGGCTTTTAGGTGCTGAATCAACAAAGTTTGCTGAAACACAAATCCTCTTCAGCTGGCACTGAGCGGGTTAAACCGCACCGCACACACTAGGAATTTGACCCGACGTGACCTCTAAATGGTGACCCCAACCATCTATTTTTACCGGGGGACAAACCTATTCATAGCAAATGTGCAAATCATGTAGTTGCCGCGACAGCTCTTACGCATAAGCAGCGGGAAACGGAGAGTTGGGTTCATGGAATGCTCAGTTTTCGTTTCTGAAATCTGTGTTCACGGAACGACCAAAAGCCACAGCCTGTCCAATAAACATGGACACAAGATGGTCTCAGCAAGAGGCATAGATCCGCATGAGCCCCTGCGCCTGCGGGGGCTCATGCGGATCTATGCCTCTTGCAGTTAGATTTCATTCACTTTATCTTGGCAGTGAAGTGGTTATATTAATGGTAGCTCTTGATTGGCATGCGCATTTTTTTTTAATTTTTTTTTTTACAAACGGACTCATATATACCAGGCAGGTAAATCTCAAATTGCATCTCTCCGTTGACGGGATCGTAGACGATGACCCGGGACTTGTCAAGATCCACCACGGCGTTCTTGATGCGCGTAATCTCCAGCAGGGTCACGTCCTTGGCCAGTGCCAGAAGCTGAGCGGCCGCCGCCTGCAGGTTCTGCTCCACGTGCCAGTACTGATATGCCCAGATTCCCTAGGAAAGAAAGAAACGTGTTGATATAGACAGTTTGACATCGGAGAGCACAACGTTTTTCCCCAATTAGCTCCGCAAAGGAACACTTTTCTCTACCATTTTAAGCACAAATACCATTTAGTGCCAATTGACCGAATATGAAATATTTTAACTTAACAAGTACAAGCCATTTGCAATACTGCCCAAAATAGAGCCCCGGCTGATTTCAATATCGAGGTGAAGCATGCAGACTTCTTGTGTACCTGCGCTGTTTTAGGTTTGACACCTTGACCAATTCAGGTGAAAATTTATCTTTCTACACTGGGCTTAAAATATCTGGGGCACATTTAGGGATGTAAAATCAGTCATTTCATGACAAAATTCCGAATGACGTACCCTGCACAAGTCAGCCTGGGTATGGCACGCTGCAGTATAGCGCGGTGTCTGTACAGCAACATTGATTTTTTAAAAGGTAAATCGTATTAAGTCAACCGGCACTGAATGCTATTTGTTCTAAGACTAGTATAGAAAAGTGGCTCTTTGCGGAGATATTTGCGAAAAACCTTGTGCGCTCCTGACGTCAAACGACCTATATAGGATCAGTCTCAGTATATCGCTATTCGCGATCCAAGTGCTGAATTTACATAGACTCGTGAAGACAAAATCAAAATAAAAATAAAAATAAAAAACAAAAAAAACCAACGGTGTGCAAAAGGTCCTCGGACCGACGCTAGCCTTAGCTGGCCCGCGCACGGCTGTGCGCGGGCCAACTAAAGCTGGCGTCGGCCCGAGAGCCTTTGGCTCACCGGGCGAACCCATGGGTAGCCAGAGACCTGTGCGCGTTGTGTGAGACACCGCGCTATACTGCAGCGTGCCATACCCAGGCTGACTTGTGCAGAGTACGTCACTGGATGAAACTTGAGGAAACTGTGAGTACGCAGAAAGAAAGGCCGCGGTCCGGGGAGCCGCCGATGCGCCACTGGCGTTCCCAAAACTGTCTCCCCGCCCCCCCCCCCCCCCCCCCCCCGCCATTTTCTTAGCATTTTGTCTCCAAGCGTTTTTGTCGTTTATCCTACAATCAAGATATGAAATTTATGTTTTTGCTACTATTGTACGTAAGAAACGCTTCGACTTAAATCAGTTGAAATTTGTGAAATTTCGTTTTAATAGATTTTCAATGAACGGATTTCTGTCTTTCTGTCTGCCAGTTTCCATTTTCACCAAACATGTACACAGTAAACTTGTTCATTTGCAAAAGGCATTTATTCTCAGAAGTAGGTCAAAACTGCTCGTGTTTCGTCGAAAAGAGTGGGATAAAATCCCGAAAAAAACATGCGCGGAGATCGCGTGTTTGTCCGCGCTTTTAATCCACTGTTTTCGTCAATCCAGAACAAAAAGGTGACTGCTATGCGCGTAAAAGAGTTGCCACATTCCTTCTGCGATAAATGAAGATAAGTACGACTGATCTCTCTTTATGTTTGTTTGTCTATATTGAAAATACCCGAAATGTTAATAAATTGTGTTGTAAATGTCTTTTCTGCGCGTGTTTCTTTCTCCCTTGGTAACTTCTTTACTGTTTTCGTCGAAACTCGTGCAAGTTTGACATAATTCTGATCTCCGAACAACGTCCATTGCAATGACCTTTTGATTACACGCATACACATACACGCGCGCACGCTCACCTGCTGGTAGACTTCATTGCTGATGACGTAGATCTGCTGGAACTCCGGTCGCTGCATCACGTCGCTGAACTGGTCTGTCACTATCTGCTTGGCTTTCGTCACCAGATTTAAGTAGGTCTCCTTCAGACCCAGTTTTTCCAAGGCAAGCAACATCTTCTGGTTGGACACCTAGAGAAACATAGTAAACGGGTCGGCCTTACGCGTTGCGTCGATCAGTTCTGGAATCCTACACGACAAAAAGTCCTTGACAGCGGTTCTCCTGTGAGAAGTAGCAATAATGACGAGCAAAAGAAATGCGACATTTTTGGCATCATCGGAAACACTTTGTGTTTCCGATGATGCCAAAAATGTCGCATTTCTTTTGCTCGTCACTATAATTATTTTCTACAGAAACACCGCTGCCATGGGACAGCTGCCTTGCTAGCGCCCTATCAGTGGGAAATAGATGTTTCCCCCAGACACGCTACTGACAGGGCACATTCCGTTGTGTATAATCCAGGCAGACTCCCAGCGCGCAAAAGGTTGTCGGGCGCGGACCCACTGTGGCCCGATGGCCTTTGCTTACTGGGTTAACAATTCGTGTGCGGTAGATACGCCATCTATCGTGCATATGTGGTAGCTTAACCCATTACATCATGAGGCCGATTTAACCCATATCATACTGAGGCTAAAAGCTTCAAATTTGTACACTGCCCAAGGAGTACTAAAGACTTTTTTGGTAAAAAGGTGTCTGTACATCGCACACCACTATGTGATGTCTTGATGTGACCAGCCGTATTTTTGGTAAAAAGGTGTCTGTACATCGCACACCACTATGTGATGTCTTGATGTGACCAGCCGTATACCCTTATGACATTTCACAAATCAGTCACGTTTTGTGTTTGTTGTCTGAGGTGTATTTCGGGCATGTTTAAGCCTTTATTGGCTAAGGGCTGCCTTCATCAGCGTGCTGACCCTTTTGTTTTTGCTGCGTAACCATTTGTTAGGTTTTTATGGTACGGTTTGTTTTTGGTTCATTCTGTATTGTCAAGTAGTTGGTGTATTCTCGCTACCGTCACTGCCGATTGAAAGGGCTAGTGGCGAGTAGAAGATAATCAGTGTCGCCAGTAGGGGCTCAACCACTGCTAATTGTATGAGCTAGTGGAGCGTAGATGGCTTCTTGGTTCAGTTTTGTTGCCACCACTGCCAATTGGTAGGGCTAGTGGGGAGTAGAAGGGCTGCTCTGTCGTGGCGCTACCACTGCTCATAGTGAGAGCTAGTGGAGACTTGAGTGCGGTTGTTGCGTTTTGGTTCATTCTCTTCCCGCAGTGCTGGTGGACGCTGCTCGAACATGGTCTCCATTTTTGGTAAAATTTTTGGAGGGTTGGACTTTAGTTGGAGCGCAGTTGGCACACACCAACAAGACCCCCTCCCGACTCCACCTTTGGTTTTGGGCAGCAGATTAACATCGCAACACTTCGATAACCACAACGGGAACCCCAGCTTTATCTACGCCTATGCCCACCTCAGACACAGTAGTAGGATGCTACGGGCGCTGACCGACCTCCACTCCGCGCGCTGCAGGCAGACAAGCCCCGCACATAGCGAGCAACGCCGACAAGAGGAATTTGAGTAATTGCATTTTTGAACGTACGCTTAACCCATTCAGCTCTCACAATTAGGAGTGGAAACGCCGCGACAGAGCAGCTCATATACTTACCACTAGCCCTACCAATTGGCAGCGGTTGAAACAACTTGACTACGAAACTGAACTACAACCAAGAAGCCATCTACGCTCCACTAGCTCATACTATGAATAAGCAGTGGTTGCACCTGGACTGACAACATTATCTCGCCACTGGCTAGCCCTTTCAATTGGCAGCCAAAGTAATGGAAGCAAGGAAAAGGAAATATACATCGTGTCAATCTCGGCAGGAGCAGACGGATTTATTAATAAAAAAAAAAAAAAAAAAAAAAAAAAAAAGCAACTTGAGCCCATTGAGACAAAACGTTGCCTGACAGGCTGACCCAATGCGAAAAGTACAGCAACAACAGAGTGAACCCCACTACCTTCCTACACATAAGGAAAGCAAACCTACTTGTCCTTATGACGGCACAACATAAGACAGTATACGGCGGGATTGCTGCACATAACGCCACCTCTGGACCAAACCGGCCGGCGCGCTAGAGCGTGGAGAAGACGCATCCCAGGTTACAACCAACCACGAATCGACTAAACTAGAGGAAACAGGAGTCACGTGACAAACCCGCATCCAGCTAATACAGTTGACGGCACCAGCTTTCAAAATTGAACCGGCAGACCATGTTCGAGCAGCGTCCACCAGCACTGCGGGAAGAGAATGAACCAAAACGCAACAACCGCACTCAGTCTCCACTAGCTCTCACTATGAGCAGTGGTAGCGCCACGACAGAGCAGCCCTTCTACTCCCCACTAGCCCTACCAATTGGCAGTGGTGGCAACAAAACTGAACCAAGAAGCCATCTACGCTCCACTAGCTCATACAATTAGCAGTGGTTGAGCCCCTACTGGCGACACTGATTATCTTCTACTCGCCACTAGCCCTTTCAATCGGCAGTGACGGTAGCGAGAATACACCAACTACTTGAACAATACAGAATGAACCAAAAACAAACCGTACCATAAAAACCTAACAAATGGTTACGCAGCAAAAACAAAAGGGTCAGCACGCTGATGAAGGCAGCCCTTAGCCAATAAAGGCTTAAACATGCCCGAAATACACCTCAGACAACAAACACAAAACGTGACTGATTTGTGAAATGTCATAAGGGTATACGGCTGGTCACATCAAGACATCACATAGTGGTGTGCGATGTACAGACACCTTTTTACCAAAAAAAAAAAACTACAAGTGACTTGGACAGTGTGTCACAGTGTCAGAAACTGCTCAGATCTCTGTCAAATGTTCTCTTGCATGGACTGCACAACCTGGAGAAGGACCAGCAAAGGAATGGAGTGCTCCTGCAGACATCAGTCAAGAAGGCGCGTATGTCAGAGTAGGTGGTGAGTCAATATTTTTTTCTATGGATTAATTACTATAATGTCAATTCAGAGGATTTATAAGAAAACAGAATGCTCATTTTAACTTCAAATATTAGCATGGCAGGTTTACTTGCAACAAAGTCTCTTCTAATTAACAGTATCAAATACGCCTTATCATGACCCATTACATAAGGTTTTGGTCCCAAAAAATCTTGTACGACATAGTTTAGTACTTTTAAATCTTAAATAAACCTTGCCACTAAACAGTTAGCGGCTTAATAGTCTGTAAATAACACTTAAGGCAGAGGCATGCAATGGCCTTCGCTAGCACAGGCTGGGCATCAGAAGCCCATCTCCTGTCTTTAGTACTCCTTGACACTGCCATATGCAAGCTACATTATAGTACTTACAGATAAGGATATAGACCAATGGCTTTAGTGTTCAAGGGCGGTGCCAGAACAGCTTGGCGCCTAGAAGCGCCAAGCTATTCTGGCACCATCCCTGAACTATTTTAGTCAAACTTATTTCACACAATGGTGTATTCCGAATGATAAGGGTTAAAAAAAATTGCTTATTGTCCTATCAAAGCACCATTACACGTAAAACTGAATACAAATTTTCAGCACTATTTTGCGTTTGTTATGCCTGGTTGACACAAATAATAAGCTTCTATGGCAATTTGGACATGCAGCAAAAGCACACGCGTGATCGCACGTATTTATTCCGCGCAGCCGTTAGGGTGTCATTCTAGTTTAGTTTTTTGTTGTTGTTGTTGCTGTTTCTCATATCGATATCGTTGTATTTATACAACGGAGTGGAGTAATTGTCAGGTTCATTGATATAAAGACGACGCGTGTTGAACTGGATTGTCCTGTGTCTAAATGAAACATGACTAGACCTGTGTGTAGCGTTTCGAAGCCATCTGTTACAGAAGTGTATCTTTAAACAGTTACGGCGGTAGTAAGACTACATTACAGATTATGAGATAGATCAAGCTACTCTGGCACCATCCTTGAACTATCATAGTCTAATTTATTTCAAGCAATGGGTGTATCAGGATGAGAAGGGCTAATTTAATAAAAGAAACAAACAAAACAACTCCAGTGCAGTGGAGGGGAAAGGGGGCAAAAGGACAAACACAACGATTACTAACCTCTCTGAGTTGCTGGATGTGGGCGGTAGACACTTGGGAAAGACCTCCATATATCTGCCCGAAGCTCGTCTGCTGCAGAGCGGCGGTGTAACCTGCACAGACGGGGCCAGATTAACCCAGTTAACCCCAACCTGCATTTCCTGTTTTAGCGACAATGCATAAGTTGCAGGAGGTGGATCGACGGTGATACTTCAAGGGTAGTGCCAGATTAGCTTGGCGCCTGATGGCGCCAAGCTAATCTGGCACAACCCTTAAAGTATCACGGTCGGTCCTCCTCCTGCTGTAGGGCGTTGGGGCTGAACGGGTTAACTTGTGAAAGACACGCTCACGAGACGAAAGACAAACGGCCAAAGACTTGCACACGCGTTACGTTGAAGGCCTTCCTTTTTGCGATGTTGTGATTTGTCTACATCTCCTTCGTGAGTCGCGAGAAATGTCAAATACAGTCGACTCCGCTTATAACGAGGTCGGATATAACAAAAGTCGGATATAGCAACACTTTTTCAAAGGTCTCAACAGCAGTTTTTCCACATAAATTACTTAGCTCATACTGAGCATTTTTTGTTGGTGCGTTCACTCTGCTAAGCTTATTTTCCTTGTGTATCTTGTTGCGTGAGTGTGTAGGTTAGGGAAAATATATTTGTTGTAGGATGCAAGGTGTGCGTATGTTAGTATGTCCTTTGTACGGCGCCTAGAGCTTTTCTATCGAAAGTATAGGCGCCTTAAAAATATACATTATTATTATTATTATTATTATTATTATTATTACAAACATCGGTTATAACAACAAGAAAAATCGGGTCCCTTGTGATTTGTTATGTACAGAGTTTACTGTACCGTGAAGTCTCAGATCCGTACATTGTGGCCAGTAATCTAAAAATAAAATTAATTATTAATTATTAATTATTTATAATTCGTGACGCAGCTCCATGACTTTCGTGTTCTCCTCAGTAGGCTTTGGTTGGTTGTTTAGTTCGGGGCTTAACATCCACGGCACCGAAGTGATAATCGACGGTCCTGACGGACGGTAGGTTATGGAGTACAGCAGCTATTGCCTATGGAGTATGACCTGAATACTGATCAGTTCAGACGCACTGCAACTGTGCCACATTGATTTACCAGGACCATTTAATAAACTAGCGGACATGTTTTCTGAACTGAACAAGCACATCGTTTTGCCTGGACGTTTTGCCTCAGTGGGCTCCTAAAAATCAATTTTAAGTACAACTGCGACCAAAAGGTTGACTGCCAGTGCTTGTAATTTAAAAGAAACTACCAAGTGAGTACGAAAAAGTACTGTCATGGGAGAGAATTGTGCATTATCGACCAATGAGCGCACCACTCTTTCCTATCACTTTTTTTGTGTGCTTTGACCAAAGTAGATCTATGATCATTGGTCGATAATGCATAATTCTCTCCCCTGACATTGCCTTTTCCTCCTTACTTGGCAGTTTCTTGCAAGTTTAAGTACGTGCGCAACGTGGCGTGAACAAACCGATGACGACTGTGGGTCAGATGTTAGCACAAGCAACGGGTGATAAAAGAACTAACACAGAATAAGATGACGGAGAGGCATATACGAAGGATTGAGCGCGATGAAGCTGAATGGGCGTGACTGATGCGCTTGGCGCCTGTCAAGGCGCCAAGCGCATCAGGCACACCCATTCATCTACATCATGGCCATTCCTTCTCCTGTGTCAATCCTTCTTAAGGCGCAAAGCTCATTAGACACGCTCTCTGAGTGTATTATTGAAACGGTATTTCCCGCAAGAAGCGAGTAACTGACCTTGCAGTTTGCGTTCGATTTCCCTGGAGACGATGAGGTACCTGCGGTAGGACTTGTCAGATAAGTCCGCCACCTGTAGACTCAGCTGATCCAGTGCCTGTTCAAGCACAGTGCGGGTGTTCTGCACAAATATCCAAAGTCAGAATGTGAATGCTGCTTGTGTGAAATACAAGTTAACCGTTTGGCTGTCGGTAGCGCGAGAAAAAGCGCTACCAACAGCCAAAGCGGTTTTACGACGAAAACACTCTACACGAGAAAAAAATGGCTTGCCAAGCAAACAAATATAATGCAAAGCATCATTATAATCGCAAAAAGTCAAGGAAAACTAAAACCGTTTCGTATGTTGTTAACTAACTGGTGTAATTTCCCAAAAGCGTCAATATAATTCATCCACCCTTTACAGTCGTATCGTCGAGAAGAAACTCTTAAGAATGTGTCTCGGGTCACGACACTGGACAGCATGAGAGATTCAGCAAAAATGTGTAAAGTGAGGCGACATTACGCGCTCGAACATTTGCTAACCCTTTTGTGTCGGTAGCGGTTTTTGTCGCGATGATTCCATCGCGACAAAAACCGCTACCGACACGCAAAGGGTTAAACACAATGGCAGCGTGTATGTGTTAGATTGAATCTCTGACCATGAGGCGTGCCCATTTAAATCCGTTGCAAGCAGTCATGCCTTCACATAACAACCTGTTATGAGCTTGGTTTCCGTAAAAGCAATGCACATTTTCCCAAGCGTTCCATGACTTTTTGTGATGAGCATATAATAAAAGAAAGTGCTTCGAAATAATGAGGACCAAAGAGAACACTAAATTGTTCTTGAAATTACCAAGCATGTTCCTGGTTATTTTCTTGCAGATAACGCGTCAACAGCTATCAGGATCAAGCGACTGACCTTGAGTCCGCTGGCAAAGTCGTGGACGAGCTGAGCGTATTTCTGAGCCATGGGGTAGCGGCCCAGGGCCTGTACCGACTGAGCCAGTTTGGTCTGTGCCTCTGCGTAGAACCCTCGGAACTGCTCGGATAGCGCACGAGATCCATTTCTGAAAAAAAAAAAAAAAAATACAGATTGTAATGATACATTCACAAGGTAGTGCTAGCATTTAGATTCCATGAATCTGTACTCGCTTAACTCATTCAGCCCGACGGCCGTATTTCCCAAATTTTGGAGGCGGCATCTAATGACTATGCACCAGTTTCAGGAGATGGATCGACCATGATAATTCAAGGGCAGTGCCAGATTAGCTTGGCGCCGACAGGCGCCAAGCTAATCTGGCACTACCCTTGAATTATCATGGTCGACCCATCTTCTGCTGTAGTGCGTCAGGCCTGAATGGGTTAAAACAATTGCTGATATATACTGAAGAGCAAAAGAAACGCGACATTGTTTTAATCATTGGAGACACGAAAGTGTATCAGATGATTAAAAAAAATGTCGCATTTCTTTGGCTCGTCAGTATATAATCATGTCAATGGTGTCAACAAAGACTAACAAATACGCATTTTTCACAACGTGTTCTGTCGAATCGCGCATAATTAATTATGTGACAATATACAACATTTATGTGAACAGAAGCTGCACGAAGAGGATAAATGTTGTAGACTGATGCACTTCTTGAGAACAGTTCGTTTATGGTTCGTTTATGGCTAGAGTGGGACAAATCAACTCTAGCTGACTTGAAACGCTTTTCTCCATCGACAAACGCCTGTGTGGCAGCAGACTTACATCATGGAATTGAAAGCGTCGTTGACGAGTTCTCCCATGTCTTGCACGTGCAGCGCGTTCCTGCCGTAGAAGCGGCGCAGGTCACGGTGGATGTCGTCCAGACGGCCCTGCATGGCAGTCATCTCTTGCTGCAACAGGAGAAGACAAGGGAAAGGTACAGGGGGATTCAGATGCATAAGTCAGCTCAGGGCTCCGCTCAGGGCTTCATCTGCATAAATTGGTAAATAGAATAGCGTCCTTCAGAACGTTGCAGCGGAAGAACCCAACAGAGAAAGAAACACGCTTAGAAATTCAATGACATTGTGTTTTAACTGTCTTTTTTAAGCGTGTTTTTTTTTTTTTTTTTATCCTCCGTTGGGTTCTTCTCTGCATTTTACACGCTTGGCAGTCCCCTTTTTGATCTGGATTTTATTCTTCAGAAAGTTGCAGCTATTTAATAATACCGGTTATCATATAGGTGCTTTTATTTGTCCTTAGTCAGTAGTTCAGTCAAGATGGGATCTCTGCGCTCGGGAAAGGCTCTACCCCACCCATTAACCCATTCATCCCTGACGCACTACAGCAGGAGATGGGTCGACCATGATAATTCAAGGGCAGTGCTAGATTAGCTTGGCGCCTGTCGGCGCCAAGCTAATCTGGCACTGCCCTTGAATTATCATGGTCGATCCATCCCCTGCAACTGATGCATAGTCATTAGATGACGCCTCCAAAATTTGGGACAGACGGCCGTCGGACTGAATGAGTTAAAGTCTTCCCAGAGTTACTTTCGATACCGTGCCAATATTGTTCTGATTTACTATGGATCTTTCATGTCATTTCAAGTCAGCCCGCCGCAACCGGCCTCACCCGGTGCTAAAATTCCAAATTACAAAAATCTGTCAAAGTGATAGTCTCCGATCAATTTTATTGCTAGAGAGACATGAACGAATGAATGAATGAATGAATGCATCAACTTTATTCTTCCAAATACATGTTGCCACGTACAGGAAAATTTGTTTCGCCACCTCAGGTGCAACTCGTAATCACCCAAACTCACACAACATTTACAACAACAAATGGACAATGGCTCGGGACGGGTGAAGCCCGTCGCCAAGGCGTCTCATGGCCGGCGCCAGCGGCCCCAACCCGACCTGAATCTCCCTAACACAAAGCAAACTAAGGACAGTCCTATCATAGTATCTCTTAAACACGTAATATAATGTTTTTAAACTTTCTGCTTGGCTGATACTAGTTACACAAATGAGAAATATGCATCAAAAAAACAAAAAGACGAATTATACTTTCACATTTGCTACCTGGGGTCCCGTCGCTATAAGAACAGCGCCGGCTATTAGACAGTCGCTCCGGCATAAACAGTCACTACCACATGAAATAGGATTAAACAACAAGTCAGCCCAACGCCCGCTGCCTCTCTCTACACACCTCTGTTCCTGGTTCCTGGAAATGCTTTCGCGGGCTTCTCACCACTGTAGTCAATACCATTCAACAAAGTAAACAAAAGGCTGAACTAGTCACCTGAAGCTGATGGAAGAGTGGTCCAGCCTCCTCCTTAATTTCCCGCATGATGGTGTTGTATTTGGCTTCCACCTCTTGGCCCACAGCTTGAGCCGCTCCACTGAAAATCTCACTGCTGGCGTAGCTGAAGATGGTCAGCTGGGTGCTCAAGTATTGCTGAAACAAATACAAAAAAACAAACCATCGTTAATTCATTCAGCCCGACGCACGTATTTCCCAAATATTGGAGGCGTCATCTAACGACTATGCACCACCAGTTGCAGGAGATGGATCGACCATGATAATTCGCCGACAGGCGCCAAGCTAATCTGGCACTACCCTTGAATTATCATTGTCGACCCATCTCCTGCTATAGTGCGCCAGGGCTGAATGGGTTAAGCCTTTTGCTTTAGGTAGCGCTTTATACCGCGATGATTTCCTGCAGGGATCATCGCGACAATAAGCGCCACCGACAGCCGAAGGGTACACGCGGTAGTAAACCCGTTGCGTGCCGGTAACGGTTTTTGTCGTGACGATTCCTGTAGGGAATCATCGCGACAAAAACCGCGAGCGACACGCAAAGGGCTGGAGCCCATCAGTACGTAGACCTCCTATAGGCAGGAGGCATAGATGCTTATGCGACCCTGCAGAAGCAGGGCTCATAGGAATTTATGCCTCCTGCCCACGGACATTTCTGCAAGACACGCGGCCGCAAGGGCTCCCCGCTTGAAACGCGTTCTGAAGAGGCCACGAAAACCTCATTAACTCATTCAGCCCGACGGCCGTATTTCCCAAATTTTGGAGGCGTCATCTAATGACTATGCACAAGTTGCAGGAGATGAATCGACCATGATAATTCAAGGGCAGTGCCAGATTAGCTTGGCGCCGACAGGCGCCAAGCTAATCTGGCACTACCTTTGAATTATCATGGTCGATCCATCTCCTGCTGTAGTGCTTCAGGGTTGAATGGGTTAAGCTTTGTCACAATCGTTTCTTGAAAGTTGTAATATAATCTCTCTCTTGGCTTGACTTCGCGAACGAAGATTCTATAGGGCTTGCCCACGTCGTCTGCAGGCATTTTCGTGGCTGCGGAGGCCAATCCGGGACAGGCAGGTTCGACCGCAGTGGCTGCAGGGGAAGGTCTGGTCAGGGTTCTGAGTTACGACAACTCTGTTTTTTCTTCTGAGCCGCTTGTCCTTAAGGTTAGCTCTGCGAGAGTCCTCAAAGGAGACGGCTGCCTTGTGAATGGTGGAGCGCCAGGTGTCACGGTCCGCAGCAAGCGAAGACCACTGGCGGTGGTCGATTTGGCAGGCACTAAGTGACTTCTTGAGACCGTCTTTGTATCTCTTCTTTGGTGCCCCTCTGTCTCGGTGTCCAGTGGCGAGCTCGCCGAACAGAGTGATCTTGGGTAGGCGATGATCCTCCATCCTGGAGACGTGCCCCGCCCAGCGAAGCTGTGTCCGCAGCAGCAAAGCCTCGATGCTCACAGTTTCCGCCTGTTCAAGGACCTCGACGTTGGTGACATAGTCACTCCAGTGAATGCTGAGGATGGTACGCAGGCAGCGCTGGTGAAAGCGTTCGAGGAGTCGTAGTTGGCTGCGGTAGAGGGCCCAGGACTCGGAACCGTACAGCAGGGTGGTGAGGACGACAGCTCTGTACACGCTGATCTTGGTGCCTTTTTTCAGCTGTTGATTGTGCCACACCCGCTTGAATAGTCGGCCGAAAGCACTGTTCGCTTTTGCCAGCCTGTTGTCCAGCTCCTTGTCCAGCTTGGCGTCTGACGTGATGATGCAGCCAAGGTAGGTAAACTGGTGTACAGACTTCAGTTCGGACTCGCCGATGGTGATGTGGGGAGGGCGATGCTCTTCCTTGGGTGCCGGCTGATGAAGGACCTCTGTCTTTTTCAGACTGACCTCAAGTCCAAAGAGCTGGGCAGCATCTGCGAAGCAGGACGTAATGCGCTGCAAGGCTCTCTCTGTGTGTGCAACGAGGGCAGCGTCATCAGCGAAGAGCAGCTCACGAATCAGTTGGTCTAGGGTTTTCGTGTGGGCCTGCAGTCGTCTGAGGTTGAACAGGCTGCCATCGAGACGATACCTGATGTACACTGCGTCGTTATCGTCGAGGTCCACTGTGGCCTGCTTCAACATCACGCTGAAGAAGATGGTGAAGAGGGTCGGTGCCAGCACGCAGCCTTGCTTCACGCCGTTGCGAATGGGGAATGGTTCTGAGAGGTCACTGTTTAGTCTGACCTGGCCTTGCTGGACCTCGTGGAGCTGGACGATCATGTTGAGGAACTTTGGGGGACAACCTAGTCGCTCCAGGATCTGCCACATGCCTTGCCTGCTCACAGTGTCAAACGCTTTTGTTAGGTCGACAAACGTTACCTACAGCCCTTTGTTCTGCTCGCGGCACTTCTCCTGAAGCTGTCTCAGCACAAAGACCATGTCGGTGGTACTCCTGTTGGTTCTGAAGCCACACTGGCCCTCTGGGAGGTGGTCTTCAGCGATGGCAGGTACCAGCCGATTCAGGAGCAACCTTGCGAGAATTTTCCCGGCAATGGACAGCAGGGTAATTCCACGATAATTAGAGCAGGCAGACTTCTCTCCTTTGTTCTTGTACAGGGTGATGATGACTGCATCACGGAGATCCTTTGGTAGTGTTCCTTTTTCCCAGCAGCAGAGAAAGAGGTCGTGTAGCTTGTTGTGCAGTGCTGGGCCTCCATGTTTCCAGATCTCTGGCGGGATTCCGTCAATGCCTGCTGCTTTGCCACTCTTGAGCTGGTGGATGGCTGTGAGGGTCTCTTCGGCGGTGGGCGGTTCGTCCAATTCAACCTTTAGTGGAAAGTGCGGGATTTGGAGGATGACTGTTTCTTGAACAGTGCGTTCAGCGCCGAAGAGGTCCTGAAAGTATTCCGACCAGCGGTTCAAGATGGAGGTATTATCTGTGAGGAGTGCCTGTCCATCAGCGCTTCGCAGGGGACTTTGTACCAGGTGCCTAGGGCCATACACTGCTTTCAGTGCTTCGTAGAAGCCCCTGTAGTCACCGTTGTCAGCGCAGAGCTGGGTCCTCTGTGCGAGTCTGGACCACCACTCGTTCTGGAGCTCTCTAAGCTTGAGCTGGAGACTGCTGCAGATGAGGCGGAAGGCAGACTTCTTCACAGGGCAGGAAGGCTGGGCTAGGTGGGCCTGGTGGGCGGCTCTTTTTTTTGCTAGAAGTTCCTGGATCTCTACGTCGTTTTCGTCAAACCAGTCTTTGTTCCTCTTTCTAGCAAAGCCCAAGACTTCCACAGAGGATTTTACAATAGCAGTTTTCAGTTGTTCCCAGAGTGTTTCAGGGGAGGAGTCTGCTGGATCAACTGTGTCTTTGAGCATGCGCTGTAAATCGGCCTGAAGGGCAGCTTTCTTGTCGTCACGCTGAAGGCTGGCAACATCAAGCTTTTTCTTGGGGGGGGGGCCCTTTCTTGGGTTTCAGCTTGAGACGGAGCCTGAGTTTGCAGCGAACAAGGCGGTGGTCAGTGTGGCACTCTGCGCTGGGCATCACTCTGGTGAGGAGGACGTCACTGCGGTCCCTCTGACGCACTAGGACATAGTCGATAAGGTGCCAGTGCTTGGAGCGAGGATGCATCCAGGTGGTCTTTCGACTGTCCTTTTGCTGGAAAGTAGTGTTGGTGATGACAAGTTGCTGCTCTGCACAGAGCTCCAACAGTAGGCGACCATTGTCATTGCAGTTCCCAACGCCATGCTTGCCGAGGACTCCTTCCCAGGCTTCAGAGTCTTGGCCCACTCTGGCGTTGAAGTCGCCAAGAATGATGACTTTGTCGTCTGCAGGGGTGCTCTGCAGGAGGCTGCGCAGGTCAGAGTAGAACTTGTCTTTTTCTGCAGGCTCTGCCAGGAGGGTTGGGGAGTACACACTGAGAAGGGTGACATATTGCTGGTGTTTCAGTGGGAGGCGCATGGACATGATGCGGTCGGAGTGACCCGTTGGTAGGTTTTCCAACAGTCGCAATGGGGGTCTTCACCATGAAGCCCACGCCTGAGAGCCGTCATTCTGATGCAGGCCTGCCTGACCAGTAGAGGGTGTAGCCAGCGCCAAGTTCTTGGAGGCTGCCTTCCTCCGGGAGGCGTACTTCGCTGAGCGCGGCGATGTCGATGTTTAACCTCCGCAATTCATGGGCAATGAGGGCGGAGCGACGTTCAGGGCGTCCGCTGTCTGCTGTGTCGAGCATGGTTCGGATGTTCCAGCATGCTACGTTGAGTCCGGTCGTGGTCGTCATGAGAGTGGATCCATTGTTTTTTCTTGTTTTCTGACCGCATGAAAAGATGCCCGTTGACCGCGGCTAGCCAACTGGGGTTACGAGGGGATGAGCTTTGGTTAGGCCACCTTTTCTAGGCCCCTCTCCGTGTGGAGCAAGCAGTGCTGTCCCTAGAGAAGGCTGCTTGGTCGTTCAGGGTGTGCCGAGTGACGTTGTCATCCCCAGGTCAACATCAGGCGACCAATATCCTGAACCGCCTGCATGCAGGTTTGAGACTGCGGCTTCCAGTGACATCTTTCACCTGCCGTTTTGCCCCTTGCCCATCGCTACAGGACTTGGAAAGTTCAGTGTCATAGTCCGTGGGCGTTTCCTAAAGCCTGCGCGGTGGAGCTTTTTGGTGGAGTGCAGTGTGCGCAGTACTGGCCCCACCCTTTAAACCCTTGGTTCGTTTGCCATGGCCTAGCAAGCTGGGACGGTGGCATCGAGGTCCTCGGGTCGTAGGTTTTATATCAGACTGTCCTTGTCTTAGTCTCTGGCTCAAAAGCCTTCCCCGGAGACACGGGGGCTTTGATGTCAGGGGTTTTCTCCCTTAGCCTTTCTCTACGAGCACTGAAACAACGGCACACGAAGAACATGGGACAAAGAATGAAATGATTTTAAGTGGGCCTCGGAACATGTTGCCATTTCGTGCCCGTCCTGCCTCTCCCAATTCCTCCTACCCATCCCCCACCCACTTCCCCTCTACCTCCACCCCCTCCACGAGTAGCAAGGTTGAATTTCAAGCACTGACAATATTTTTGGTCCTACACACCCTTTTCATTTGCCAACACGTTCTCCCGTTTCCCTCAACTGTGACAACTTCGATCAACATATCCATTATCAACTAAACAGCCTAACATGTATATAGAACCGCTCCTTCCTCTTCCAACACATTCCCCGCAGATGATACCTGCAGGTCGGTGAGCATGCTTGGCCGCCAGTTGAGGCGCGTGTGCAGCACGTGCGAGGAGTTGAGGCGGAGCGTCACCAGTGTCTCGCTGACCCGCTGTCCGTTGTGCAAAGTGTACACCTCTGTCTGCAGCAGCTTGTCGTCCAGCATGTGGCCGAACACGTTCACTGTCTTGCTCTGGTCGTCTGCAAATTACAGATCTCAAATATTAGGCCATGGCAGTTCAAGGGCAGTGCCTGATTAGCTTGGCGCCTGCCTACGCGCCAAGCTAATCGGACACTATCCTTGGCTGGCCCATCTCCATCAGCTTGTACTCAAAATCTTGGCAGACGTCTCAAAAAGTTCCGAAATGAGCTAAACCAAATGACACCCTATTATGTACTGACGAGCAAAACAAATGCGACATTTCCGGAATCATCAGAAACACTTTAGTGTTTTCGATGATTCCAGAAATGCCGCACTTCTTTTGTTCGTCAGTATATTTCACCAATTAGTTAGGGTACATAATTATAATGCAACCTTCTCTCTAAGACATTTAGCCCGGACGCACCGTTGCAGGAGATGGATCGACCGTGATAATTCAAGGGGATGAGGGCGCCAAGCTAATCTGGCACTGCCCTTGCATTATCATGGTCGATGAGTCTCCAGCACTGAGCTGGCACTCAGTCGTTGAGTGGCACCTCTGAAATTTGGAAAATGCAGTCTTGGGCTTCAATGGGTTAACTGTAAATCATCTTTCTGTCCACGCGCGAATGATTACAAGCAATGGCCTACCTCAAGTGCCTTCTAGATTAGTGCCCTGAAAGAATGGGTTGGATTGCGGAGTAGACGAATAAGTTGGTAGCTGTGCGCGCTTAGACGCAAGTGTGTTCATGCAACGAAATCGTAGCTGCACAGACTTTCGGGAATCTTCATACTAACAGACAATAACAGCGACTAAACGATGGTGCTCGCATGCAACCTTCCAAGTTACATTTTGACCGCCTTGTGAAGAAATCCAGACCACACAGGTGACTGCCAAGCGTGTAAATGCAGAGAATAATCCAACAAACAAAGAAGCACGCTTACAACAGATAGTTACCAAGAGATAGCTTGGCCATGATAATTCAAGGGTAGTGCCAAATTAGCTTGAGGCCTGAAGGCGCCAAGCTAATCTGACACTACCCTTGAATTATCATGGGCAAGCAATCTCTGGCAACTACGTAACACAATTTATCAATATTTCGGTTGTCACTTACTTTTATTCTGTTGTCTCTCATTTTCTCCACGCACTGACAAGATAAATGTGGAATATACTTGTTTGTTTGTTTATTTTAAAATGTTAATAAATTCTGATGCAACTGTATTTTCTAAGCATGTTTCTTTCTTCATTGGGCTATTCTCTTGTGAAGAAAGCCTTGGATCACATACTCTGACGAAAACGTCACAGTAAAGTGGTTTATCGTTTTCCTACAAAAACAACAACTTGTAAGTTGCGAGGCTGCAAGCAGACGCCATCAAATCTATGTAAAAAAAAGGAAGTAGAAATCTCACTCTTGTCGTAGTAATACTTCAGCTCGAAAGTCCTGGTCTTGGGGTCAACAAAGATGTCCGTGACCTGCGACCTTTGACCGTCCTCGTTGCTGGTCAGCTTCATGTTGTAGCTGGCGTCTCCTGTCAGCGTTCCTTCAAGGGCCACATTCTTGATCGGGGACTTGAGCTACAAAGAAACCAGGTTGATGAGATATATACGTGTGCTGGTCTGTGATTTTGGCCAAACATCACGTCAGTGAGTTTGGTCCAAAATCACAGACCAACACACATATCTGCGATTTTGGTCCAAAATGCATTGTTAGCAATTATTTAAAAATATATAACACAGTACACGAAAGCAATGAAATCAAGTAAGTAGTGAACATGATGGGATTCGAAAAGGCAATAGTAGACCATGTGTCGTTGCAAATGCTGTTTCTCTCCATCCTAAAGGTGAAAGCAGACTCATCCAGGCTTCCTGCAAGTTCAACAGCAAATTTGCCATCAGTCCGATCAACTTTCACCGCGCGCTTCGCACACTTAATCACAACATAGCTGAGGCATTGTTTGCATAGCCAACCCACGTGAGCCCTAAAGCTTCAGGCGATTGGCTGTCGCGTTTCAACTTGAAAAAAAGCATTGAAAGAAAATTGGGATCGAGTTCTATTTGGGTTGAGTGTGGATACGAAGTGGCGATCAACTTCGTTTCAAACCCCGATAAGCGCTGTTTCAACAGCTCAGGTGTGGCTCCGCCTGCGAGCACCTGTAACGATTTTTTAGAGACACTATTTTAGCTGGCAGTTCAGCGCTAAGGACTAACCCATATTGCTGATATCACATTCGAGACGTGCTGCATTCAGATACGCGGCTTTAAGCCGCGTATCCGAATGCGGCACGTCTCGAATGAGTTAAAAAGAAAGCAGGTATAACCGCTAACGCATGGACTCTCTGGTAAGTATAGCAGTAGGAAATGACCCGTCGTGATACTTTCAGGGACGTACCTGCGCAAGCATAGTTTTCCTCAGTTTGTCGATCTGCCCCCTAAGTTCCAGATTCTTCTTCTCTCTGGCAGCCGTCATGTACATCACTTCCGTCGCGATGGTGCCCAGCACCTCGGACAGACCGAAGTGTGACGTCACCTTGAAGCTGACGTCAGTGATGGGGTGCGTCACACCCACGGTCACGCTGTAGTTGCTGGCGTCGCTTCCGTAGGAGATGTCCTGGATGCTGATCGAAAATAAAAGACAAAATCATTCACTCAATAAAAGCGCACCGCATCAATAGCTGCGCAAGTTTCGTATAGCGTTGCCGTCGACAACGCTATACGACACTTTCGCAGCTACTGATGCGGGACGCCTTAAATGAGGTAAAGATAAGATATGATAAGATAGTTTATTGCCATATGTTTCCCTGTAAAAAAAAACAAAACAATGAAAACACAGACCTGCTCTGGGTCCTCCCCCACCCCTACCCCGCTGCCCGGGAGAGAAAAAACCACAACAACACAGAACGACCAAAGCAACCTAGAGCAGGGTGGTCGAGTCTGAGTTGACAGAGATGGAAAAGGCCTGGAATGAGTTCAGGTGGATGGATCGAGGACAGACTGAGCACAGGCTGGGGTTGTGAAATGCGTTTTCACGATGTGTATAACAGTGAGCTGAACACTATTTCGATACACAGTGTGAAAAAGCATTTCTCTACCGTGTAGTTTGTAGGACAGCCCTAACTAAAGACATTTCATTGCTCCGTGCTGCTTTATATTCCGTACTTCTTTATTCTCCATGCTTCTTTAAAGCTTTATATTCCAACCTAGAAGAAGAAGACGAAGAATGCCAAACAGTGCAAAGAGACACATCCGTCATTACATTATTATTATTATTATATTATTATCAGAACAATAGTATCGCTTAACCCCTTAAACAGACATGGACGCATACTGTGCTTTTGAAAACATTGAAAATTCCACGTCAAAGCTCTCACTGTGACGCCGTAAAGAGAACAGGAATAAAATGGTGCCTTCAGCAAGAGCATAAGACTAATACTATAGTAATAAACTTACGGCAAGAGGCATAGATCCTCATGAGCTCCCGCAACTGCGGGGGCTCATGAGGATCTATGCCTCTTGTGGTTGGATCGTGTTCGCTTTTTCTCGGCAGTGAAGGGGTTACTACGCCTTGCAAATACCTGGACGAGATGACGAGAAGCTTTCTGGGATCGGGAGAGTAGGAGAACTCGGTTCGCTGCTGGATGATCGTGTTGCCGGACATCACTGCTCCCTCCATCACGTAGCCGTATTTCTGGACATATACGAGGATACACGATAAAGCATACAAAATAATATAATAATAATAAATAATTACGGTATTTATAATGCGCTTATCTTATAATAATTATAACTCTAAGCGCGCACTCACAACTCGCACACGCATGCGCACGCTTTGTCGGCGCCAAGCTAATATGGCACTGCCCTTGAATTATCATGGTCGATCCATCTCCAGCAACTGGTGCATAATCATTAGATGACGCCTCCAAAATTTGGGAAATACGGCCGTCGGGCTGAATGAGTTAACATTACAAACGAAAATAGAGTTAACTTCGGATACAGCTTAGCCGCGCCAAGAAACACAATTTTTGTTATTGTTATATCCGAGGTGTTTGTTATAAGCGAAGTAATATATATAGAAAGAGTACTGTCGGCGGGACGCCTTAAAAAGTGTTGTTATATCCGACATTTTCTGTATCCGACCTGGTTATCCGACCCAAGGCCGTGAGATGGCCTTAGTCGCCTACTCGGCGTTAAACCTTAACCCATATCATACTGCGGCTAAAAGCTTCACATTTGTACACTGCCATATTTACAGATAAGGATATAGACCAATGGCGCCAAGCTATTCTGGCACTACCCTTGAACTATTTTAGTCAAACTTATTTTACACACTGGTGTACTCCGAATGATAAGGGTTAATAAATAAGTATCTGACCGAGCGGTTCCAATGTTTATCACCACCAACCCTCGCCAAGTACACGTATATCACAAATACCATCAAAATGTGTTGTTTTTTTTCTGTGATTTTGGACGTTTCGGGTTTGAGCAGTAGGCCCTAAATGCCAGGAGAGCACACGCGTCCTTATCCCCCACACCTTGTCAATGAAGGGCAGATCGAGGTCAAGCTGCAGTCTGTTGGTCTGGCCTCGCGTGTCCAGCTCAGCGCTTACTCCGACTTTCATGTCTTCATTGCGATCGACGTCCCACATGACGGATCCCTTTGCTCCCTTCGTGCGGCCCGTGTCGCTGTACATCCCTTCAAGCTTCATTGTGTTCAGTGGGCAGCCAACCTGTTTAGTGAAAAAGAAAATAATCGTCATGATGAAACATGTGCGTCCTTATGCATGGGATGGTGTGACCGAAATACAATGAATCAACGAAACAATGAAACTTTATTTTTCAACGGTAAAGGTATTAGCACATTCAAAAACAAGCCATTTTCTCGCACCTGCCGTTGCTACAAATATAAAAATAACTGAAGGGGGCAAGGAGAGGTGCTGAGCTGATTAGGCCCAGTAAGCAGAAGACTAACGGGTCGAAGTCCGCAGTGGGCCCGCGCACGGTCTTGCCTCTGTGTACTGCTTAGTCGATCGATTTTCAGACTAGCAGACAGTCTGTCAATGTTTCTAAGCGTCAAAGTACAGAAAGGCCTTTTTTTTTTTAATAAAAAGAAAAAGTGTAATTCGTAAATTATTACAGTAGACACTGTTTTGAGCGAACCGCCTTCTGTATGCAGAAAGTGAGCCTAAAAGACGGGTCTTGAGAGAAGCCTTGAAGTGCAAAACAGCGTTTCCTGTCATTAAAGACCATCACTTACGTGGCTACATGCTGCCACCAGATTCCATTGTAGCATTGAACACGCTTCGATCCTTTTTTTTTTTTTTTTTTTTTTTTTTTTTTTTTGCGGAAGGGGGAGGAGGTTCAGCGAGTAGCTAAATCCATCGAGTCCACTGGACTGATAATATGACGCCATCGAAAAGTTAGCACGTCACTACCACTGATCGTATACTGCATGTCCGAAATCTGTGTAAATTCAACTGAAAAGAGCTCCACCTGTCCCATGAACAATGGATACATCAAGAGGCATTGACCCCGCATTTGCGGGGGCTCATGAGGATCTATACCTCTTGCATTAGTGTGGTGTTCACTTTTTCTCACGGCAGTTAAAGTGAAAAGCAAGGAGAGGACCGCGAGATCCTTACTTTAACCATGGCATCATATGACGTGCTGTAACGCGAGCTTCGGTCGTTCCAGCTGACGTCATACAGCACAGTGCTGCCCTCTGCCTTGTCCCAGGTCAGCATGGCGTCGGAGCGGAACTCGGTGTTGGATTTCCTGAGTGTGTGCTCCAGGCCCATGGTGCGTGCCGGGTGCATGGCCCACATTTTGAGGGCCCTGTCCGTGCCCAGGCTGTCCGTGCGGTCAGAATATTCGCCCGTCAGATGCACGTTCATCATGGGAGATCTGAAGAGAACGAGCGGATAACATTTCCTCACTGTATAACACCTTTAGTTTGTCAAATAGATGAAAGCGAACTGCACCTGCTGTGTGCATATTATAGCATAGACGTGGACTCCCATTATAGACATATTACAGCATAGACGTGAACTCCCATTATAGCATGAAAGTGGACTCGCGACTCCCATTGTCACTGACACTGTTTGATATATTGTCACCTCGTCCTTCGCTCTCGGTGTCTATGATTCAAACAGTTTGAGAATGGGAGTCGTTCGGTCTGTCTAGAAGTGATAGTATACGAACACTCCACTTCTACGTTTATAGAACCTTTCACAACATGAATCCAGTCAGCACAATTCAAACAAGCCAGACGATAGCCATTTTCGCTTTAGCCTGTTTCAGTCGACTGCGCCGGTCTGAGCCGCCGCTAACCGCTGATTCTGTTGAGTTACACTGCTTTGCAGAGCAAACAATGCAAACGTAGGATATCTACAGCAGTGACGATGACTCGTAAAGGTTTGTCTGTTTCATTTGCAGATGTTTTTGTCGCTTTGATGAGAAGCGCGATGTCACTGATTGTAGTGTAGAGTAAGCCGTTGTGCTTTGCCGCCTACAGCCGCACCATGCTATCCCAGAAAGTTTAGCACGGTAAGACTAGGACATATGGTGTTTCCTATGTAAAAGTGGTTTTATATTCTAATGAGACCAGCTAATGCAGCGGCAAACGATAATATGTGTCATTTGTAGATGGGAGGTAGTAGGAAAAAATCACTTACAAAGTTTTATACACAGAATAAAAACACCATCAATTTTGGAATAAGGCCTGTAATTTGAAAACAGGGTCAGCCGACAACCCAATACGGAAAAGGCTATCAGGCCGATGTGGTCCGCAGTGGGTCCGCGCACAGTCATGCGCGAGCCCATTGCGGCAGACTTCGGCCAGACGGTCAGGGACAGATTCTCATGACTCCCTGAAGCTGCCAGGTCGCATCTGTGTCTCTTTTAGGGTCCCTGAGAATCTCCGCCGTGAGATGGCCTTAGTCGCATTCTCGATGTTAAACCCAAGTAATTACTCCCTCAGAATCTACAGTTGATGATCTGCCGACACGCTTACACACCTATCCTTATTCAGCGTGCAAAGGTCCTCGGGCCGACGACAACCGCATTTGGCCCGCACGCGGCTGTGCGTGGTGCAACTTCGGCCGTCGTCGGCCCCAAGACCTTTTGCTCCTGAGGTACTTACGTCTTGTCCCAGTTAAGTTTGAGCTCTCCTTCCATCTGCTTGTCCCCGTAGTAGCCGCCGACCAAGAAGGCCATGGGGCGAGGCTCCCGGAAGTCAACACTTCCAACCCTCTTCCTGCCGTTCTCGATGTAGTACTCGAAGTCAGTGTCGAGGTAGGTTTTCTGGTTGTAGGTAACCACTGCCGTGTCCTTGATCTTGAGGTCGCTGTACGTGTGGCCGAACGTAAATCCAAGGTTGGAGACTTGCGGGAAGGGCGTGGACATGGACAGGCTTCCTCCGTACTGACTGGAGACTTCGTCAGGCGTCATGCGCAACGTCCCGTCCAGCACGATCTGCTTCAGCAGCTCCCAGCCGATCTCCACATGCGAGGAATACTCCGACCTATCGCCCTTGGTGTTCTTGACGAGGAGTTTGAGGTCCTTGGCGCCATCGATAGCGCTAGAGAAAATCCACATGCCCTCAAAGACGGCTGACCCCTTGTAAGTCCACGTGGCCTCTGTGGTGACCTTGCCTACCGCGCGCGCCTGCAGGGTAGCGCTGGTGCTGAATGCGTCCCACAGTCCGTCGTGCGTCACCGTCAGCTCCGTGCTCTCCCAATCTGTGTAGGGTGTGTCCGCCTTCACGTTCACCATAATGGGCCACGTCTCAGCCTTCACCATGTATGTGGCCGTGATGGGTTTCCTCTGGCTTAGCAGCGTCAACGTGGCATCTCCATCCAGACTCATGGACGCTTGGTTGTACGTTCCCGTGGCTCTGAACGTGTCAAAGTCCTTGTGAGGACCCGTGACGGTGACGGTCAGCGTGGAGTCATCGTTAAACTCGACTTCTCCCTTAATGGGGCGGGCCTTACCTAAATTCAGCACGACGTCAGCAGACAGCTTGTCCTTCCTGTAGTTGTGCTTATAGGTCAGTTTGTTCTCAGCGTACTCCGGGAACGGGAGTTTCAAGGTGGCAGTCATAGTTGCGCGTCTTGATTTAATTCGCTCAAAGTCCACAGTGCCCTCGGCCTCCTTGTTGTCCATATACTTGAGGTAAACTTTGGTGTCAAACTTGTCCATGTCACCGTTGTGCTCGAATGATGTTGCTAGGTCCGTGTAGCCCTCAAAGTTGGTGCGGACGTTGACTTTGCCCGATTTCTTGCCGGTATCTCTGTACACGACGTCCACATTTACCTCCTTGCCCATGTACTTCATTGTGCTGTGTGAGGTCAGGTCATCCAGCGTGCCCTCCTTTCTGAACGTCAGGCCGATGTTGCGGCCTGATCCTTGAATCCTGTACCCGAACTCGGCGCCCACGTCCCACATGCTCTCCAGCACCTTGTACTTGACCAGCGTGTCGATGCTGTTGTCGTCCCCGTACATGGCGTGCAGTTTAGCCAACACCTGTGTTCGCGTCTCGAATCCTAGATTGATCGCCAGGTCCTCAGAGTGAGGCGTTTTCAGGTCGGTGTCGAACGCGATCTCTTTCTCAGAGTAAGTTGTCTTCACTCCGTACTCGTATGGTTGGGAAGTCTCGCCGTACTGCGCTGTCCACCGACCCTCGAAACTGTCGTTACTGAGGCGTTGAAAGAAGGTGGTCTTGAAATAGTCAAGGTCAGGGTCCGGGGTCGCCAGCATGAAGAGCCCGTTCCTACCGTCCTTGTTGGAGTAAGCCACCTCAGACTCTAGTCGATCTCCGTTCATCCTGAAGCCAGCCTTGGTGTGGAAATCTTCCCACGTGTGTCCGCGGTGACTCAGAATCAACTGTGTCGGACGGACGCCTTCAACGTTGCTCTCCATGTTGATAGTGCCCTGGATTTCGTTGGCCCAGCTAAGGTCGGCAGTGCCTGACCATTTCTTTTGTGGTGGTATGAAAGCATCGATTCGTGAACTGATCGAGCTCTTACCGTGTTTGTGACCAAAATTTGTGGAGAATCCGTCAAAGCTGAAGGAGGGGCCGTTAAACTTGATCTTTCCTGTGACTTCATCATCAGTGTATTGATAGCCTAGCTCCGTAGAGAGCGACGGGAGTTCTTTTCTGGGTGTTGTCAGATTAAAAGCAATGTCGGCTTCTTGAGGACAGTTAAAGATGTAAAGCGTGTCCAACTCGTATACTTGTCTGGGGTGGTAATCAACTTTAAGGTATGACCGACGTTTACTTCCCTCCATCTGGCTGTTACTGGTCATCTCCAGGTATCGCAGTTCCTCAAAAGGCGTGTCCACTCTAAATTTGCTGGTGAATTTCTGACGGTTGTTCCAAGAAATCTCTGTGGATACTGTGTCAAAGATAGGATCCACTGATAAAGTGGCTCGGGCACTGAAGTCACCCTCAACGTTTCCTGAGTGAGAGTACTCCAGAGCGATGCTACTCACTTCATCGTAAGGCGTGTCGAGTGAGATCTTCACCATCTTCTCGTTATCTTTATCTACATCCACAACAGTTTCATATTTGATGGTTTTGCCGACTTGGTAAGACACAGCTCCCTTCGTAATCCACTTGCCCTTCTTCTTATCGTGACGAGCGGTAGCCACGACAGTCTCGGAGATATCTTCAAGTTCCAGAGCGAACCTCAAATTAGAAGCGTAGGAATCTTCTTTCGGGTTTTCTACCATGACGTTGAAGTTAATCGTGGGCTTATTGTCGAGCTTGATGTCGACAGACGCCACCATGGGGAAGTCTGTGTACTGAACATTGTAGGCGGCGTCCATCCTCAAGGGCGGGTTGGTCATTGTGAAGACGAAGGACGAGGTGTAGCTGGAGTCTGTCATACGGGCAGTGTCCTCGTACCTGTAGGTGTCTATGTCTAGCACCAGCGTAGCATCCATTTCTCGAGATGCCTGGCCTTTGTAGTCATAGTTCACCTTCAGTGACGACTGATAATCCTCCCCGCCAGCCTTCCACGGGCCGACAAAGGTCACGTCCAAGCCGTAACTGTGATAGAAAATGGAAATGTACACACAGTACAACTGAGGAGCAAAAGAAATGCACATTTTCGGAATCATCGGAAAGACTCAAGAGAGTTTCCGGTGATTCCCAAAATGTCGCATTTATTTTGCTTGTAAGTATAATAGCTTTTTAACCCCAGTACAGGACAATCAAGCTTCAAACGAAGCAAGTACATTATGAATAATTATAATTAATTTCAATTGCAATAGAGTAATTCGATTAACAAAATACATGTGATGATCACATGTATAAATGTGCTAAAGAACCATATCATATATCATGACTCAAATCAAAACGTTTTCATATAGCGAAGCTGTGGTGCCCTAAGCGCACGACTGACTGACAAGAAAAACATAGCTCAGATATATGCAGGAAAATCTAAGTTGTTTAGAATTGTTAAATTGCTGTGTTGTCGCTCCGTAAGGCGACATAATTGTGTCCAATTGTTGTTGCCTGCTAACCCGACTTCGCACCGCTGTTGCGCATGTGGAAACACCCATTCCTATATGTGCTCGATTTTTCTTGCGGTCGCCACCGCGTTCGACTCGCCTATGGAAACACGCCTTAATAGACGATATCCGGAAATCAGAGGTGGGACAAAATTTTCGTCCAAACACCTGCGATTTTGACCTACTTCCACAGTGGGTTAAAAGCGATATCGCATGTTTGTCCGGGCTTTTAATCCACAGTTTTTATCGAAACACGTGCAATTTTGACCTACTTCTGATTTCCGAACGACGTCTATTGTGTTGGTTAAACGCGAATAATCTGCAGATGACGTGCATAAGTATGCTCACGTGTGCGTCACCACGTTGGTCGTAATACCCATGTCTAGTTTGGCGCGTTTGCCAAAGTCCCAGGTGAAGGTCGCTGTGGAGGTCATTTCGTGAAGATTGTTCATGTGGTTCCATGACAACTGCAGCGGATGCTGCCACTGGGGTACTCTGACCTCCATTTTCCCATTTGTGGTAATCTGTGAGAGTGTGTAAACAGATGAGATCAGTCAGTTATTGGGGGTTCACCATTTGTATGTCGGCAGCGTGTTTCACGCGACGAACCCTGCAGGAATCATTGCCACAAAACTCGCTACCGACAGCAAATGTATGTTACAGAGGCCTTGTCAGTTGGGAGAAATATAACTTATGAGTTGGGAGAAATATAACTGTTGAATAGTTATTGTGAATATTGTGAGTTAACACCGTACATGCTCACACAAGGCCATCTCACGGCGGTCAAAATATTAACCTTTTGGCTGTCAGTAGCGCTTTCTTCGAATCACCCCACGAACAGTCATAGAGATAAACGCATTCCTTCAAATGTGAATAATGTGTGATTTTATGCAGTTTTTTTAAAATTGGACAAAGTGAGCTGGGCTGTACAATTTTGGACTTTACGGTTTTAGGCCGGAGGGTTCGAAATCACAGACCAGAACACAGTTACTGAGGAGGTACAAACGTTTGATTAACCCTTATCATTCGGAATACAACAGTGTAAAATAAGTTTGACTAAAAAAGTTCAAGGGTAGTGCCAGAATAGCTTGGCCTAGGCGCCAAGCTATTCTGGCACCACCCTTGAACTAAAGCCACTGGTCTATCTCCTTATTTGTAAGTACTATAATGTAGCTTGCATATGGAAGTGTACAAATTTTTAGCTTTTAGCCTCAGTATCATATGGCGTAATGACCCATGCATGACGGATACGACCTCGTCAAGTGCGCTAAATTATCAAAGGGCCGCACTGGAATGATTTCCAGCTCATGTGTCATACGGGTTATGTGCTGCAGCTTAAGTATACTGACGAGCAAAAGAAATGCGATATTTTTGGAATCATCGGATTCCAAGAATGTCGCCGCACTTCTTTTGCTCGTCAGTATAGTTTAGGTGATAATGCAAGTGTGATATGTGCAAAATGTGCTCGATATTTAATCTGTGCACATTTTAACTAAAACGTTTTCGATGAATCCAAAACTGTCCCATTTCTATTACTCGTCAGTACAGTTTACGTGATAATGCAAGCTTGATATGTGTGAATTTTGTCACGTGCGTGATATTTAATCTGTGCGCGTTTTAATCCTTATCATTCGGAATACAATAGTGTGGGAAATAAGTTTAACTAAAATAGTTCAAGGGTAGTGTCAGAATAGCTTGGCGCCTCTAGGCGCCAAGCTATTCTGGCACTACCCTTGAACTAAAGCCATTGGTTTATATCTTTATTTGTAAGTACTATAATGTAGCTTGCATATGTCAGTGTACAAATTTAAAGATTTTAGCCTCAGTATGATATGGATTAACTAACCCTTTTAAATGCCGTAGTCTGTGATTACTTCTCTTATTTTTTTTTAAAGAGTGATATCTGTGCGATACATTTTTGGACAAGAAATCACCTTGAATATGAAATTCAGTTCTATGCTTTTGTTTGTTTCCTGCACACAAACGCTTTTGCTGCGTGTCTCGTGTCATGGAAACGTACGATTGTACTTTACTTTACACACCGTTAAATCCGCTAAGTGCAAGCATACCTTGTGTTTCCAATAAGAACCAACATCATGACGATTTTTATTTCGATAAAATATTCTTACCTGCCAGTGAACTTTGACGAAGTTGCAGTCCATGCTGACGGAGTACTGATTGCCGTCGTGGTTTAGAACAGTCTGCGTGAAGTAGCTGCGCCCGTCGTCGTTGTGGTTGAAGGTCAAACGAAGGTTACGGGCGCCGGGGATGGTAGATGTGAAAGTGGCGGTGCCCTCCAGAATACGGCTCACGATGGTACCTGTGGACGATTTTTAAGCGTTAAACCCCTCACTGCCAGTGGACGCAAAGTCGTGTCACTAATAGCACTGCAAATTCAGCAATCAATAGTCCAAAGTCCCATCAATACAAGGGACATTGATATAAATAGGATCAGCAAAAGTCAAAGAACCTCAAGAGCTCCCACATCTGCGGGGGCTCATGAGGCTATGTGACTCTGGCAGTTGAGTGATATCTGCATTTTCCTAGCAGTGAAGGGGTTTAGGCTGTCGACCGGTCAGACACGACTATTGCAGACGGACATAGCAGCTGCAAAAACGGCGCATACAAATTCTACACGGTCCCAGCTTTTCCCTAGACACATACATCTGACCCCGCCCAAAACCATTCAAACAACTAATTAACCAGACAGCTAGCAGGACACTCATCCCAACCCCAATAAATTAATTGACTAAGCTGTTTGCTGCCGGTACACATCTGGAAACAGAATCAACAGCAGGATGAAAGCTTTGTTAGCCGCCGAAGAAGCTAAGGCTCACGAGAATCGATGAATGCACCCGAGGACAAACGATTTTTGTTGGGTACGATTCCGTGCAGGATTCAGAAGCAAATGTACATTCATATTTATGGTGTTAACCCTTTCAATTCTGAGGCTGAAACTGATTATTCACATTTGCGTATATATTGTCCCACAAAGTCGACATAACCGATTAGGAGATAGATCAACCATTTTAGTTTAAGGGTGATGCCAGACTGACTTGGCGCCTTTGGGCGCAAAGTCATTCTGGTACCACCCTTGAACTATCATAGTCAAATGTACAAGTGTATCAGGATGGAAAGGTTAACTACGGATGCAAGCAAACGCAGGATCCAAGTAACGAAGAAACAAGTCTCAAACCTGTCTTTGAGCCAGACAACTTGGCCTCCAAGGAGTGCTGGTTGAAGACCCCCTTTACTCCACTGGACAGCTGGCCGGAGCTGCTGAAGCTATGTTGCCCGCTGACCTCCACATGGCGCACGGGATAGTGGGGCGTCTTGAGCCAGGCTACTCCTTCCAGGTTCTCGGCAGAGATGGGCTGGTTAAGCTGGATTTTGAAGGAGTATTCCTTGCTCTTGTCTCCAAGTATGGTCTCCGCGATGGTTTGGAACCTTCTGGACGTAAGCTGCTGCTTGAGTTCCACCTTCAGCTGATTGTAGTCCTGGGTAAATAAAAGCATCACATTGAGAAGAAAAAGTTTCAGTCACATTGGTTCCACTGATCCCTTGATATGCTGCGCATGCGCAGTGGGTTGAAAGAAGTAACCACTGTAGGTTTAAATATACTTTCAAATTGTAACTACAAAGCCCGTACGTTTTGATCGATATAGTTCTCCGCAGCTTTGACAATTATTGTGGATCAGACATACGTCTCATAGCTACCATGATAATTCAAGGGTAGTGCCTGATTTGCTTGGCACCTTATCATGGTCGATCCATCTCCTAGCACAGGTGCATAGTCATTAGATGACGCCTCTAAAATTTTGGAAATACGTGCGTCGGGGTGAATGCGGAATTAAAGCGGTCAGTGTAGTGTGTTGTACTGCGGCCGAGTTGAAACTGAAGCAACAACCTGGCACACATTAACTTAAGCCCCTCCCCTTCAAATACAACTACTTAATAAGCCAAGGCCATCGGACCGAAGACGGCCGCAGTGGGTCCGCGCACGACAGTGCGCGGGCCCACTGCGGCCGACTTCAGCCTCATATATATTTGCGTACTGGATAGGCCATCGACGACGCGTCACCAGCGAGCACGACTTACCTGGACTGGAGTGAGCACCTGCACCATACCGCCGACGTTAATGTCCTCAGGCTTCTGCTTGTCTGCAATCTCGATGGTGAAGCCGACACGCTTGAGTGGGTCCCGCTGCACGTCCCACTGCATGTCAAACAGGGCTCGCTTGACCATCTCTGCTTCGTCCTTGCCCCCTTCGATCAGCACGGCGATCGTCCTGTTTGGGTGCACGATGTCCATGGTCCACTTCACGTACCTACGGGGAAGAGTTCATTTCAAAATAAAGGAGGTGTTGTAGGACATAATATAGCACTCGTATGAAGCCGTGTGTAGTTGTATACTCTGCATCATTGTTAATACAACTGGAGCCCGACGATCGAGATTTTCAAATGTGTAATTACATGACATTTGCGAAAGACTGAAAATCGACCATGATATTTCAAGGGTGGTGCCAGAATAACTTGGCGCCTATAGGCGCCAAGCTATTCTGGCATCACCCTTGAAATATCACAGTCGACACCGTCTCCTTGTATATAGATCTGGTAGGTATAGTTATCATAGAACAAGCCCCGAATGTAAATCGTTCGACAGTAGAGCTCAGCTCAATGAGGGAAAGTGTATAAGTGAATGAGATGTTTGTTTGTGTGAGTGTTTCACCAATTACATCCCGAGCCTGATTTTTTAAACAAATTGCTTATTGTCCTATGAAGGCTACATTACAGATTAGGAGACACACCAACCGTTTCAATTCAAGGGTGGTGCCACCCTTCAACTATCATAGTCAAATTCATTTAAAGCTATGGGTGCATCAGGATGAAAAGGGTTAATTACGTGTATTGTTTGCTTCTTTGTTTATTTTGTTTTTGAAGTCTGCACGCTCAATTACTTTATATCTAAATTTTTTGGGGGTTAAATTTAATATCTGAAAAAAACACCCCCCAAATAAATATAATATCTTTAAAAAAAATTAAAAAATAAGGACAGAAAACTCACTTTTCACGCTGGATGTCAGAAGTAAGTTCCATGCTGTAGTTTTTGTTTTCCCATTGTACCTGCCCAAACCCTCGCATGCCTCGCTCCCTGTAGTTAGCGGTCACTTCAAGTCTTGCAGGCGGGCGGTTGTAGATGCCAAGTTCGCTGTTTATGGTCACAGAATCTTGTGACGGCCGCTCATAAGAAATAACCAGAGAGTTTTTCTCCCCCTTCTGCAGCTGAGCCATTGCGGAAACCAGGTACTGCGTTTTGCTCTGGAAATAATGTAAAAGATTTTTTTCATGACAGACTTTTCAGTTGAACGATACATAAATTGCTTTTGTGGTTTGTCACACAAATGTTGATCTGTCACTTCATCCAACAAACACATTCAAAGTCTGTACGGCCTGTGGACCTGCCAAATATCAATATCTGTTATTGGTCCTATTATAATAATAATAACAACAACAAAAACAATAATAATAATAATAATAATAACAATAACAACAATAATAACAACGATACTACTACTACTACTAATAACAAATAATAATAATAACAATAATAATAATAATAATAATAATAATAATAATAACAAGAATAATAATAATAACAAGAATAATAATAATATTAATCTATGTTTTTGAGGTGCCTCTACTTTCAAAACAAGTTCTAGAGTTATCAGGTCGATATAGCCTGATTCCAAGCGTTCACTGAAAGGCAGAAGGATGGGAGCAGGGAAAATACAAAGAACAACCAACTGCAAGAGGCATAGATCCTCATAAGCCTCCGCATTCGTGGGGGCTCATGAGAATCAATGCCTCTTGCTACTCCCTTTTGTATCCAAGTTCTTGTGAGGCTGGGAACACAGACAGCCAAGTAATCCGTAACCTTCAGTCAAAATAAAATTTTTAAAAAATGACGAATAAGTCTTCCTGTTACCTTCTCCGTGAGATCGACGTTGACCTTGACCTCTCTACCCGGATATGCGAGGTCAAAGGTTGCAGTACGCTGTTTCTTCTGCTCATTGAGTCTCAAGTGTGCATCAAGACTCTTGCCTTTAGCGTATCGGACCGTCAGATACTGCTCCAAGGCTTTCTTGTCGTGATCATGTTTGCCCGTCACTTGGTACTCTATATCCTGCGACAACAACAACAAAAGGTAGCATGACGTGTAAATCACGATAGTGAATGAAATGTTCTAAACCCATTTTAGTTCCTGTTTTCTCGGTATTATTGCACTTCTGACAATGACATTTACTGGGTTGAAAAATCTCCACATTGTGTGTGGCCTGGGATCTTGGATCTCAGGACACATAGCTGAAAGGTTCAACATTACAGAGCAGACTCAACTTAACCGACAATAACGAACTATCAAAAGCAGGGGAGATTTCTGGAAGAAGGTGAGGAGCGCGCATAGACTTTTCGATCCCAGGGACATCTTAACTCATTCAAGGCGCCCGCATCAATAGCTGCGGGAGTGTCGTATAGCACTGCCGCAGGCAACGCTAAACCACACTCCCACAGCCACTGATGTGGGGTGCCATAAATGAGTAAAAAAAAAAAAAAAAAAAAGCCCTGCAACTCACATGAATTCAACTGACATGACATCAAAAGACGAATAACAACTATATATCTCTAAACATGCGCACAAATAATTCAGGTGTGGTATGCCTGAAAGTGGACTAAAACCGTCTGCAAGGTCGAAGCCAGAAGCCTTAGCCTACTGTGATAACAATAGGTAGGTTTGGCTTCCCATGTTTCGCCGACGGTTTCATTCCACTTTCACGCATAGTACTCCAGTTGATTTCTTCTGCTTCTGAGGAAGCAATTAACTCAGTAAGCAAAGGTCTTCGGGCCCACGACGGCCGCATAGTGGGCCCGCGCATGGCTGTACGCGGGCTCACTGCAGCCGTCGTGGGCCCGAAGACGTTTTGTTACTGAGGAAATGGAGCTGATCCCAAGAGACACACGCACATTTTCATAAATCTGTGTAGCCTGTGCAGGTGCATGCAACAGAAAATCTGGAAGTTTTGTATGCACAACAGATATAGCAGCTTACACAATGGGTACACACACACACACACACACACACACACACACACACACACACACACACACACACACACACACACACACACACACACACGACACACACACGCACGTACACACACACACACACACCTGATCGGGGTATATGGCCTTGACGTCAAATTTGACCGCTGCCGAGTCCCCCTTGACATTGTGATTAACAAAACCAGCGATCTGGATCTCCTTGCTGTTGTCCGACTTGACTTTGACATTCTTGCCGTGTCTGATCTTGACGTCCATTTCGGTCAAGGACTTTTTGTGAATGACTTCTCCGTTCATCAGCACGTTCCAGTCGGGCGTGGATTTTGCGTCCACGTTCCTGCAGAACAATGCACAAGTTAACTAGCCTCTGTATAGCAGCAAATACTAAACCCTTCGCTGCCAGGAGAAATGCCAACGACACCCAACTGCAAGAGGCAAAGAATCTCATGAGCCCCCGCATTCGCGGGGGCTCATGAGGTTCTTTGCCTCTTGCTTGCCATAATTTATATTCTTAACTGGATGGGGTTGTCTGCCCGTGCATTCGCCATATTAAAAAAAATCTTCTCCCGGAAGTGGGGGGGGGGGGGGGGGGGGGGGGGGGGGGGAGCTAAACCTACGACTTAGGGACAAGCTTGTCAATCTTGTCAATCTAGCAAAAGAATAGTTCGTGAACTCTGGCATGTTGGCTTGAGTTTGAATTTTTTTTTTCAGCTGGCAGAGTCTGTTACCTGAAACTTAAACCCAGCAAAGGCTAGCATATACGAGTGGGCACTTCATTAACTTAAAATAATTCCAGTATTTATGGAGCATAAAAAATATCCGCAGGTTTGACCTTAAGAATCTGTTAACGAACTACTTGTAGTGGAATATATCATACAATTTGGCATTGGGCTGCATATTTGCAACAAAACAAAACAAGATAAAAAAAAAAAAACAAAAAGAAGAAAAGAAAAGAAAAAACACGACGGATGATGGAAAAGTTATAACATGAAACGTCTTCTGTGTCCCTATCTTCAATTTTGCAAATTACGGAATCTAGCCGTAGAACCGAAAACCGATGACCAACAAACATTTAAAGCTTCCTTTAACACATTCGAGACCTGCCGCATCCGGATACGCGGCCACAGGCCGCGTATCCGGATGCAGCAGGTCTTGAATAAATTTTACATATAACTTACAAATTAAAGCCATATTTGTTGAGAGAAGACGTGCTCCTGTCGTTGAGTTTAAAGCCGAGGTTTAGCTGGTTCTTCTTGATGGCCGGAATGGTGGGGAAGGTGTAGTCAATGCGGGAACGCACCAGAAGCACAGCCGTCCGCTTGTTCCCGTTGAAAGAGCCGACAACAACGTTTGAGGAACTCTTGATGTTGGCCCACTGTGAGGCGAACTTCAGGTTGTTTTTGTAGTTCATCTTGTCTTTGCGGTCCCTTATGTTTAGAACGACTGCAGGCAAAACAAGATGGGATGAACCAGAACCCACAAAGTCCCTTCTATACGAGAGCTGTCTTCGTTGTCAAGGGTCTCTACCTTTTGTCTTTGACTTGATTCTAATGTTGAAATAAATCCTTTTGAAAAAGGATCGCAGATGTGATAATGCGTCATAGTGAACTCTATAAGGGGCGCGCGCAGTGCATACGCGTAATTGGTTTGTCAAACGTCATTTGTCATGATGTATTTTTAGTTTTTACGTAATTTTATATTTAACGTGATATGAGTTTCGTTTTCGCTTTAAGAATTGGGAAAATGGTGACAAAACTA
>BTPG01000005.1:179882697-180012697 GCA_036245525.1 Semisulcospira habei | reverse complement strand
TCCTTGTCAAGGTCAAAGTTGACGGCATATTCGTTGACGGTGTCCAATGTGAGCGTCCCTGACCCTTTTGTCGATTTTTTCCCATTTTCTGCTGCCACTAAACAGACATGAAGAAAAAAATGTATTATTTACACATTATATCCTGAGGTTTGTTGCTCATTGTTATATCAAGGTTACATTACAGATAGGTGACAAATCAACCGTTTTAGTTCAAGGGTGGTGCCTGAATAGCTTGGTGCCTCAGGCGCCAAGCCATTCAGGCACCACCCTTAAAACTATCATAGTCAAATTAGGATGAAAAAGGCTAAGAAGATGAACAACGAATAAGACAATATAACTTTAATCGTCCACAACTGACAGGGAATATGAAACTTTGTGCATGAGACTGAGTTCACAATTTAAAATGACAAAACCAACACGTTTTTGATGTCTGAGCTATTCGGCACTAAAAGAATACCTAACAATACTTAGTGCAGGTACCAGTCTCTCAACTCATCAAATTCCTTCCATCTACAAGAGACCTAGATTCACACGACCCCTGCAGGTCATAATCTACGCCTTCTATTGGCGAAGATCGATTCTAGAAGATCCTGAAAGTGAGGATATCATCGCCTGTTTGCGGAAGGTTTGACATTGCATTTCCAAATGTATAATCATAATCACTGATGTCTCAGGATTATTAACTTATTCAGCCCTGACGCACTACAGTAGGAAATGAATCAACTATGATAATTCAAGGGTGGTGCCAGATTAGCTTGCCAAGCTAACCTGGCACTACCCTTGAATTATCATAATCGATACATCTCCAATAACGGGTATATAGTCATTAGCTGATACCTCCTTTTAGGTTCAATGGTTAAAGACACAATTGGTGCCAAAAGAAGGAGATTTAGTCCCTTTCTTAATGCTGTCTTTCCAAAGATCTTGCCCGCTGATCTCTTACATTTCAGTGTGGCTTTCTTCCAGGGAGAGAGGAGCTCCGCCTCTAACGCATAGTCCTTGGGGTTGGCAACGTAGCCAAAGGACACTGCGCGGTCTATCTTTGAACCAGGAGTGTCCATAGCAATTTGAAAAATAGCAGTGTCGCTCTGGAACAAACAATAATAATAATAATAATAATAATAATAATAATAATAACAATAATAATAATAATAATACCGGTCATTATATAGGCGCTTTACACAATTCTGTGAATCAGCTCAAAGCGCCGCGAACTGAACCCAACACGCACGCTCACGTAACACACATGCATTTGAAGACAAACACAGTACAAAACAAAGGGGAGTGGGGGGGGGGGGCGGCCAAAGCAAACATCCCGTACCGTGATCTGCTTGGTCAGGAGCCTGTATCCTGTATGTGTGTCGGTCTTTCTCAGTATGACGGCAACGGAGGTGGGCCCTGTGAATGGGAAGTAAGGAGCGTCCAGCGCCAGGGTGGCGTTGGGGAAGGAGAGAGAGGCGCACAGTTCCAGGCCCACAACCTTGGCCAGGGGTTCGCCCGTGCACGCTGTTTTCTCCTTGCGATTGCTGGTGATCATCTGCTGCTCCTTGACGTAGTCGTCGTGCACGATAAAAAACTTGGATCTGGAGGAAAGCGTATAGTGTAAAATTTCCACACTGGTTACCGCTCTCGATTCGCTGCGCATGCGCAGCGGATCGATGGAGGTAACCAGGGGCGTTGTCGGTAACATGTCAGATGGAGGAATATAGCCAAATGGCCATACGTAACGTCGAGTAAGGTGTCATTTCACACACAGGTTAGCTCCCTCGCATGCGCAGCTGATCGAGTGAGGTAACCAGTGTCAGAGTCAGTGATACGGAAAATGGCGGGAGATAGCCAAAGGTCCATACTAACGTCGTGGGAGAAAACCAGTGTAGATGAGTATATAGAGGACTGACTGAGGACTGTGGCCCTGGCCAAGAATCAGCAAGCAATAGAATTCCTCATCTTGTGCAACAATACGGATGCAAATGTGGCCAAGAAAAAGAAGATAACGAGATTCTCATGAGAAATTCTCTTCATCCCAACTTCTCATCCCCGTTCCTAGATATTGTATATGTGTACTAGCTAACAACTCATGCACTCATGATCCTTCACTGAGGCCACTTCATCTTCTCCCAGCTTTCCCTAATCTCAAAAACACAAGAAAACTACAAAATAACTTAACTAAAAACAGAAAACCTTACATTTATACAAATAAAACCGAGCATCACTAACTAGGGCAAAACCGTATACCCACTCACCCCCTTTCTCATTGCCTCCCGTTCTGTATTTTTAGTTGGTTTTAACACCTTCAATGTCAAGAAAAAGCGAAAACGATCCAAATGCAAGAGACATAGATCCTCATGAACCCTCGCGACTGCGTGGGCTCAAGAGGATCTATGCCTCTTGCGGAGACCATTTTATGTCCATGTTTCTTGGACGGTTTTAGCTTTTGGCTGTCGAATGAACAAAGATACAATTTCACCAAAAAAAATATGTACAATGGCAGCGAAACGGTTAATTGCTTGGAGTTCAACTTACTGGAAGTCCATGATCTCCTGGGTTTCTCGAGGCGTGTCAATCTCCACGCTGAACGTCTGGCCCCTCGCCAACTCCATGCGTCCCTTGAACGCAGTGCTCGTGTGCAGACGCGACGTCATCTTAAGCCCCACCTTCGTCACGAACGCGTCAACGCTCATCATGGACGACAACTCCACGGCACCACTGAGAAGAGAGGGGGAAAAAAAGAGAAAACAAAAATAGTTTTAAATCCCTTTTGTATTTTTTTCACAGTAGATGCTTCTTCACACATACTAATGTATCTAAAAAAAAACACAACCAAAAACAAAACAAAACAAAACAAAACAAACAAAAAACAACACCAACCTGTCTTGTTACATTTGTGGTTTCAGACAGAGACCATATACACATAACATACATCTTATACGATCTCGCCTTTAACACATTCAGGGCCAGCCGACGCAGACTGTGTTTCTCCAATCGTCGTTCATTCAAGACAAAAAATAACGTAAATTAATGTCCAATGAACACGGGATCAAAGTGGTGTCAGCAAGAGGCATAGATCCTTATGAGCCCCGAAACTGCGGGGGGGGGGGGGGGGGGTGGGGGGGGGGGGGGTACAAGAGAATCTATACCTCTTGCAGTTAGGTGGTGTTCAGATTTTCCCAGCACTGAACCAATTACCTGTTCATCGCAGACGGACGACAATGGGAGACTAAACCTCCACTGATGTAAGTACAATGGTAGTGGCAGAATAGCTTGGCGGCTAAAGGTACCAAGATATTGTGGCAGCACTATTGGCCTATCATGCTTGTTGAACTGGTGTTAAGAGGCAAACTCCCAAAAGTGGGAATTTCTTGGCCTCAATATGCTATTGTCACATGATGACGTAGCCTCCAAACTGGTGGACATTTTCTCAATGTCTGTTCCTCTGAAAAATCTCTTACTTAACCCATTCAGCCCTGGCGGACTACAGCAGGAGATGGATCGACCATGATAATTGAAGGATAGTGCCAGATTAGCTTTGCGCCGACAGGCGCCAAGTTAATCTGGCACTACCCTTGAATTATCACGGTCGATCCATCTCCTGCAACAGGTGCATAGTCGTTAGATGACGCCTCCAAAATTGGGGAAATACGTGCGTGGGGTTGAATGAGTTAATGGAGGACCTTCCCATACGTACTCAAACATATGTCCAGCAATCAGCATATCAGTAGCACGGAGGTGCAATTCGTTGCGAACAAATACATGTATGTACTATATCATGAAGGGGAAGCTACCTTGGCTGAATGTCAGCGGCGATTTCCAAGGACTGCGACTTGCCGCTGAGCTTGGTGAAGTCCATCTTGCCTGAAGCCTTCAGCTCCACGCTGGCAGAACCGTTCACAGTCAGATTCAGGGGGAGACCGGCAGCTGAAACAATATAGATGTAGAAGTATTTATTGAAAAAAAAAATGTTATTCGCATTTCTGAAACATACAGACTGGCTTTACAAATCAGACTACGTAGTTTGGGGCGGTTCGTGGCGCAGCGGTAAAAGCGCCTGCCACCAATGCTAGAGCCGGGTGTGAGGTTCGATATCCGGTTCCGGCGTCAGAATTGTCTCCTCTAGTAAGTGTCACCGTAATTCGGGCGGACCGTTGGGGATTCTTCCTCCGGGTACTCCGGCTCTTCCTCCCCCACGACTTTGGTATCAATTTCAGCCCACTTAATCAAATTTTAAATATAAACGATTTGAATTTCCAAAACTTCAGTAGCTCGCTTAAGCTTGCCCTTAGCACCACGTGAATGTTCTGTGTTTATTGTACAGTGTTTGAGTGAATGCGCATGATTCACGTGAGAGTGCCTGTTGGCTTCAGCTAGCGCTGCGCTTTGAGCCGATTTTTAATTGGGATAAAGCGCCTATTTAATGCACTGATTTATTTAGTTTGCTGACCCCGAAATCGCCGAAACCAATTTTATGACCAGACTAATAAAGATTTTATTTTTGCTTGTGCATATTCAAAAACTACTCAATATGGATCGAGCGTCAGTTTTTTTTTTTTTTTTTTTTTTTTTTTTTTAAGTGACAAACTCACCCGTTGGGATGACGATAGAGGAATCCAGGAACATGGCGCTTTGGGTGAAGGACAACTCCTCATTCTTAGCCAGCTTTTCCAACACCTCGTCCATTAGGGACTTTTTCTTGTCTCCCCTGTTCCTCCACTTTGCCACGTCATCACCGTCTAGTCCCTTGAAGGCCAGCTCGTTGCCGAACACACGCAGGTACACCTGGGCTCTCAGATCATCCTTGATGTCTCCGAACTGCACACATACATCATTAACCCCATTCACTGACAAGAACAAATGAACACTACCCTACTGCAAGAGGCATAGTTGCGGGGGCTCATGAGGACCTATGCCTCTTGCTGAAACCGATAGCTATCTTCCTTTGACTGACTGTGATGAAGCTCTATGCTCGAGCATAGTGCTCACACATTAGGTTAAATACGGTACGGTTTTTGTTAATGGTTTGTTTTGTGCCGATAGTCAGTGTGGCCCGTTGTCCACGTGAAATCTTTAAGACATGGTTAGCACGGGAGTTTTAGTGAGTTCTGTTATAGTGAGTTCTAGGGAAAGCTGTATGGCAGAGCAGTGAACACGTTAGTACAGGCTTTCTTGTTGTATGAAACGGATGTGTTTGAGATAGCTAGCCCGTATTCCAAGACTCTGAAACCTAGAATTCAGAGTCCTTGTAAAGAGGGAGCGACGGACGCCGAGATGTCAGTCACCAGACCTAACGTGAGGTCATCATCCCTCCAGCTCTTCACTCAGGGAGTAAATTGATCGGGACCGAGATACGAGTCAAAGCGAGAACTGCGCTACGGTACGAGTACGAGGACGTCCGTGATAAAGAGCCAGGACGACAGGAAAGAGCGTACAACGAAGGACTTGCACGCCTAGACGTGAGAAGGACCAACGTAACCAGGCGATAACATCAAACAGGTTGAAGACAGTGAGAAACTAATACCTAGCCTGGCAAGGAGATAGTGTGTGATGTGTATGTGATGTGGATGCTGGGTGTGGGGAAATGTATATAGTTTGATAATCATTCAAGCGTTTCTTTTCTTTTATATTGTATAAAGTTACTTTAGAAAGGGAGCCCGTGTGTTGAGTTTTACCGCATGAATGCGCCCGTCTGAGTCAGTGGCGGTGTATGCGTCTGTTGCGTGAGAGTCTGTACGTGCGACTGTGGGCAAGTCTGCGTGCGTTACACTGACTGTACATCTTTGATGCTGAATTTACCATGATCACCAAACAGACAATGTGTATGTTCTTAGATCTAAATTCTCATATTGCGCATGATAACTGGCCCTTTCCCTGTCCATAGTGCATAGCCACGGTCCAGTGCCATACAGTTCCGGTGGCTACAAGAACTGGGAGGTATAGCCCATTCAACTCTAAGGCCGCATAAGTGTCACCTAACGAATTCGTACCATGCGCACTACCCTTGAATTATCATGGTCGATCCATCTCCTGCTGTAGTGGGTCAGGACTTAAAGGGCTAAACGGACAGGCAACAAGAACTGATACATACTCGACTTTTTGTTCTCGCCAGCTTTTCATCTTTCACAACATCGGTCGTTCCGTATCCTGCGGCGTTGCCGGTGTCCCTGCTGCTCGGGCCGAAGTAGGCTTCAAGCAGGTACTCAAGGCCCTGCACTCTGCCTCCCACCTCCAGAAGATTGACAGATTTTCCGAACATGTCCACGGTCAGGTTGAACATGGCCGACCTGCCCAGGACACCAGACCGTTTCGTAACAATCAAGCAAGCATTCAAATAATGGTATGTGTTCTACTTTTAGATTCTTTTTCAAAGTAAAGTGAAGAGAATGCGTAAATGCTAACAGGGCAGAGAAAATCCAAACAAATAAAGAAACACGCCTATAAAAGACAAGTACGACACCTTTGAACTCATTCGGCCATGACAAACTACAGCAGGAGATGGGTCGATCATGATAATTCAAAGGTAGTGCCAGATTAGTTTGGCGCCTGTCGGCGCCAAGCTAATCTGGCACTGTCCTTGAATTATCATGGTTGATCCATCTCCTGCAACTGGTGCATAGTCATTAGATGACGCCTCCAAAATTTGGGAAATACGGCCGTCGGGGTAAATGAGTTAAGTAAATTGTCTTGTAATTGTCTTTTCTAAGCGTGTTTGCATTTTACACGGTTAGCAATCACTTTTTTGGTCTGGATTTTGCCAAAATTGTAGTTTGAGCATCAATAGACTTTGACCAGCCGGCAACGCCATAAGACACTTTCGTAGCTATTGTTGCGGGCCGCCTTGAATGCGTTAATAGTACGCTGATAATTATGACCATACTAGAAATAAGCAAACTCTCTTTCGTATATATATATATATATATATATATATATATATATATATATATATATATATATATATATATATATATATATATATATATATATATATATATATATATATATATTACTTGTCACACAAGCGCTGGTCAGCAATTTTACACTTTATAACTAATTTATAACTAAGACTAAGAGCCGCAAGGAGCAAAAAAATAACACAAGAGCACAATTTTTTTTAAAAAATGATGTCTTAATTGTTTTTTTATTACAACAACGACAACACCAACAACCAACAAAACAAAAAAAAACCAACCAACAACAGCCACAACAACAACCATAAGAAAACGTATCGTACCTGGGCAGGAAGGACTTAGCCGACCAGATGAGATTATTCTCGTAGACACCGCCAAGGTTGAACTTGTCTGAGAAGAAGGACAGCTCGTAGTTGCGCGAGTACTTGCGGCGATCCTTGTTAAACTCCACCTGCAGCAGCTCGTTCTCCAGCACGTCACGGATGGCCTGCTTGTGAGGGCTGTCGGTCTCCAGCAGGTTGGTCAGGTGTGTCCACACGAAGGATCCCACCTGCAAGAGAGAGGGTGTTGGTTATTATTTGAGGGAAAATATGAAGGCTGGTTATTTACCCCAAAACTGCTGGTAATAAAAACAACAACCAAGAAAACAAAAACAAAAAACAAACCAACAAACAACGATCCAACTACAAGAGACATGGGCTGGGGCTCATGAGGATCTATGTCTCTTGCTGGGATCATCTGTATCCGTGTTCTTAGGACGGCTGTAAGAAACAGTCGCGGGGACTCATGAGGATCTATGTCTCTTGCTGGGATCATCTGTATCCATGTTCTTAGGACGGCTGTAAGAAACAGTCGCGGGGGCTCATGAGGATCTATGTCTCTTGCTGGGATCATCTGTATCCATGTTCTTAGGACGGCTGTAAGAAACAGTCGCGGGGGCTCATGAGGATCTATGTCTGAGTCTTGCTGAGACCAATTTGTATCCGTGTTCCTTGCACGGCTGCATGCGACAGCCGCGTGGTCTCACGACAATCCACGTTTCTTGTCCAGACCACTTTGTATCTCTGTTCCTTGAACGATTAGAGCTCTTCGGCGTTGTCTTAGCAGACATCTCACAAACTCAATCTGCGATCACTGGCAGTGAATGAGCAAATGAAAAACGTAAGTTCTGATTTCATCAATGCACACAGTTACTGATTAACCCTTATCGTTCGGAATACACCAGTGTGTGAAATAAGTTTGACTAAAATAGTTCAAGGGTAGTGCCAGAATAGCTTGGCGCCTCTAGGCGCCAAGCTATTCTGGCACTACCCTTGAAATAAAGCCATTGGTCTATATCCTTATCTGTAAGTACTGTAATGTAGCTTGCATATGGCCGTGTACAAAGTTGAAGCTTTTAGCCTCCGTATGATAGGCGTTAACCCCTTCTCTGTCAGTGATCACGAATTTCTCCTCTGAAAGCCCTGCACCCTGAGCGACATTCGCGTGAAGAAATAGACGCAAATCGGACCTAAATGTGGTACAGAGACCATCGCACTAACAAGAGACATAAATCCTCATGAGCCCCCGCGTCTGCGGAGGCTCATGAGGATTCATGTCTCTTGCAGCTGGGTAGCGTTCGCCTGGCCCCGGCAGTTAAGGGGTTAATCTCTTAACGGCTTCGCCGTGAAACGGTCTTTGTCGCTTGCATGTGAAAAAAACTCAAAACATAATAAATCCCTCATTGCATGCAGAGCAGAAACACTGTCCCTAAAAACCCTCCGAGATTCATTGGTGGTAGCACACAGATGTGAATGGGGCCACAAAGAGAGGCACAGATCCACAGTAGCGGGGGCTCAGGAGGATCTATGCCTTTCCTTTTTTTGGGTAGTTTTGGGGGTGGTTGTGTATTGAGCATTTATTGTTCCTAGAGTCCCGGCAGTGTAATATGTACTCACCTGGTTCACGTCTTCTTTCAGCAGGGCCTGCCGCACCTGTCTCAGCACAGAGTCTGAGGGACACTTCATGACGGCCAGGTAGGCGGCGATACGCAACTCAGAGTCCTCAAGGTGACGCAGGAACAGCTGCATAATGTTGTTACGCTGAAACATACAGTGATATTATTAACCCCTTCGCTGCCAGCGATCATGAATTTCGCCTCAGAAACGAACACACACTGACCGACTTTCGCGAGGAGAAGACAGGCAAAAATGGAAAAAAAAATTGCGCTTGAAGAACATAGGACTAACAAGAGACATAAATCCTCATATGTCTCTTGCAGGTAGGTAGCGTTCGCGTTGCCCCCGCAGTTAAGGGGTTGAATAAGTGACGAAAGTCGGGTTGCTGTACGGAGAAATCTGACCATGTGAAGTACAGTTAATAAGAAAAAAATTCAACGTGACATGTTTAATAATGAAAAGAAGTACCCAACGGAGAAAGAAACACGCTTAGAAAAGATGGGTACAACACAATTTATTAATATTTCGGGTAAATACCCTTTGTCAAAATAGACAAACAAACAAACAGAGAGATTAGCCGCTACTTATCTTCATTGGCAGCTGCTTTGTTTGTCGATTTTGACAAAGGGTATTTACCCGAAATATTAATAAATTGTGTTGTACCCGTCTTTTCTAAGCGTGTTTCTTTCTCCGTTGGGTACTTCTTTGCATATTACACGCTTGGCAGTCACCTTTTTGGTCTGGATTACGTTTAATAATGAATAATGATATCTAAGTGCCGATTGCGAAGTTCGTTGCGTCAGTGGCTCATTCAAGTACCTCCTCATGTAAAAATACAGTCCATTAGATGAACCTCCGACAGGAATGCAGTGAAAAAACATGGCGTGTGTTAACTGAAGTTCGGTAGTTGAGTTTATGACGTGGTTATTCCCACAAATAGAAGTCACGCACAATGACGACATCATCGGCTATCCGGCGATAGTCTACCCATTACATTATGCATGTCGCGCTATTAACCCCTTCCTTGCAGAGAAAAGGTAAACACCGTGACGATCCAGCTACAAAAGACAGATCCAGCTGAGCCCCTGCAGTTGGCTGGGCTCATGAGGATCTATGTCTCCAGCTGTCCCCACTGACTTTGTACTCGTGTTCATTATATGGCGAGTGTATTTGGCGCTGAATAAAAATGATTCCAAAAACACAATCTGCGTCCACTGGCAGTGAAGGGGTTAAAAGTACAAATCAGTGCTTAAACTGCTTACATTCTGCTTGATTTTCTCATATGTTCGTTTGGGTCAACAAATATGTTTCCGTCAGGTCAGCGAACCAAGGCCTTGGGGCTTTTCTATTCTGACAAGCCGTGAAAGAAATGCGGCATCACTGGAATCCGGCGATGTCGCATTTCTTTTGCTCGTCAATATATAGTTTTCACAGGAGACGTGCTTACGTCGGCGGAGCAGGGCACTCTCCTGTAGGCGTCGATAGCAGCCACGCGCACATCCATGGGCACTTCACTCTTAGTCAAGCAAGGCTCCAGGTTGAGAGTTACCGCGCTCGAACGTCCAATGTTGCCAATCGCACGCAGGGTGAGCAGCACCTGTAAACCACGACATACACGAGGTCAGCATCATTACACTGATGTTCTTGTCAGAAATATTCTTTCCTGTAATGATGATCAAAAATCTGCCAGAATTTTGTACATCTGCTGTACATTACAAGAGGCATAGATGAGCGCCCGCAGCCCACTGCATGGGCTCATGAGGATCTATCCCTATGCCTGGCCTTCTACACGTCCATGAATGAAAAAATAAAAGGTCTGCACACGTATTCTTTATTTTTTTTGTTTCTTATTTATTTTTTTTCGTCATTTATTTCTTTATTTCTTATTTATTTTATCTACTTATCTATTATTAATCTTTTTAATTTCGTTACGTTTAATTTAATTTAATTTTGTTTCGTTTCACTTCATTTTATTTCATTTCGTTTCATTTCATTTTATTTCATTTCATCTTATTTCATTTCATTACTGCCAATCGAGCATATCCGTATTACGTACGGAAAAACAGACAAATCACAACCAACATTGTATTAGATTTCATTTCCTACAAAACAAAAATCAACAATTACATACTTTTGTACAGCAAGCGGTCAGGTTATCAGGATCACTAACCTCTTTGAAGTTGTTGCTGTTGACATTGCAGTTGTAGCCCAGCGTACCTGTGAGTTTGTTCAACACCTGGGTAACCTCAGTAGTTTGGCCACAGTCCGGGTTATTCTCACAGTAGTTGTTAACCATGGCAGACGCCGGGAGCAGAGCGTCCATCTTGATTTTGTCGATGCTCAACAGAGACTGGAAAGAATATAACGGTAAAAAAATAATCCACACATCATCATACAAAAAAAATCAATAGTTAGTAGATACAGGAACAAAATCAAACCACTGCCAACTTTCATTGAGGACAAATAACACCAGACAGAATGGTACATGTGGGATCCTAATCGTAATCTAAGTTGCAGCAAATATAAGTACGAAAGCTTGCGGGTAAAACACTCGAAACCTGTAAGGTTAGAGGCAATAGTTTTATTAGCCCATTACATCGTGATAGTGAACTTTTCTAAATTTGTTCATTGTCCTATGAAGGCTACATTACAGATTAGGAAATAGATCAACCATTTTACTTCAAGGGTGGTGCCAAGCTATTCTGGTATCACCCTTGAACTATCATAGTCAAATTTATTTCTTGCAATAGTGTACGTATCAGGATGACAAGGGTTCAAAGTTTTCACCTGAAGACCGCTGACTAGATCTTTGGTGGGGTTGGGCACAAAGGCCAGAGAGGTTAGCCAGAAGGTCACTTGGACGTCCTCGATCTTCTCTGACCCCAGAAGGTCACTCATCATCATCAGTGATGCTCCAGTTGCTGTCATCGGCAGCGCGTCCCTGAAGAATTTCCTAAAAGAAAGGACCGCCTAAATTGTGAAAACGATTAAGCCCTTCACAGCTGAGAAAAACGTGAACGCGACCCAACTTCAAGAGACATAGATCCTCATGAGCCCCCGCGACTGCGGGGGCTCATGAGGATTTATGTCTCTTGCTGATACCAATTTGATCCATGCTTCTTAGACGGTTTTGGCTTTTGGTCGTTGAATGAACCAAGATTTCAGGAACAACAATTTATGTACAGTGGTATTGAAGGGGTTAACACCTCTGTAATGCTGTTTACGATTATCGAACGATCAGCCAACGAAATGCGTGCTAAAACACACCCAGAAGGACAGCTCACCTGGCTTTTTCTGTGTTGCCTGTGCAGATGCTGTTCTGTTGCAGCCGTTTGTTAACATCCCGGAGATCTGAGACGTCCAGATCACGCATGAGGTAAACCAGCTCCCCAAACATGTGAGGAACCTGACAGAGAACGCGAAATTCGAGTGAATGTTATGATATTCGCTTGTGTTCTGTTGAAAAAAAAGTGAACACGACCCAGCTGCAAGAGGCACAGATCCTCATGAGCCCCCGCAGTTGCGGGGGCTCATGAGGATATATGCCTCTTTCCGACACCATTTCTAATCTATGTTCCTGCGGCAGCTCGGGCTCTTTGGCCGTTGAATTAAGGCAGATTGCAGGAACACAATCTGCGTCAATTGGCAGTGGAAGGGAAAAGAATGCAGCATTGAAAATTCAATAAAGTAAAAACACATGCTCTGGTATTGTGTGATATGCGCAAAAATATCCTCAGACCCTTTCAAAATTCCGTAGGAGCCGCCGGGCAAAACATGAATTGGCTAAAGGCTCAAAGAGAATGGTTAACTTAGGGTCATTGTAAATCTCGCAATATTTTGGCTGAACAATAGTAATTATCATAAAGTCAGCTTTGGGCTACCACGAATTTACCATACGGCCCAAAAATCATATCGTGTGCAACATTTGGAAATAGGAAACTTTTAAGGGTTTGGAAATAACTATTATCATTTAAAATCATAAAGCATGTGATGTCGACTACACTGACATTTTATGTTAAATATTATTTACTAAATATGTTACGTGGTCTGCGATTTTGGACCTTACGGCTCCAAGCCGCAAGAGTAAAAAATTACAGACCAGCGCACTGTCAGCTTACCTGAGGTCTGATGTCGACCTTGCTGACAGTACACATTTCCTCCAGTTTGTCAGCCACAATCTGCACGGTGCTGTCCCCTTGAGCCTGGCCGGGCTGGTGCTCGAACAGAAGTGACGTACGTCTGAAGACTGGGCCTGCGTCAGCAAACAAAGAAAAGGTCACCGTGTGTTGGTCTAGTTATGCTGGAGTCTACAGGTACCATTTTGCGGGAGTTCTCCCCAGATAGACCCACTCGGGGAGTACACCACAAGTACAGCAGTACTTCTTAGCACCTCATTTGAATAGATGTGTACTTATGGCGTATTCCCCTACTGGGTCTGTCTAAGAAAATTCCCACAACTGCGGGCGCTCATGAGGATCCATGACTCTTGGATCGTGTTCATAGATGGGATTAACCCATCTGATCCCACGGCCGCATTTCCCAAAGTCAAGAGGTGTCACCCAACGATTTTGTACCAGTTGCAGAAGATGGATCGACCATGATAATTCAAGGGTAGTGCCTGATTAGCTTGGCGCCATCAGGTCTTTATCGCGCCTTTAATTCACATAAGTAATTACTCACTCATGCAATGACTCACCTGAGCGAGTGGTCACACCCTTGCTGTCCCTGAGGTAGGTGAGTTTTTGGCTGGTTTCCGTGCTGGCACCGCTGGACGACTTGGAGAAAGGCCTGAAGACGTGGACCTCGCTACAGGTGCTGGCTTGGAGGACGCCGTCTAGACCGATGTCATGATGACACTCATGAGTGCTCTTCAACAACGGCAGTGACTGCATGCTCTAGAGACACGAATATCAATATGAAACCGTTCTGCTGGTGTATGGCTTCGAAACTGCTATTGTTGCGATTTACATCTAAACAATAGCGCAGTCTTAAAATTGTCCATGCATTTGTGCGCTGATGCTTAGGGTCCAAAATCACCGACCAACACACATATTGTTTTGATACTAACATTTTTCTAAAGAAGATGGATTTCACGAAAAACAATACAGACAACCAAACAAAACAGCTTCTAACAATCTATCAAACGTCTGGGAGGAACAACTTAAACAACTTTAACATAAATATAATAATACTAATAATATTATTATTATAATCCAAGCGACCAACCAACCAATCAGCCAACCAACCAACCAACCAACCAACGAACCACAAAGAAAACAGCAACCAACCATCCAACCAAACAAAGAAACAAACACCTAGACAGAAACAAGAAACTAGATAAACGAAAATACAAGGAAAACAGCAACCAACTAACCAACCAGCCAGCCAGCCAACCAACCAACCCAAAAACCATCCAACCAACTAACCAAACAACAACCAACCAACCAACCAACCAAGAAAACAGAGACAAACTCAGACTGAAGCAAGAAACTAGAACGACTTACATTAGGTGACCTATAGGGGGTAGACAGTAGGGACGTGCGGTAACCATGTCTGTCAGTGCAGGACAAGATGTCCTTCACCTTGTTGATGGTCAAGGTCTTCCAGCCTTTCTGCGTGACCTTGTATTGTGTGGGGCATTGGCCTGTCACGTCCACCTTACCAAAAAAAAAAAAAAAAGTAAATTAACTCACGTGATCAATCGTTAAAGCAAAAAGAATTCATTAAAACTTGAAAAAAGAAAGATCTATTTAATTAATCCTTTGGCTGTCGGTAGCGGTTTTTGTCATGATGATTCCTGCAGGAATCATCGCAACAAAATCCCTACCGACAAGCAACGGGTGATTTTTTTCTACTTCACTTTTTTTCCCAACACATCTTTAAGCTCAGTTAACACAAGTGCTTTGCAACGTATGATATATTGGTTAGCAGCGCACTCAAGAACGCAAACACACACACACACACACACACACACACACACACACACACACACACACACACACACACACACATGCGCGAGAGCGCCGCACACACACAACAAATATCTTCTCTGACGTTACACCAGATGGTAATCAATCTGGCTAGACGAGTCTCAAATAGTCATCAACTGTGGCAATACTCGTATCTTAACAAAGTTTGGAGTGGAAGGAATTTGGTCAGTTTTTGGGCTTCTTTCAAGTGAGAGTGGATGTTGGCACACCACTGAGAGCCATGTAATCGATTGCAAATAGTCGTCCTGTGTAACATTTCGCCTGGTCAATGATTCACTACAACAATGGTCACTACAACAAGCACACCATTGCGCTACTCGGAGGCTCTCTTAAAGCCCCGCCACACGTGCCGGTTGTGCCCCGATTTTGAAGCCGATTCCGATCGGATTGCGATCGGATGACGTCAATTATCCGATCCGGTCCCAATCGGCTGGGAATCGGGTGTCTAGAACCTGCTCTATTTTTCCGATCAGAATCGGTCCCGATCGTAAGCTTCAACCAATCAGAGCGCGTCTCGCAAATCATGTCGTTTCAGCACGGTTTGCAAATGGCGGAAACACCTGTTGTGATCAGTACCACCGCCGTTGGTGTTCGCACGCCTCTTCCCGAATATGATGCAAAACTGCTGATAATGCCATCACATCATCATCACTGTCAAAACTAGCAGTCATTTTGCAGAACAGGTACGACTTTGATCTTCGGTTCAAACCGGTCGGCGAAACTAGTCGGGAAATGTGTGGCAGTGCACAAGTTTTTTTTAGTCCGGCCCGATCACCTACCGATTCGAAAACTGATCGGGAATCGGCCTCAAAATCGGGCATGTGTAGCGGGGCCTTAAAACAGCTTAAAATATGTAACCCCTTCACAGTGATGAAAAAACTGAGCATCATCCAAATGCAAGAGGTACAGATCCTCATCAATCCCCGCAGTCGCGGGGGCTGATGAGGATCTCTACCTCTTGCTAAAACCACTTTGTATCCAAGTTCCTTTGACGGATGGGGGGGGGGGGGGGGGGGGGGGGCTCTTCGGCATTGAATAAAATACGATTCCAGCAACACAGTCTGGGTTTAATGGCATTGAAAGGGTTAACCTTTGCCGTCCCGACACCCTGCAACAAGGTGCTGATCGAGTTGCATAGCTCAGAGGTGGTGCTGCAAGACTGAACAGCATGATCCTTTATTCCATGGCTCATCTTGCGGATACAATCGGCTCCAGTCTTTTTCTCAGATAAAAGATGTTCATCTCGTCATGAACCTACCACTTAACTGGAAAGCACAAACGGAAGAATATCCTTATCGGAGAAAGAGGTGGGACAAAATTATTCTACCCTATCAAGGCAAAAGACCGACAGTCCGTAACTGAGAAAAGCCAGATTTGTTTTTCCTTGTATTACGATTAAAAAAAACAACAACAACGGTCTCACTTTTACACTGGGCTGCAGGACTATGTTTTCCCTTCTGTGGGCAGGTTTGCAAAGCCGATCGATGTGAAATAGAGAGGGCGGTGAAGGAGGGTGTCTAATACAACCCATTTAGCTCTGGCTGCGCAAATAAAACCAGATGACTAGATCCTATCTCCTCTTCCAACAGTGTCAGTGAGCTTACAGGAGTTTAGTCCCTTAATAGCGGCGCAATACGAGCCACTGTCAGGGGGCCGTAACCCTTTGTCTGTCGGTATTGCTTTTTGTCGAGATGATTCCTACAGGAATCATCTCGACAAAAAGCGATACCGACAGAAAAGGGTTAACTCCTGTTGACTCGTTTGCCCGATCTTACACATTATTTTATTTATCCATGTCTAGAAAGGTCAATGTTGTATAGCAGGAAATACGCGGTGCTTTACAATGTCACTATTGACAATTCGATAAGTCAATATTACTATTCTTCATGAGCGAGCGAAAGCGGCCTTCACCTCACTGTTTGGATCGCCGCGACCTACAACATTCTTTCGACGTCATTCTTTGCAATTTCCTTCTTTTATTGTTCCAAACATCCCTCTTGGACTTGTGGCCTCCCGTGACGTGAAACATAACATAACATCACGCCACAGCGTGAAAGCCACACATCGAAAGCTCATGAATATTCCAATATTGTCTATTTTACAAGATATACGTGAGGTAATATTGTGCTGATGGAACAAGATTATACCCTACTACGTCATTTACCTCCTGCACCAGTTCGTCACGCTCCCTTTGACGCATAGAGTTTTGGAATGACGTCAGCACGCCTCGCTTGATGTTCAGCGCCCACAGACCCTCGCCTTCGCCCGGGCACACCTCGCCCACTGCGCCATCGTAGAAGGCGAACCTCAGGGGCTGCTCCTCAAGAGCTCGCCGTGCAATGGACATGTCGTCGGCGCCAACCATGCGCTGTGGGTTTGCCTCGTGTGAGCGCTTAATAGCAACGTCAGTAAGCTGTTGACACATTAAAGATGGTTGGTGAAGCAGAAATACCAAACTCCTAACACCAAACATAATTTGGAACACAACATTACGAACAATTCTAACAAGTTAACTCCTTCACTCCTGGGAAAATGCGAAATCCACCCAGCTGCAAGTGGCAAAGAGCCTCATGAGCCCCCGCATTCGCGGGGGCTCATGAGGTTCTTTGCCTCTTGCTGACCCAGTTTATATCAGTGCTTCTAGGCTATTGGAATTTAAAAAAAAAAAAAAAAAAAAAAAAAAAAAAAACACAAATACGTTAAACGTATGACTTAACTTTTTTTTGTCTACCACGAGATTTCAAAGACGGAGCACCGAATAGGATCTGAATAAACTGTGATCCCAGCCGGATTCGAACCCGCGACCTCAGTTTCGAACGAGAGTCGTACGCTCTCCTTGAATTATTCGGCGCTCAATTTGCCCTGCATGCTTTCACAGATATAAATTGTCGTCCACTGGCAGTAATAGGGTTAAGAAAAAAAATGGGCTCGAGCGTCATAGTTATTATCATTGCTGTCATCACTGCCGTCGTCATCATCGCGACTTCAATCAGTTATTCTCAGTTTCACCCGAAATCGTCTATACTACCACATTACTAAAATGAAAATCTCGCTTTTCACAAATGGTCTCATACAGCCTACTGCATGGTTTTTGCCTTCACAGAGCAGGAAACTTACTAAGCAAAAGACCCCAGGGTCGACGTCGGCCCAAGGGTCCTTTGCTCACTGTGGGAAGTCCCTAGTTCAAGTGTTTATACAGCAAACTTTTTTTTTTGTCCTTTGTATTACGGAGCGTTTTTCTCGGCTAGGAATTTGATAGTTTTACTGCTACTGTTTATCTTACAGCGTTCATTGATCTCTCTCTCTCTCTCTCTCTCTCTCTCTCTCTCTCTCTCTCTCTCTCTCTCTCTCTCTCTCTCTCTCTCTCACCAAACAATGCGCAAAAGGCCATCTGGCCGACGTCAGCCGCCGTTGGCCCGCGCACGGACGTGCGCTGGCCAACGGCGGCTGACGTCGGCCCGAAGGCCTTTGCGCACTGGGCAGCTAGTAGCGCCTGTGAATCACAGAAGAACTCTGCGGCCCAGCCTACACGATGTTTATTTTTTCGACCGCCGCGAACCGCAAGATGTAGTGGGGAGGGATTTCCAGTGCCAAGGTAAAGGCACAGGCATGGGATGTTCGTTGCGTCATTGGTCGCCTCCTAACCGGCACGGGTTGTCGTAAATCTCTATTTACCACTATCTACCCGTGTTAGGAGGTAAACAATGACGCTACGACTTTCCGGCGCCTGTGATATTTCCTACTATCCGTCGCACAGACATAGTCGATTTATCAACGATCATCCAGTGCCTGTGATTAAGGGCCTCCATGGGGTGGGTGGGAGGCCGAGGGTGGCGAGGCTGGAGGAGTGTAGGGTGGGTGGGTGGGTGGGTTGGAGTGAGGTTATGGCATATCAACTGAAATTTCAAGAGAGCAAGGGGAATATGGGGTTAATGACCTTAATGCATTTTACACAGAGTTAGTATCCAAACCAGTCTCCCACGCAGCAGGTGAGGTTAGGGTGCTGATCAACACCATGAGCGGAGTAGGATAATATTTTCATAGGAACGGAAGGGGGGGGGGGGGAGGGGGGAGGGGGGCACTGGTGGTGAGGGGGGGGGGGGGTGTGTGTCAGTGAGGAGGCAGCATGCCGAACACGTTACTTTCCAGCCTAAAGAAATCGAACATACGAAATATTTTTTTTATTTTAAATCACATGATTTTCTTTCTCCCGAAATATAAAATATTAAGATTCTTTTCTCCAGAAGTACTTTTTTTTCCGCCGAATTTATTTCATTCAAAATATGGGGTAGGAACTTTTCTACCCTCCTCCGATTCCTACGCCACTGATCATAATTGACGATAAGCGCGTATGCATAATGTACATAGAGCTTTTCTTTTTTTCTATGCGATACCAAATGCCGATCGTACAGCCCTTGAATGCGATCTGCTGCATACAATGAAATGTCTTACAGTTCACAATACTTGTCCTTTATATGGTGGTCAACCTAAGCCCGCCGCGCTGGAGCAGAACGCTTTTCAAAGAGGGGAGCTGGGTGGCTCGGTGGTAAAAGCGTTCGCCTCTCGAGCAAAAGATCCCGGGTTCGATTCCAGCTTGGGTCAAAATTTGTTCAGACCCTTTTTCGGTGCCCCGTCTTTGAAATCGCCCTCGTGGTGGACAAAAGACGTTAAGCCCTAAACATTTTATTTTTAGCTTTTCAAAGAAACAGGGACAAAAAGTGGTTTCTGCAAGAGGCATAGATCCTCATGAGCCCCCGCAACTGCGGGGGCTCATGAGGATCTATGCCTCTTGCAGTTGGATCACGTTCACGCCCAAAAGCCAAAACCGTCCAACAAACATGGATACAAAGTGGTCTGAACAAGAGGCATAGATCCTCATCAGCCTCCGCATCTGCGGGGGGCTCATGATGATCTATGCCTCTTGCAGTGTTCACTTTTTCTCGGCAGGAAAGAGGTTGGTTGAGAAAGAACAGGGTCTACGTACCCGAAGCGCCATCTCACAGCTGCCCAGGACTTCCACCAAAGCGGTAGCTGATATTTTGATGGTGGCCGTGTCCTCGGCGGCCCCGGTCATTGTAGTTCGCGTCTCCACCTCGTATCGATACTCGTATGTCGTGTCCTGCTTGTAGGCAAAATTGCTTGCATCTGTTAAAAAAAAAAAAAAAAAAAAACCAACAACAACCCGTAACTCTTAAGTTGAAACTTGACGCAGATTGTGTCTAGCAAGTGATTGTTAATTCAGTGAAGGCCAACGAACCGGCAGCCGTCTAAGAAACGTGTTTGTTATTGGTTACGTTATAAATATTGTTCATATATTTACACACATTTCCAAAACTTAATACAATTTGCTTAACTCATTCTACCCCAACACCGAAACCCCCCAATTTTGCCGTTGTCCTTTGAAGACTGCACTCTAGTGCAGGACACAGATCGACCACTGATACTATTTCAAGGGTGATGCCAGAATAGCTTGGCGCCCATAGGCGCCAAGCTATTCTGGCATCACCCTTGAACTATCATGGTCGATCCTTATCTTGCTGTGGTGTGTCTGGGGTAGAATGAGTTAAATCATAGATCAAAAGTGTTGTCGGCAAGAGGCATAGATGCTCATGAGCCCCCGCAGTTGCGGGGGCTCATGAAAATCTATACCTCTTGCATTTGCATGGTGTTCTAATGTTCTCGGCATTGAACGGGTTAAAAGAGAGTTTTGATTATTGTCATGGGTATGGGGAGTCGGGGAAGGATGAGGGGTGGCTCGGTCTGGTGTAGGCCATGTATGTCAGTCTACTGGTAAACTCGCGGTTACACTTTATCCTTGGGGGCTCCTTAGCTCCGTCGCCGTTGAACGTTGATGTATTTTGTTTTTTGACGCAGATAAAAATGACTCAACTTAGCGCAGTTGGAATACTTGTGCGTCATAGCGACGGTCCTATTTTGGGATATTGCTATGTTGTTGTTGTCAATACAGTTGTTTTGTTGCTGTTGTTGTTCTTCTTGTTTATTCTTGTTGTTCTTGACAGTTGTTACTGCTGTTGGTCGTATTATTAACCCATTCGGCCCTGACGCACTACAGCAGGAGATGAATCGACCATGATAATTCATCAAGGGTAGTGGCAGATTAGCTAGGCGCCTGTCGGCGCCAAGTTAATCTTCCACTACCCTTGAATTATCATGGTCGATCCATCTCCTGCAACAGGTGTACAGTCGTTAGATGACGCCTTCAAAATTATTTGGGAAATACGTGCGTGGGGTTAAATGAGTTAATTAATGACTATACAAATATACACTATACTTTATACAAATATATTTAATGGACTATAAAGATTTTTTTTATTTGAATTTGAAATTTGACTATATAGATGCTTCGGATTGTCTGACTGACGCAGTAAAAGAGTCAACAAAGAGTCATGCGCAGAATTTGTTGATGGGCCTGAGGACCGCTTCCTTCCTCCAAATCCGAGATGCCGCTTGACTTCTGACCCAAATACATCAGCTGAGTGTAAGCCAACACTGCGAACCGCTGCAGGGAAGACAACAACACAGATAAAAAACGTTGGGGAAAACCCACCACATATCGCCTGCATGATGATGTGCTGGTCTGTCTGCACATTTATGTTTCACCATCACATATTGTTACTAAGCAGTCTTCTTCGTGTATGTCTTGCTGCTGCCTAACAGACGCTCGCCTTTGTTAGTAATATAACTCATTCTACCCCAAGACCGAAATCCCCAAATTTTGCCGTTGTCCTCTGAAGACTGCATTGCAGTGCAGGACACAGATCGACCAAGATAGTTCAAGGGTGATGCCAGAATAGCTTGGCGTCCTTAGACGCCAAGCTATTCTGGAATCACCCTTGAACTATCAGATGGTCGATCCTTATCTTGCTGTGGTTTGTCTGGGGTACATGCTCCGGCTGAGGATGTTTGCCGTACGGCCACAGATGGGCCTTGAGTGACTGTATGGTAATTTGCGGGAAGTCGGTTAGTACTTGACCTAAGTACGCTCATCCTCGAAACAATAACAAATGGCAGCAAGACAAATGCTGTTCGAGAAATGACTGCATGTAAACTGCATATTATGTTCGTATGCGAAATCCACGCACACAAAAAGCACACACGCACGCACGCGCGCATGCACAATCAAGTAAACCTTACATACTACCATCGCATAAAAACACATGCCGTGTCAGTGACAACAATACGAGTTCAGTGAACTAACGACACAAACTGCAAAGTAAAAAAAAATCTTCCGTTGGAAAGTGTATGGAGAGCGAGCTAGCTAGAGAGTAGAGAGAGAGAGAGAGAGAGAGAGAGGGAGAGAGAGCAGGGCGCACGGAACTCAATCCTTGAGATAAACAACAGAAAAACAAAGTCTGTGTACATCTGCCACGGCTGGCATCGGTTGATAAATTGCATGGTTACCCCAAGGGGGAGTGCAAAGTGTTTCTCGGTGCTCTGGCGGCCCCTACAATCTCCGTCTGAATTTCGGAGCAGTCAGCCTACTATTAGGTTTCCTCTGATATCGGCCTCAGTGTAAAAACATACTTTACACGTATTTGCTGTTCAAAGCAAAATAGTCGATTTAAAAAATAAAAAAAACACAGTTCCAGGAGTTTTACTTTTGAAAAAGACTATCCTTCACACACACACACACACACACACACACACACACACACACACACACACACACACACACACACACACACACACACACACACTTGTGTTTGTGACACGCACAAGACTTGCACTCTTAGTGGATGTGCGGTGACGCTTCTGTAAGCTGCCAACACAGATCATGTGCTCGCGAAGGATATATTATTATATATACAAATTTATGTACAAAACAGTTATGGATGGATGGATGCATGGATACTCAGATGGATAAGTGGTCGTATGGGTAGACAGACGGACGGGCACCGGGACGGTTGGATGGATGAATGGATGGACGATTGGATTAATGGATGCACTTATAGTGCTGGCATGCCACACAATATAATGGACTCTGGTCATGTAGAATTAATACTGACGAACTTTCAAGTACTGTACAGTCGAGTTCAAAGATCACTGACAGCCGGACTACTCAGTGACGGTTCATAGTTCACAGTCCTCGGAACGCACGTGCCGTGATTTGGAACAATGTTCTGTTTCCGGACAACACTTCAGTATTGACGAAACACTTCCGAGTACACCGTCCTATCTCAAATGTGCCCACATAACCCTTTGGCTGTGGTTAGCGCTTTTTGTCGCGATGATTCCTGTACAGTAACTGAGGTTATATATTGTGTCCTCCTATCCGTAAGAGGCATAGAATCTCATGAAACTCCTGCAGATGAAAGGAGTCAACAGATTTTATAAACCTTGCCGTCACAGATCGACCCCACCAACAGTGCCAAGTAATCCTCGTACAGAGGCAGTCAATCGAGCAGGGTCAAAACACTTGAACTGTTACCCTTTGCAGAGGTGGGTCTCGGGAGGGGGGTGGGGCGGTGTGGGTGGGGGGGGGGGGGGAGGGACCCCGCAGGCCCAATAAGAAATAGGGCCGCATCATAGTCCCTTTTCTGGAGTTTGGCGCCCGAACAAAACCGAATAAGTTCCCATCAAACAAAATAAATAAATAAATAAATAAATCACTGGTATGACTGGTGTCACCAAGAGTAGGCTACATGTAACTCTCGAGCCCTCCATCCTCTTTGGCACCTGCTGGGGCTCGCGTGGCTCTTTTGCCTCTTGGAAGTTTGAGTGGTTGTCGCTTTATTCGTTAACCGTAGAGAGCATGAACACTTAACACATTCAGCTCGACGGCCGTATTTCCCAAATGTTGGAGGCGTCATCTAACGACTATGCACCAGTTGCAGGAGATGGATCGACCATGATAATTCAAGGGCAGTGCAGACTAGCTTGGCGCTTGTCGGCGCCAAGCTAGTCTGGCACTACCCTTGAATTATCATGGTCGACCCATTTCCTGCTGAAGTGCGTCAGGGCTGAATGGGTTAAAACCCTTGTATTGGGCCGTCGGCGAACCTGACTGTTGTGAAATGACTGACGCAGTCGGTCATATTTTTCGACATGTATCACATTAAAACACTCGCCAGCTATTGTTTAGTCATGTTCGACAAAAGCTGACGAGTCCAATGTCCAGATCCGCATTTAACCCCGACGCACTACAGGGGGAGATGCATCGACCATGATCACTCAAGGGTAGCGCCTGATGGCGCCAAGCTAATTTGACGCTACCCCGATCAGGGTCGGTTTATGCAACTCATGCGACTGGGTGCATTGTCTCTACTGACGTGACAGCCCCACCTGGTTGGGAAATGCGGCCATGGGATTAAATGGATGCGCATCAACTCCGGATGCGGCTGGCCCCGAATGAGTTAAAGCGAACTGCTCCATGGCAGGCTCTAATGGCTAAAATTTGCCGATATAGGGCTCGGGAAGTTCCCCGAGTTGCCTAGCAGCGTCGACGCGTCAGCAGCCATCTTATGGGGATACCAAAGTCATGAGATAGTAGCGAAATAGTGTTTCAACACGTTTTTCTTCATTTTTCTTCCTCTTTGGAAACAAACAAAAACAGATTCTGGTGAGCGGTTTCCTCTACAGTGACGGCAAGACTTGCTGTTATTGCTTATAGTACGTCAGGACTTCCCTGACATTACAAAAACAGCGATTTCCCTATGCCGAGCGCTTAGTCCCGTATCCTCACAAGATGGCCGCCACGACTGGCGTGATGACGCCAGCTTCCCGAGCCCTATTACGGGTTTTCACTGGTGTCTTGCCTCATTGAGCTAAGACTTTTCCACCCTTCTTATCACAACCTACGCAAGTAGACACTGACACGCACCGGAGGTTTCCACTTGAGCATAACGGAAGGGACTCTGCTTCGTACAAAGGAGAAGAGATGAAAAGTCTTACACTTTACGTCACTTAACCCATTCAGCCCTGACGCACTACAGCAAGAGATAGGTCAACCATGATATTTCAAGGGTAGTGCAAGATTAGCTTGGCGCCTGTCGGCGCCAAGCTAATCTGGCACTACCCTTGAATTATCATGGTCTGTCCATCTCCTGCAACTGGTGCATAGTCATTAGATGACGCCTCCAAAATTTGGGAAATATGGCCGTCGGGCTGAATGAGTTAAACTTTATAATTTAAGTTAGCCCTTTTAAGGAGTATTATTTTATAAGATATTCTAAGAACATTCGTGCTGAAATGATTAATTGCGAACTATTAACTAGACTTTTTAATGCCTGGAGTAGGTCGCTTTAAAATCCGACTGCCAACGCTGTTTCGAGGACCTGTTACATACTGGGTGCAGCATGTCTTGTGTCTGCCTACATACGGAGCAAATGAAATAGATGTGACTGTAAACAAGTCGGCATTTTTTTTTTTCGACGGATTGTTGTAACAAAGTTTGAAGTCCAGAGTCTACATTAGCTGCAGCGTAAAATACTGCACTTGCTGTGCGGGGATCAACTACAATGTGCACGTATTCTCTCCCCCCCCCCCCCCCCCCACCAAAAAACAACAACAACAACAACAAGAACAACAAAAATAAATCTTAGATTAAGAGAAGAGCGGTTACTGACTACTTCACTGACACAAAATTTAACACAATCTTATGACAAGAGACAATGTTCCTTGTGTTCCTTCCAGGGTCCATTGGCATTAAATGCACAAGGATTTCAGGAACACAATCTGCGTTCACTGGCAGTGATAGGGTTATGGAAGGCGAGAGGTGGGGGTGGGAGGGGGGGGGGGGGTTGTGGACAGTGACATGTCCATCGCCAGATTATGGAGTCATTTGCAAACTGTTGTAGCCGTGCATTTTCAGCAGTAACGTGTTAGCGATAAATAATTATTATATACCGACTTCCATTAAAAACGCAAAAAGTGTATGTAAGTGTGCCCGCAAACAAAGAGCCACCCTGACACCAAAACAAAAACAAAATTATTTATTGCTTACTTCAGATGTTCAGCCTACTGTCTGAGCTACCTTCACAACAAAAAATTGGATGAGTTATTGCCCATGGCTACCTCTGGACACACTCTGTGCAGCAAGTTTTCTGTGATATGTTTTAAAACACAAGCAGTGTGGATTGCTTATAATGTTATTAACTGCCTTAAACGAAATTTGACTCGAAAAATTCATTAGAGAACCAGAACTTCCGGTGCACATCATTTTCTTAATAAATCTTATTTGATTTAATGTGAATTACTTTCAACCGATTTTTTATGCTCCAGTGACTGACACAGAGACAAAGAACACGCCCATACCCATTTAATCCGGTAAATATGGCCGCTAACCTAAAATAATAAAAAAAAAAAAACGTTTTGATTTTCATGTTTGTAGGTCATGTTGATTATTTAGGTGCCTTTGACAAACGAAAAGTAGGTCAAGACCAAACAGGCCAGATTTTCATGCACACGGACCCTAGTGACACTGCACATAGGTTGGCTTTCAGCTGTGTCCTCTGCAGATGCTCCCTATTTCACTTTCAATATTCCGTGATGGTAGTGTCACTGATGACGTCATAAGTCATCGATGTGAGATTTTCAAGACTAAACATTTTATTTGCACACGACATAACACACTCTTCATAACATTTTCTAATAAATGATTTCAAAACTACCCGGATTAAAGCATATTTACGAAGAAAAGCGCTATGGTGAAAAATTCGCGTTTCTTTTGTTGATCAGTATATTTTATACTGCGAAGGTCAGTTTCCAGCTGAGTCAGTGACTGATAAAACAAATATGCCGAGCTCGATTTTATTGTCTTTATCTGACCGTGCAAAATCTTTGATCGATATATTAAGTGCTCTTACATTCAACAAGCGTCACTCGGCCGCATTGTCTGTAAGATAAAGTATCGGCCTAACCCTTGACTGCTGAGAAAAAATTCAACACCACCCAACTGAAAGAGGCATAGATCCTCATGAACCCCCGCTAAAGAGGGGCTCATGAGGATCCATACCCCTTGCTGAAACTACTTTGAACGCTGGGACATTTCGTTTTTTTCGGTCTTGAATTAACTCATTCAGCCCGACGGCCGTATTTCCCAAATTTTGGAGGCGTCATCTAATGACTATGCACCAGTTGCAGGAGATGGATCGACCATGATAATTCAAGGGCAGTGCCAGATTAGCTTGGCGCCTGTCGGCGCCAAGCTAATCTGGCACTACCGGCCTTGAATTATCATGTTTGAACCATCTCCTGCTGTTGTGCGTCAGGGCTGAAAGGGTTAACTAAGATTGCCGAAACACAGTCTGCGTCATCCGGGTTAACCCCTTAGCCGTCAGCAGCACCTCCTGCTGATGTGATTCATGTGGGAATCGCCTCGACAAAAAGCTCTACCGACAGCCAAACTATTCACGTTCCCTTGACGTTCGGGATTTTTTTTTATAAGTTGAATTTACAATCATTTTGAAATACAACCCTTGTGTATGTAGCCACAGGGACTGTTTACAGTCACGTATTACAATTGTCTTTGCCTAAATGCGTACTCAACATATCGCGCGGTATTCTCGGTGCGCAAATGCCATCGGGCCGATATCGGCCGCCGTTAGCCCGCGCACGACTGTGCGCGGGCCAACGGCGGCGGACGTCGGTCCGATGGCCTTTTGCGCATTGGGTTACGATCAAACGAATTATCAAGACAGTAAGTTGGTTGCTAATCATTTTGAAAGTTAGTTGATGCATCAAACGTGCTTCACCCTCTGGCTGTCGGTAGCGCTTTTTGTCGAAGTGATCCTTGCAGGAATCATCTCGAAAAATACTGCTAGGGCCGACAGCCAAAGGGTTAAGTCAATTAACTGTGCTATTTGTATCCAATCTTTCGTCTGATTATTAGCAGATTACACCTGATTAGTGATGGCTCTCACAGCCTTGACTTTTATTGGGAATGTACAGGCCAGCAGGTTCAGTTGAGTTCAGAGACGGGATTTCTGCTCAAGGTCATGTTACATATTCAAATACATATTCAAATGAGGTAGGTGAGGCAGTGCAAGGAACGGTGTTAAAAAAAAAAAAAAAAATCTTCTGCTTTCTTTGGCATTTTGTACAGTGGCAGTAAGTTGGAATTTGCTTAAAATCTCTTGATAGATGAGAAGATACATGTTTGGTGCTTTGATTCATACCAGTGTTGGCTTAACCAGCGGGCTCTTTTTTTTGGCCTAGCTTGAATTACCAAGCGGATGGTGATTTGAGGTGTGTACCAGTTTTGCCTGCGCTTGGATGTAGAGTTCTTGGTACAGAATCATGTTGATAGCCAGGAAATGAGACTGGTGATGTTCTTATTATTGGGGGGGGGGGGGGGGGGAGGAGAGAGATTTTGTGCATGGCAAATGAGCAGCAAGTGGGCGGTAGTGTTGTGTAGCGGATTGAACAATTAGGGGATGACTTGGACAGTATAAGACTAAGGCATTTTAACAGATGGAACTGCAGGGGAGGCCCACTGTGTGCTCTGGCCTCAAGCCCACACACGCCCTAACCCACACCTCAGAATCTATCAATCCGCAGTTCCTTTTGAAATCGTGTCAATATCGGTCTGGTTTACCATGTTGGGTCTTTTATGTCTTTTCAGGCCTGTTAAGCGTCCGCTGTCTTTTTCACACATTTGCTACGAAGGCGATCGACTGTGCTTTAGTGCCATTAGCTCTGTTCTTGGAAATGCTTTTTCAGGTTTCTCACCATATCTGACCTGCCCATTCGTATGTCCTGTGTGATTTCTGCCTTGCCAGCTAGTGCGTCCGCCCGCCGATTGCCTGCGGACCAGTTGCGCGAGCCGTGAGCTTAGTCCTACGTCAGCCACTAAGCAAGGTGATTCGCTTTAGCACGTGCTTAGTGGCTGACGTAGGACTAATCTCACTCATGCAACTGACCCCTGCATGCCATGGACAGTAGATAGGGCGAAAGAGACCTTTGGCCGTACAAACCACCTCAACTAAGAACGGCAGATGCGTGGGAAATCATCAGGGAGGGAGTGGGGCGGGGTTGGGGTGGAGGTGGGGAGGACAGAGAAGTCGGTGAAAACGTGATATGTGTACAGGTCTGTGATTCTGGAGCTAATACACAGTGGACGTAAATAGAGCAAGGGAGAGAGAGGCTAATGTACCCACACTGGTCTCTCCGCCGATTCGCTACCGCTGATCCGAGGTAGCGAATCGAGGGAGACAATCAGTGTGAACTGAATTTTATCGATATCACAGGCTAACAACAGTGGTGCATCGGCCGACAACGGAAGGTAACGAACGAACGACACCAATTATATATTACAGGGCAAAAGCTTTAGGCCATAGAGCTGTTTCATGAAGTTTAACACAGAAGACAAACACTGAACACAAAAAGGGAGGGTAGGGGAAGGGGGAGGGAGGGATCTGGCGTCGATTTTGTTCTGGTCCGTGATTTTGGTGCTCATGGACTATTCTAACAACTACACAGTCGATCTAAAATAAAAGACCAGCACACACAATCTTATTCTGGCACTACACTTAAACTGCTACACGCAGTGGCTGAATGGGTTGGTATGAGGAAACACTGATCAGGAACACAACCGCCCACACTGCACTAGCCAATACAATTTGCCCCCACCCCTTTCCCCCATAGGGCAGCCTGAATCTAAAATTTCAACGCATCAAGGGGCTGGAAATCCAGTATTTGTGTGAACATTCCGCAAAGATTGCTTCCAGTCACTTACTTAGCAACCCTGCCCCCGCCCCCCTCTCTCCTATCGTTTGTGTGTGTGTGTGTGTGCTTAAGCCGCCAACTAGCTCTATGACCATTGGTCTATAATGTGCAGTTCTCTCCTTTATCAGTGCTTTTTCCTACATTTGGCCAGCACCTTATCCTGGATTAAAATCGCTGGCAGTCACCCCATTTGGTTTCATGAATGGGTAACGCTGCAAAAGAGTTCTATGGAGTGAGCAAACCTCGCAATTCATAAGCTTCAGAGCATCCCATCAACCCACTGCAGCTCAACCTGTTTTCAGCAACCAGGGCTTGTACAAGAATAGAGTGGTGCTCTCTCAAGAGAAGTCTTTAAGGGCAAAGAATGTCACCTGTCATTAAAGACCACCAGTCAGGTGAATGGTGGTCTTTACCCCGTATCATACTGAGGCTAAAAGCCTCAAATTTGTACACTGCCATATGTAAACTACATTATAGTATTTACAGATAAGGATATAGATCAATGGCTTTAGTTCAAGGGTGGTGCCAGAATAGCTTGGCGCCTAGCGCCAAGCTATTCTGGCACTACCCTTGAACTATTTTGGTCAAACTTATTTCACACACTGGTGTATTCCGAATGATAAGGGTTAATGATAAAGGTTTTCATAAAGGTTTTCGCCCAATAAGGATTCTGCTGTCATTAATTTAGCATGAATTTGCACTGGTCAACACAGGCCGATAGATACTGGTCTACAAAGTGTCACCCCTGAAGCAAAGCCCACCTGTCTGCAAAATACGTACATCCACATGAGCGCTTGCAGAATGCAGCGGCTAATTAGATGTGTTGCTTTTGCTCGACAAATTGTACTGCTGGGTGTTTTTGTTTTTGTTTTTGTTGTTGCTTATGGTTTAGTTTGTTGAGGCAGTGGTTTGTTGAGGTAGTGACCAAAAGCCCCAACCGTCCGAGAAACATGAATAAAACTAGTCTCAGCAAGAAACATCAGGAGATTCTCATGAGCCCCCGCGAATACGAGGGCTCATGAGGATCTATGTCTCTTGCAGTTGGATGGCAGGGTTTATTTTTCATACGGAAGTGAAGGGGTTAATACTTGTATTAGACCAAAATCGCTAGCGAATTTGAACTGACGCTTATGGACAAAATGCAGGCCACCTCTCTCTCTCTCTCTCTCTCTCTCTCTCTGTCTTGTATGCGGCCAAGGCCACGGTTAAAACCTCGCCACCTCAGCAACCCTGAGTATGTTGTGTACGTGAGATGATAACCGCGACTTTATAAGGTGAATCAAACACGTTCCGATAACGGCCTTTGTGCTTCCGATATGACGTACATACAGTGTGATAATTCATATTGATAAAATCTCTAGTCAAGTTCTTATCGGTGGATATCTGACTGTCATGCGAAATTGTGTCACAAGAAAGGTTGATGAACAGTCGCTAAACAGTCATTGACTTTAACCGTTTTGGCTGTCGGTAGCGCTTTCTCTCGAGGTGATTCCCACATTGAATCACTGACCTCAGCAAAAAGTGCTGCTGAGAGCCAACGGGTTAACCCGTTCAGCGCTAGCTGACGCAGATTGTGTTTTTTTTCAAACTTCGTTCACTCAAGACCCAGACCCTAGATCCCCCAGAACGTGGATTCAAACGGGTGTCAGCAAGAGGCATAGATCCTCATGAGCCCCCGCAACTGCGGGGGCTCATGAGGATCTATACCTCTTGCAGTTGTGTTGTGTTCACGAATTTCTCAGTACAGAACAGACTAAGCTCACAAGGTCATACGCAGTTCTAACTCGAGGTACATGGCGTTATATATTACCGATGGGCTTCGATTATTGGATAATTATGATCGAATTTTGCCGACGGATGTTGACACAGTTCCTATTACCTAATAAATGAATGTTTCTATGTTTCTAGATATATATAAAAAAAAAAAAAAACCACACCAAATAACGGTCACCGTAGGACAATGCGAACACTGACTAAAACAACAGCAAGACAAAAAGACCCTATGATCCCCCGAAGGTGTTTGAACCCTACGACAGCATATCAGTAATAACCGACATTATTCATGCACGAATTTAACTCGACAAAACGTGCTACCGACAGCCTGAAGAACCTCTAATGTATAATAAGACCTACAGTGTTGTACAATCCCACACTGATCAATCAGTTTTACTATCAGCCTCTCAAGCACTTGCCCGTATCTGATGGATGTGCCACTTTCGCAATGTCATGTAAACCAAAGCAACGTAATTGTTTAGCGTGGCTGATAAATTGAGCTAAAGAATCACGTTGCTTTAGTTTGCCTTGCCACACCTCGTCATAGTTCCTACTTCGTATAAACACTTTTAAGCTTAACCCATTCAGCCCTGACGCACTACAAAAGGATATGGGTCGACCATGATAAATTCAAGGGTAGTGCCAGATTAGCTTGGCGCTTGTCGGCACCATGCTAATCTGGCACTGCCCTTGAATTATCATGGTCGATCCATCTCCTGCAACAGGTGCATAGTCGTCAGATGACGCCTCCAAAATTTGGGAAATACGTGCCCCGGGCTGAATGAGTTAATCCACAGACTGTGTTTCTGCAATATTCGTTAATAAAAACCTAGATGTCCGAGAAACATGGATTTCAAACTGGTGTCAGCAAGAGGCATTGATCCTCATGAGCCCCCGCAACTGCGGGGGGGGGGGGGGGGGGGTGGCATATGAGGATCTATACCATTTGCAGTTGGGTGGTGTTCACACTTTTTCGGGACTTAACGGGTAACATCTTTGGCTGTTGGTAGCGCTTTTTGCCGAGGTGATTCCTGCTGTCGGTGGCGCTTATTGTCGAGGGGGTTCCCGTAGGATTCACCTCGAATCACTTGTAGGAATCACCTCGACTAAAAAACGCTACCGACAGCCAAAGGGTTAACAAATAAACCGCGGTCCTGCTCCCGTACGGGGAGGTGGCTGTGGTGTCAAAAAGACTTGTTTGCTGGCAGCTTATGTTGGATCACCAACACTGATTTCAGTCGAATAACATGTGCATGTTTATTTAATATTTGCTTTGACTAATTTGTTTATGTGACAGTGTTAACCCCTTCGTCGTCGGTCATCACGAACTGTGCGTCTGAAACGACTGTACACTGAGACCGACATTTGTGAGGAAAAATCAATATATGTTGTTGTTGTTGTTGGCATCCTTCTGTCTCGGAAGACAATGGAGTATATTATGCGCTTGCTGGGTCAGTCCGTTTTTAAGATTCGCAGTGCCTTCTGTGACTAATCAGTCCAATGCGAGAGCGGCAGTGTCTCACTGTTGCTGTGGGCACTGGCTCTTCTTTCTTTCGTCTGCGCTGCCTCTTCTCCTCCCACTGGTTTTCTCTGGTTGGTTGGTTAGTTCGGGTTTAACGTCCACAGCACCGAGGTGATCATGGACGGCCCTGACGGGCGGGTTATGGGGGACAGGGAAATCTATTGCCTATGGAGTACGACCTGAACACTGATCAACTCAGGCGCACTCCAACTGTGCCACTTTGATTTACCAGGACCTTTCAACGGACATGCTATTTAACAAATCCGTCCCCCCCCCCCCTCCCCACTGGATTGTGAGTCCAGCTACCGGGGCCGGGACGGGATTCGAACCCACGACCCGGCGATTCTCTTCGCTCTCCTGCTCCGACATTTAACCGCCTGAGCTATTTCGGACTCTTGGTTTTCTCTCCTTCCCTCGCTCAGCTTTATGCTCGTCTTTACTGCGAGCCGCCAGCACTGAGTTGCGGGGGTTTATTTGCTTTGACTCATTTGTTTAGGTGACAGCGTTAACCCCTTGGCCGTCGGTCATCACGAACTGCGCGTCTGAAACGACTGTGAACACTGAGACCGACATTTGTCAGAAAAACACAGATATAGATAGGACAAAAAATGGGCACAGTACTGATGTAAAGAACATAGGATGACTGACAAGACTGAGACATAAATCCTCATGAGCCCCCGCGACTGCGGGGGCTCATGAGGGTTTATGTCTCTTGCGGCGGCTTGCCCCGGCAGTTAAGAGGTTAACATTCGAAGTTTGTTTTTACCTGGGCATCGTGTAGCACATGCTTCGGGGTTTCCAGCTGGTATCAAAACGGGCACTGAAACAGAAAGGAGCAACACACTGACATTACACTCAACTCAAGGCATTACACGCTTTGATGGCAATCAGAGAAAACAACATAACCCCGCCCCCTCTCCCCCCCCCCCCCCACCCCCTTCACTGCTCGGCAGCGGATATAGATTGTGTCCCGTTTGAAATCAGCTCAGATTCAAAGATCCTCAGCCGTAAAAAAAAAAAAACACGGGTACAAAGTGAGGTAGGTATATATACGTGCGTACAGGCATCCGCGGATGATCGTAGCGTAATTGGTCACTTCTTAACACCACCTATTTATCTATACTATGTGTTCAACGACCGTCCCATGCCTGTGTAGGCTACGAACGGATTCCAATGAACCCCCGCAACTCAGTGCTGAGGCTTATGCCTCTTACAGCTGGGTGGGGCTCTTTTTTTTTCTCGGCAGTGAACGGGTTGATATGAAAAGACTCGCTGTGTGTTTACGTTATGAACTGACTCAAGGCGTCCATACGACACTTTCGCCAACTATTGGTGCGGGACTGGCAACGCTATACGACACTTTCGCAGCTATTGATGCGGGGCGCCTTAAATGCGTTGACCTTACAGTAATAAAGCCAATGGCCCACTCCTCTTTCTTCAGTCTGGATGAACATGAATTTAAAACACCCCGGAAAAATGCAGAGCCTGGCGGAGGAAGGCGCGGGGCCGGTGCGGGGTGCGGGGGGTGGGGGTGGGGGGGTTGAGGGGGCGAGCGCGTGGGAAAAGGGGGGGGGGGAAGCGAGGGAGGTTTTGTGTATCTGTATGGAGACCATTAGCATCGATGCTTCTGAAGATGAATAACTTGTTACTTCGTGCACACGACGCTGAAATTTTACGTCATCCTTTGTGCAGGAGAACTCAATTCTTTTTGTCTTTTTTCTTTATTTCATTGGGACAGTTTGTTTTAGTTCGTTATAATAAAACGCATTTCATTCGCCCCATCGGTATAGTACAAAGTCATTAACATTGATCAGGTATGTGGCTGTGTGTAAGCATGCACCAGAAGCGCAGGCTGAGAGGGCGCTCTTGCCGTATGCGTGTGAGTTCGTAAGTATGCGTGTATGTAGGTGTGTGGGATTGTGTGTGTGTGTGTGTGTGTGTGTGTGTGTGTGTGTGTGTGTGTGTGTGTGTGTGTGTGTGTGGTGTGTGTGTGTGTGTGTGTGTGTGTGTGTGTGTGTGTGTGTGTGTGTGTGTGTTTGAGAGAGAGAGAGAGAGAGAGAGAGAGGAGAGAGAGAGAGAGAGAGAGAGAGAGAGAGAGAGAGAGCTTACAATCGGTTTCACAGATACTGTAACGGGAGATGTGAGTCGTGTGCAACCTGTGTCTGAGGGAAATGTTATTGTCTCTACCACAGAAGCTTTCTGATTCTAAGTTCAGATTCAAACAAAAATATGATATCTATTCGTGTACAAGCATGGGAATTAGAAAAGTGAAAAAAAGTTGAAGTCTCAGTGACTGAAATTTTCAGCGCCGGACAACGAAATCAAACGACCGGGTGGGGGGGGGGGGGGGGGGGCGTAGCTTAGTCCTTCATTTCAGCGGCCAAAAAATCAAGATCAGGTGCACACTAAACAGCACTCTGTCTTGAACAATATCCTTTCTCACCGCCATTTACAAAAACTCGTGATACCGCCATTTTCTCCACACGTACAGTACGCGAGACGGGAAGCCAGCATGAAAACAGTGCGTTCAGTGTTGTATTGCCCGCGTGCACGGTAAAGTAACAACTGTGTTAAAGCCACACTAGCGTAACTCCAGCGGACGGCATATCACTTGAACGAATGCCTCGCAGTGTCTAATGACCGGTACTCAGTTACTTTTTGCACCCCAATATTTTTTTTTCGGCGGACAATTTTTTTTTTTTTTTTTTTTTTTTTGGGGGGGGGGGGGGGGGGGGGGGGCGGCTGAGCAAATCATTTCGGCGGAAATTTGCCTTTAGGCGGACAATTCCCATGCCTGGTGTACCATACTTGTACTTGCTAATACACTGCTTAGCTACTAAGGAGACGTGGTTAATAAATGCAATTTCTGCTGCTCCTAACACCTTATCACGGTATCCCAATAAGGCTTGGGCAGGGGTTATGCGTATCTGTACATTGCATTTTCCTGAACAAAGTGCTTCAACTCTTTTCCAGATTCGAGATACTGACTCACAAAAGTAAAAGAAATGCTCAATAAAGTCAACTTCATGAGGACAAAAACTGTAGTATCCATTATTAACGACTCCCATTTTAGACAACAAAATATTGGTTGGGTAAATATTGTGTAGAATTTTCCACTGCAGATCTCGCAACCTCACTTCCTTTGTTGCTCTATTCACAATACCCCATTGTCATTCACCTAATTAGACATCAATGCGACATACATTTTTAAACGACATAATCTCGCCATCTTTCTTCAAATCCTCCACTCGATAGACGCCTGCGCGGACCCAGTCTTTAAAAAGCCGAACGTTAGACGTGTACATTAATAACTTGTTATTCCACAGGACCGTACTGGGCAGTATCCAACCATGCCATTACGACGTCTCCCCAGAAGGACGACTTAATGTTTTCAAGCCCTTTTGACATTTTTGGGAATTGATATTGAATTCAAAGCATATCAAATCATGACCAAATACACCTAGCGCATGTTTGGGCATGACAGTATCTCAAGTGGGTTCTATATTATAGGGCCTATATTAGTGGGCTGCCCACTCACAGAGAAAGGAGGCTTGCATATCCCTTATGTTAATCATTTTAATTCCCCCCTCACGATAATCACCGCACATAACTTAACGTTTTACCTTCTCAAAGGCCTTCTTGTTCAAATTTTTGTTCTTGCATAAATATCTGAAAAGCAAAGTGTTTATTTCGTCTAGTACGTCTGAGGGGATACTGAGCGCTTGCATTGCATATACCATCTGTGAGATAATAAATGTTTTAACAATGCAAGCTTTCCCCCGAATGCTTAATTTCCGCTTTTTTTTCCATTTCGATATTATACTTCTCATGTTTTGAATTCTACCGGTCCAGTTTCCTCAACCTGTGACGCTGGCCGGCCATTTTTAAAGTAGATTCCATGAATTTTAACCTTTTTACTCCATCGTAGGCCTCACATATTGTTCATCAGAGTTATTTTTCGAGCCTAGCCACATGGCTTCTGATATATTCCTATTAAGTTGTAGGCCCGAAAACTTTGCGAAATGAGCATCTATGGCAAGAGTGTTTCTTAGGTCATGTTCGTCTTTCAAGAACATGGTTACATCATCAGCGTAGAGAAGTATTTTTAATAACTTCAGTTCGTCGGATTCCTCATTGTTCCTTTGTTGCTGTTTGTTGTAGAGAGATGCATTTTCCAGCATGAAGGCAGAAGAGGACACTCGGGGGAAGGGGGTGGGGTTGGGGGTGGAGAGGGAGGGACGGGGAAGGGGAATGGCGGTGTCATGCATGCTTCTGAACGGAAGTCAGTGCGGCCGAAATCAGCGCAAACCACCTTAGACAGGTGTAAACAGAACCAGTACGGAGACACATATGTATTTGTAATCACTCGTATGCATCTCCGCGCCAGCTTGATAAACTTGCAGCCATGCCAGACTTTGCAGGTGTTTGACAGGTAGGAGATAAACTCACCTCTCTCTCTCTCTCTCTCTCTCTCTCTCTCTCTCTCTCTCTCTCTCTCTCTCTCTCTCTCTCTCTCTCACACACACACACACACACACACACACACACACACACACACACACACACTGAAGATAAAATAGGGCTGAGTCGGTATAGTGGGTTTACTTTATATGTAATCTTGTGTTTAACCCATTTACTGCAGCAGATTAATCGACCATGATAATTCAAGGGTAGTGCCAGATTAGCTTGGCAGCTGATGGCGCCAAGCAAATCAGGCACTACCCTTGAATTATCATGTCCGGTCCATCTCCTGCTGTAGTGCGTCGGGGCTGAAATGGCTCAATGCCATGAACTGGTTCTATCGCTGGGACGTACTAAACGGCTACTAGAAGTCGTATGCATTTCGTTTTATACTCGCTAGGCAAACACAGGCTAGGATACCATTATATTTTGCACTAGGCTCTGTCAGCTAGCTACAAAAACTGTATTCTGCATCACTGAATATATTTTAAAATGTCCTTTTTTCCTATCAAACGTAAACATACGTGCAACACGCTTCCCCCGCAAACCCCAAACGAACATGTACAACGCTCCTAGATGGAGATTTTTCGGGTGTAACGTATTTGCCACCCAGATTATTTGTCACCATGACATTTCCCCCGGAGTCATTTGCACCACGGCAAATGTCTTGAGCCTTATTGTCAGCATGTGGCAGCCATTCTCACAACTGCGCTGTTTATCCATATAAAACAGGAAATATTTGCTGGAGACTCTCTTTCGTCTTTCAAGAGGCGTAGATTTTCATGTGAGCCCCTGAATTGCAGGGGCTCATGAAAATCTGCACGCCTCTCGCTAGTAACAAAATCTCCTCCATTTACATCTTCACTGGAAGTCACGTAAAAGTCTGCGACTGGTTGGGGGAAAATGTAGGCCAGGCTGAAGGGAAATCACGTCTTGATGTTGTCCATAACATAACTTGCGAATGGGGGCTGGACTGCATGCCCACATCATTGGTCACCCATCTGCCCGAGTCATAGATCCTCATGTGCCCCGGCAGGATGATACGGGGGCTCAAGGAATTATACCCTTCTTGCATGTGCCATTTATAGCCTTCATTTGCCTATTACGTATACGACCCTCAGACATCTGTGCACACGCCTACGAGCGTCCCGATGAGCTAAAGGCCATCGGGCCGACGTCAGCGCGGTGGTCTTTCAGTGCACACTGGGGTACACGCCCAGAACAATTCAAAGACCCAGATAACTGCCTTCTTCTATGAATGTAAACGGTACAGTTCTAAGCTCGCAATATTGTCACTGGCCCCTCTGGCTGCAAGGGCCGATGATAAGCTTTGCATCTTGTTTAGTGATAGAATTTCAAGGGGCTGGAGTGGAACAGGAGAAAAAGTCAGGAGAGGACCGGCCGGTATGACTCAAGTCAGTTCGTACTGCGTATTATTGGTACGCATGTACGGAACGTTGGCCTATCGTCACGTATCATCCATGTAATAAGTTTATCACTTCAACCCTTTCAACTCTGACACACACCAATAAGATGATTCGACAGGAAAGTTTATCAGTGGGTGCCGCAAAACCTCGGCTCCGCATACAATGTTGCACAAACACACTGACTGCTGCTGATTTTGAAACTTCCCTGAAAAAGTGTTGGGTTCGTAATTGTAGCATGTTCAGTTCTTACTTCTGTAAAGTCTCTGTTCTTGCACACACAGCCGCAAGATAGTGAGCTTCTTTTTCTGTCGACGTGTTGACTGATACCCCAAATTAACCCCTTCACTGAGAGTAACATGATAACACCAAGAGACTGCAAATGACTAATTAACTCATTCAGCACGAGGCCGTATTTCCCAAATTTTGGACTGGGCGTCATCTAACAACTATGCACCAGTTGCAGGAGATGGATTGACCATGATAATTCAAGGGCAGTGCCAGATTAGATTGACGCCGATAGGCGCCAAGCTAATCTGGCACAATCCTTGAATTATCATGGTCGATCCATCTCCTGCGGTAGTGTGTCAGGACTGAATGCAAAGGTAAAGAGCCTCCGATCGGAGCCCCCCTCCCCCCCCCCCCCACCCTAATGCCTTTTATTGCTATGGGATTTCCTTATGGGGTTACCTGGCGCTGAATTTGCTTTAGTTTTGTTTTAGTTTTAACCCATTGACTGCTGCCGATGGAAAGCGGAAAAGAAGCGTAGTTCTGAATTTTTTTTCGCTACTGACGGTAGAGCTCGGCGAAAAAGACGCTAACTACGTCACTAGCTAACTAGTGAAACAACGCATCTTTGTGAACGGTATCGTCAGTAGCAGTCGAGTCCGCCGACAGTGAAGGGGTCATTTATAGCAAGGAATCCGAAAAGAACACTCCATCACTATGAGCTATTTGGGAGTAGGACTGTTAACCCTTTTCAGCCTGAATCACCCATTTGCTTGAAATAAATTTGACTGATAGTTCAAGAGTGGTGCCCTTGAACATAAAACAGTTCATGCCTTATCCCTAACGAAGCCTTCACAGGACGACAAACAAACTGTTACAAAATCAGCCTCATGACGTAATGGGTTAAAAGACAATGATTGAAACCACTAAAAAGAAACCTGCTAGTGCGCAAGATGAATCCGAACAAGAGCCCTTCACCGCCTAATATGGCTTTCCTTGCTTGCAATCCCGGAACAAAAATGACTCGAAGTGAACAGTACTTTCGTAGGCAAAATAGTTGTTTCCAAACATTTTGGAAGTATCATTGTGGATCTGTATCTTACAGCAAAAAAAAAAAAAAAAAAAAAAAAAAAAAAGCCGTACAGCGATCTCAAGAAGTATTTATAACCCTTTGGCTGTCGGTAGCGCTTTTGGTCGAGGTTATTCATACAGAATAGCCTAGACAATAAAAACAACAAAAAACAAACAAACAAACAAACAACAACAACAAACAAACAACAACAACAACAAAAACCACTACCTACAGCCGAAAGATTAAGATCTCGACCTTAGGATTATAAAGGCCGCAAGTCGTACATGGGTCAACGATAATAATTGAAGATAATGCTTTTAGAAAATTGACTGACGCCACTACTCCATCCCCACAAACACCTTTTCCGCCACCCGGAATAAAAACTGACCTGCTATCGCTGCTGGCAGAACCAGCAGCACAAAGACTGCACTGGCATCCATCGTCAACACACCTCTGGCCGTTCACTGGCGCATGTGGAACACTTGTTTATCAGTCCGTCACAGTCTCACACCACGCCCATCCACCTTGCTATTTCGGCAATCGTCAGATTATAAAGTATCACAGATAGAGAGCGATCCTAGTGGATCGTATCACAGTGATGTATCAAGTGAAAGGAAGTTTGTAAGGTCCAAGTCAGTGGGCCCGTCTCAGTGGACCCTGAGTCTAAAAATCTGGAGAAAATGATATACCGATCAAGCGTTGTGGTCTCTCCACTCCTCTCTGACTACTGACGGACGGGAGCGAGTAGCCCTGCTTTTAGAGAAAACCAAAACAGCATCTCAGACTGAACACCGAGTAGCTTCCTCAGGTTGATGCGATAGAAGCCAGTGAGAGACGTAGATCGTCATGTACCTCACAGTGGACGCGAGCGAGTAGGTTACATAAAAACCCATATTAGCATCGTAGACTCAATACTTAACAGCATTCGCGTTTTGTGGAAAACAATTATATCAAGCACGGAGGAAGAACTGAAAACCAAAAAAGGCATATGCGCATTGATCATTATGAGTCCTCGTGTGCAAGAGGCATGGATCCTCATGAGCCCCCGCTTAAGCGGGGGCTCGTGAGGATCTATGCCTCTTGTACATGGACATTTTCGGTAGATTGAACATGCGCTGGCTGGCTTCGCTTCCGCTTTGAAGACCGTTACGTACGTACATTAAAGTGGCCACACAGAAGCACACATAATCATAGTGAGCTCTGGCAGGTTGCTGGGGGGGGGGGGGGGGGGGGGGATGGGGCGCATGAGGACCTATGCCTGTAGTAGGTGGGTGTTGTTTACAGCAAAGGCCAAACAGCTGATGCTGCCGCTGGGCTGCTGTTAACCCTTTCCGCGCTGGCTACTTATCGTCTTAGCTTGATCAGATGCCGATAACAGCGGACTGGTGAAGTGGTTCTGTCTGAGGAGAAAGTTGCTACTCTGTAGTGTTAAAGACACACTCATAAAAAAAATGATAAAAAAAAGTGGGTCACAGAGTGTTTTTTTTTTCTCTTTTGGTTGCGTGCGATACAAAGAGGATCCCCCCCCCCCCCCAACAGTTTATACAGACCTTCATAAAGTCACTAATCAGTATAATATATTGCTGCCATGCATACCTTTCTAGCAAATCATTTACCGCAGAATGGGTAGCGTCGGTAGCGGTTTTTGTACACTACAAAAAGAGCTACCGGCAGCCAAAGTGTTAAATTTGAGACCGACTTTGTGCAAGTGGTTTAAGAGGGTATGCCATTTAGGCATTTATACATTCAGCGTGCGCAGTCCTTCTTCATGCATCATTTAGCCCAAGGGTCTCCATTACGAAAGACTACAAGTCCAGTCAGCGCTTGCACATCTCCAGTTCTAACTCAGACTCAGAAAAACCTAATCATTTTGATTCGATGGAATGTGAGCTCGCGCTCTTCTCGGTTTCTGTCCAGTTTTTCCAGCAGAACGGTTTGTTTATAATTGCTGTCATCGCGTCTAATACAATGGCGGAAGGCAGTCACTGAATCAGCTCGCGCAGCTTCTTGCATGTAAGGACCGGCATAATGATAAGAGGCAGGCAAGAGTCAGGATTCTCATTAGCTTTCGTATCTGCGGGCGTCATGAGGATCTATGTTTATTCCAGACAGGAGGTGTTTATCATTGAGTGTATCTAATTCAGTGTGATAGTGGTCCTTTCTACAGATGAGAAAAGGCATAGATCCTCAAATGTCCGCCACGCAAGTTACAGGACCGTGACCCATGAGAATCTGTGCATAAGTTTTGCTTTATCAGTTCACACAATTTTAATTTCTAGGCTGAGTGGGGGAAAGGGAGCGAGATGGGCTATTGTGTTTTGCAGTGAGTTTCAGCCGTTTCTTTTGTTTTTTAGTAACCGTACATCAATGGCCATATTATAAATGAACACACTTTTCCCCCCTCTTTTGTTCTGGTACGGAGAGAGTCGGGTTCACTACGGAATATACTTGTATCTGCTGAGGTACATATACGGGCAAAAATTTAAAAGCCAGGTTACAAAAAAAAATTAAATATAATACTGAAATGGTCTTGGATAGGGCTATTATTTGGTTGAGGGCTGCAGACAGTACAAGACTTTAGCCTGCCTTGAAGGCCGCTTTCATCGGAACTGCCGTCAGATGGTATGGCAGAAGGTTCTCTGTTCCATCTGATGTGCACAGAGACAAATGAACCTATCAAGAAACATTAATTCCACCGTTACCGCATACTTTCACGAGGATAATATATTCTTGTTTTTACATCAGACGGATGGCGTTCACTGCCTAGCAATGTTCGCCCATAACCAAAGACAAAACTCCCCAAGAGGCATGGATCTTCACGAGTTCCGCGCAGAGTGCGGGGGCTTGTGAGAAGCTAAATGTACTGTATGTATCTTGGTGGCTAGTGTTGCCTCTATGCTGCTATGTTTACGCAGCCGGGATAAAATCGCGACCACCGTGCCCAAAACAAAACACCCATGGCTGTCAACACGTGTGATTCGACGACCGTCCCGGCACTGCGGCGTAGAATAACCGTAGAATAGCGCGATGCTCATGCTCCCTTTAGGTTCACGGCAGTGCAAACTCGAGTTTGGAGACTAACTGTCTCTGTACCTCAAGAGAAGTCATGGGGTGTTCTCTCTGAGATTGGATGCCGGAGAGAGAAATTCGGTTTGTGGATCTTTGCACATGGTGCAAACAAAGGTCGGGAAGGTGGGAGGGGGTGCAGGTGGGGTGATGGGGGACAGGGAGAGGGTAATGTTGTGAGAACCATGTACACACTGGTTACTTCCCACTCCGGGTGTCTCCCCCCGTCTCGGTACCGCTGATCAGCGCAGCAACTGGGAGGCAGCGTTGTGGTTTCTTCCCTGAGGGCAGTGGCATGAAAGAGCATAGTCAGCATTAGTCCTGCGCTAGCTACTAAGCAAGGCGCTCCGCTATGACGGAGCGCCTTGCTTAGTGGCTGGCGCAGGACTAAGCCTATTCATGCAACTTGCCCCTGGGAGGTACTAGCGGCGAGGGTTGCACTTTCGCGGTAGATACTAGCATGCATACGAGTCAGCATGGATAAAAGAGCTACGCCAGCACCTTCGGTACCGGTGTGAACCAGAAGTCAGTTGAATGAACTGAGCCAACACACAAAGAACGTTGAGTGACTGATCAGCCTCCTCGGCTGCAGCTGGGCCGCCATGTCATACTGCACAGTACGGAAGGAATATATAACACTGCCAGTGAAAGAGGCAACGAGAACCGATGGTCATCCTCTCTACCCCTCCTCAGTTTCACCCCCCATCCCCATCCCCACTGCCATACAGAATTTGGGTCAAGACTGACATGAAAACATGCTGCTTCACCAGTGCTAGTACATTAGCAAATGACATTTCTTTGTGTACTGGCCGTAGACTTCAACCCTCTGGCTCTCGGTAGCGCTTTTTGTCCAGTACCTCGACAAAAAGCGCTACCGACAACCAAAGGGTTCTGCTTACCTTTAATCTGAAGACACGAATCTGGTCTCTGCCGGCATGAGTAGGAATTCTCCTGAGCCTTTGGATCTTGCTGTGGCTGATCAGACGGACTTCTCAGATTTGCATTGACCCTTTCACGCCCGATGAAAAGAAATACCACGCAACTGCTAGAGACATAGATTCTCATGAGTCTCACACATGTAGGGGCTTATGAGGATCTATGCCTCTTGGTGACCTCAGTTTGCTTCCTGAGTTCCGGACTTGGACGAATGTCTTTGGTTGGTTGGTTGGTTGGTTAGCTGGCTGGCTGGTTTTTGTTTGTTTGTTTGTTTATTTGTTTTGTTGTTGTTTATTTTCAGAAGCACTGTACTTAGCCTTACGATCACTGGCATGAAGAGGTTAACTCATTCAACTCCGACACGCCGCCACGGCAAGACATGGATCGAGCGTGATAGTTCAAGGGTTGTTTCAGAATAGCTTGGCGCCCATAGGCGCCAAGCTATTCTGGCACAACCCTTGAACTATCACGCTCGATCTGTTTCCAGAAGTGTAACACAGTCTTCAGGGGGCAACTTCAAAATTTTGCGGATTTCGGTCCTGGGGGCAGAATGTGATAACTTTAGGGAACCACGGACTAGGCGTAGTTAGTTTTTTGGGTTTAACGACGAGCAGGCGACTAAGGCCATCTCACGGCCGGCGGACGGACTACTACTGAGGCGTACCCGGTACAACGGAACCACTACTGAGATTGGTTTATTTTGTACCAAGTCAGTCAGGTTTCTTAGAACATTCTCAGTTAATGGCTTCAGCGTAGACAGAAGCATAAATTCATGATTCGCGTGAGCACCTGCACAGCTTATATAAACCTACAGTTGCTGATGAGGCTCTACGCAGACAGACTCGACAACAGTCAGTTTCCTTTCCACACAGCGAGGTCCTCAGAGAGGGGACCCAGCCGGAGTGCCAGCTCAGTCAGTGACATTGACAAAGGACTCACCCTCTGAAGCTATTCAGCCTGAAACATTTCAACCAGAAACGAATCAGCAATAATACGAGCAGTTCGACTGCCCTAGAGCTAAAACAAAGCAAAGCAAAACAAAACGAACAACCCAAAAAAGAAACAACAGCAAGGGCAACAACAATAACGTTCAACACCACCAGCAACAATAGCAACAGGCTATATATTAAATTTCACTTTTTACAAGGTTAATATCAACATATTGGCTTTTACTGACTGAGCCCGATTCAGGGGTGATGCACTGCCGAGAAAAAGTAAAGACAATCCAACTGCAAGAGACATAGATCCTCATGAGCCCCCGCGACTGCGGGGACTCATGAGGATCTATGCCTCTTGCAGAGACCAATGTGTATCCATGTTTCTTGGACGTTGTTGGCTTTCGGTCTTTGGATGAACAAAGATTTCAGAAACAAAATGTACAGTGACAGGGAAAGGGCCACTGGCTCCTCTTCTTTCACCACCCCTGAACTATTATGGTCGATCTGTCTCTTGACGTGTGACTGTACTCTTCAGAAGCCAGACAGCTCCCAAATTGCGGCACTACATTTCGCCTCTAGAGGCCATTGTCGAAATACATAGAATTATTGTTAAAACAACAACAACAACAAAAAACACAACCAACTACCACTTAATGCCCACTCATCTTATAACGACTTGTTTAATTCCACCAATATTTACCTCTTTAAAAAGTATAATATAGACATTTAATGTTGAAATCAACCTGTAATGTTAACTGTAAAAATATATATTTATATATTTTTAAAACATTTGTTGCGTTAGATGTGTTTTGCCAAAGAATTTACAGTGCTATCAGACACGTGCGTAGGGGCATACATGCTGTTCTGATTTTCATCTCGATAGTGCGTAAATGCACACACACACACACACACACACACACACACACACACACACACACACACACACACACACACACACACACACACACACATGCAACTGACCCCGGCTCTTCATACAACTCTTTCTGTTTCTGTTCCATGTGCAAGAGACATAGATTATCATGAGCTCTTGCAGCTGCTGGGGCCCATGACAATCTGTTCGTGGGGGTGAGCCAGACTGAAAGGCTCTAGCTTTCACATACTACAAGAACCGAAGGCCTGCACGAGTCATGAGTCCCCCCCCCCCCCCCCTCCCCTCCCACCCGGCACCTACAGACACACACCTCCTCCCCACCCAGTCGCAGAGGCCCATGTATGAGAATCTATGCCTCTTTTTGGCATATAAAGCTCTAGGGAATGTCTTACGGGTTTGTGAGTCCGAAATAGCTCAGGCGGTTAAACGTCGGAGCAGGAGAGCGAAGGGAATCGCCGGGTCGTGGGTTCGAATCCCGTCTCGGCCCCGGTAGCTGGACTCACAATCCAGGGGGGAAAACGGATTTGTTCAATAGCATGTCCGTTGAGTTGAAAGGTCCTGGTAAAATCAAAGTGGCACAGTTGGAGTGCGCCTGAGTTGATCAGTGTTCAGGTCGTACTCCATAGGCAATAGATTTCCCTGTCCCCCATAACCCGCCCGTCAGGGCCGTCCATGATCACCTCGGTGCTGTGGACGTTAAACCTGAACTAACTAACTAACTAACTTACGGGTTTGTGAAAATCGCACGTGAGACATCTGGTGCTGCCAGACAAAGCCGGTCAGTTCACGGCCAGTTCGTGTATGACTTGCGGTCTGAGACCAAACTCCCTTTAACTGCACCATCCGAGGAGTGGGGACAAATGAAATGAAATGAAATGAAATGAAACTTTATTTTCCAAGGCAGTAAAAGAATAGGTGCGCAGACCTTTTTTCATTCTTGTCCTTGCTACAAACTACATGAAAACACACACACACACACACACACACACACACACACACACACACACACACACACACACACACACACACACACACACACACACACACACACACACACACACACACACACACACAGCACGCACGCCGGCACGCACACGCGCTTGCACACACTCGCCCACACACGCGCGCACACGGAAGTACGTAAATCAGAGTTAGGTCAGACCCCGCTACGGCTCAAACATTGGATTAAAGGCCGGGACAAACGTGGTATCGTGATGTATGTCCGGGGCCTTCAACCGACGCCCGCGTCAGACGAAGCATAGTTCCGACCCAAGTCTGGCTAATATGCATTACATACGGTACATGAAATACTACTACATAATAAACACACATATAGCATACATTGCACACTGATAAGACTACATTCGGTACATTGAACGCAAAAACTGTAAGCATAAACGTCAAGATTATCTAGACGTTTTACTTCCTCCTGACTAACCCAATACACACATACATGCACGCAAGATGCGCGCACGCACACACATACATACACACACACACACGCGCGCGCGCGCACACACACACACACACACACACACACATGCACGCACACACCAGCATAAACAAATATGCACGCACACACTGTTCCTCACACATGCACGCACACACATACACACGCGCCCACACACTGCATGTTTAATAACAGTCATTATTCAGAACGCAGTAGTCGCGTGCGCTTTGTTCGGCGGCTCAATTAAGTGCCGGAATAGTCTTGCCTTGAAGGTGGACAATGAAGATGCTTTGGTAATATTGGCCGGAAACGAGTTCCACAGTTTGGCCCCTGAGTATGACATACTAGTTTTGAATATATCGAGTCGTGGCCTAGGTACTGACAGTTTGTTCCTTGATGTCTTGTATGGTGTGTTAGCATCCTTAATAAACAAATCCGAGACGTACCGCGGGGTTTTGTATTTTCGGACTTTAAATATTAACACGCCCTTATTGAACAGAAAGAGGTTACGTAACGGAAGCATGTAAAGGGCCCTAAGTCGCTCGTCAGTGCTGTTTCTGCTATTTGGAAGGGTTAACTTGGCTGCCCTCCGGTGGAGGGAATTAAGCCTCTTTAAGCACGCATCACTACTCCCGTCCCAGACTGTAGATGCGTAGTCAATGTGGGACTGGATGTGAGCGCTGAAGAAGAGTTTTCTAGTCGGTGAGTTCGTAAAGTAAATAAGTTTTGAAAGAAGAAATAGATTTCTGGACACAATTTTGCACACACTGTTTACATGCGCATGTCATGTCAATTGATCGTCTATAATGACGCCTAACAGCCGGCGCTCCTTAACTCAGTTGTTTAATCGGCTGACAGTTAAGGGAAAGGCTAAGTGGCGGTGGGTTTAGCTGGTGCTTTTGACGTGTAGTGATTAGCATGCACTCTGTTTTAGATGGGTTAAGTATCATGTAGTTGTCTCGGCACCAATTTGAGACGTCTAATAGACTATGTTGCATAGAAGAATTAATTGTAGTATTTTTGCCGACGACACGTTGAGAGTAGCGTCATCTGCAAACAAATTGCATCGCACATTTGATTGTGAGATACACAAAGGCAAGTCATTAATAAAAATTAAAAACAAGAGAGGGCCTAAAATAGACCCCTGGGGTACTCCATGCTTAATGATACCTTCTGAGGAACGCTTACCGTTGACAAAAACATACTGAGATACTGACACAAATTGAAGTTTAGGTCCTTCACCGACTGCACAGAGCACTCCATTTTATATCCGCATGTTCCTTGGACAGCTAGCGTTCTTTATCGTTGAATTAACAAAGACTTCATCAATACAGTCCGCTCCGCCGACCACTGTGCCGGCATGGAAGGAATCAATGAGACTTATACAATTACGTAATTAACCACCTGCATGGTTGTTCGACATTGTACGCTGCAAGCAAATAGAAATCGAAGATGTTTTCCCCTCATAACAAGTGGTTTTAGGCTGCTGAGAAATTCCCCAACCGACCGGGAGCAAGTTCCGACCCCCTTTTCTAACGAAGTCGGTCGTGACTGACACCACCAGCCTGCAAAACAAGGCCGGGCTTGTTTTGATTTCTGCGTAGGTCCTAACTTTCAGCAAGTCTTGCAAACTAATCCTTGAAGGTCTTTAACCCGTTCAGTGCCGAGAAAATCTGAACACATCCAACTGCAAGAGGTATAGATCCTGATGGGCCCGAGCAGTTGCGGGAGCTCATGAGGATTTATGCCTCTTGCTTACACCACAGTTTTGAATCGATGATGTTCCTAGAACAGCTACTACTAAGTTTGTTGATTACTGAAATGACTGACGAAGACTGCAGAAACACAGTTTCCGTCAACGGGCACTGAACGGGTTAACTCATTCAGTCCCGTCCCAGCGAGGCCGGTATAAATCGATCATGATAGTTCAAGGGTGGTGCCAGAATAGCTTGGCGCCTATAGGCGCCGCAAGCTATTCTGGCACCACCCATAAACTATCATGGTCGACCTGCCGCCATAATTGTAATTAATGCAGTTCTCAGAGCCAGTACAACTCCAAAACGTACCATGACACAATGGCCGGTTACTAAAGCAAGCGGTATACAATCACTCGTGAGTTCCTGATGAGTCTCAGACATGAGGACTGAAGTTTATCACAGACGCAAAAGACTGATCGAAGGAATCAGCCTGTGCCTGTGGTCAGGAAGACCAAACAGCGGAACATATTCTCCAGAGATGTCCTCTACTGTACGAAAAGAAAAGAAGTGTGGCCGTCGCCAACTCCACTGCAGACCAAACCGCTACGCCGGTAGTCGAGAAGATCTGGAGCCGGAAAACGACGTCATTCACCGCCGGTGCTAGTCAGTCTGACCGTCATAGCCCACTGCGAACGACAAGAAGAAGAAGAAGAAGGAATATGTTCCGTTCCTGCATATAGTTGGCAGAAACGCAACACGAATAAGCCCTTCAGTCCTGTACAGCCATGTCAGCAAAAGTCAAATCCCAGTACGCACAAGCCATCGGGGCCAACGGCGGCCCATGTCGGCTCGATGGCCTTTTTGCGCATCTTTTGGGAAACTGTTATCCGGCCCCGGCTCAAGTTTTAGCTGTCGGTAGCGGTTTTTGGTTGAGGTGGTTTCTGCGGGTACGTGGCCGGTTCAACTCCGCCGGTGGACATTATTGCGCAATTAGAGGAATGACTGGTTGTAACAGTTATTTGTTTGTTTGTTTGTTTGTTTGTGTGTTAAGGCCTATTATGTTCACAGAAGCACAAAAGGCGGATCTTCATTTTAAATTGCAAAATTTCTGCCGAGTCACATTGTTTCGTCTCATTCTAACTAAACGGCTGAAGCAAATAGTAATTATTGGGCCGGGTTTGACAGTATTTAAAATGGAGTTCGGACTTCAGCAGCCACTCGAAGTTAATGAAATCAGTGCTGGGTCCAGCACTTGAAAACTGACTGATCTCACATTGCCGTTAGGGTTAGGGTGATATAAACAATTAAAGATCTTATTCCGTGATATACTAAACAAAGACCAAAGCCATGCGAGTGGGATGCGGGAAGATTTAACTACACAAAGAAATGACTGAGGATGGGCCGGCCAGAGTAGACGTGAGGTCAATGATTAGGCAATAGGTGAAGGGGTCGGCACTGATTGACATACCAGCGTCTACTACTTCAGTAATGGTAACCCGTTGGCTGTCAGTAGCGCTTTTTGTCCAAGAGGCACAGATTTTCATGAGCCACCGCATCGTGCGGGGGCGCATGAGAATCTATGCCTCTTGCTGCAGATGGATAGCGGTTTGCTGAGGAAGTAACAGAGTGAGATATGATCTCCTGGAAGTAGAAAGACTCAGGAAAAGTTGCTTCACATTGAAGGAACCGCGCGGGCATGCGCCCATCAGCTGACTGCAAGGTCAAGGGTGTGCTTTGTGCGGGATACTAGTAGTAGAGGCCATGGCAAGCTAACTGTAACTACGACTGATACAGCGGATGAGGAAAGCGTTTTCACGGCTGGGAAGAATCCAGGTGATGCTTACCGCACAACCACAATACACACGTGGACTTTGCCTCTCAGTTGAACTGATGAATAGGCGGCTGGGACAGAAGTCAGTAAAAATGCTGCGGTGGCGCCGGATCACCGTGTGCCATGAGTCAGTGACATCATATGATATTCGCAGCTCATAAAACATGTCAGTTTGCATGTACGTCAGACCTATTTAGACCGACGCCTTACAGCAGGAGATGGATTGACCATGACATGATATACAAGGGCAATGCCAGATTAACTTGGTGCCTGAAGGTACAGAGGAGCCGAATCAGTGGAGACGGGGGATGGAGGGGGGGCGGGGGGGGGGGGCCTGCGGGGACAGGCGCCAAGCTAATCTGGTACTGTACTACCCTTGAATTATCATGGTCGATCCATCTCCTGCTGTAGTGAGTCAGGACTGAATGGGTTAAATTATCCGCCGCCGAACTCAGGCAGCATTCCAATATTTTGATACATGTTTTCTTCGACGACTATATTGCATCCTCATTGTAAACATCTTTTGCGGTTATGCACTTCATAAGGCACCAGCCGGTATCGACAAAGCCAGTATTATCCCAAAGACGGAGCCGGCAGAATAGCTTGGCGCCTTAGGCGCCAAGCTCTTCTGGCACCACCCTTGAACTTACATGGTTGATCTATCTCTTAAACTGTAGTGTCAGTAGCGGCCTTCATAGGACAGTCAGTAAATTACAAAAAAACTGAACTGAATCGGCCTTAGGATGTAATGGGTTACACTAGACCTCTCTGAATCGGCCTCTGCATAATTATAAGAGGGTGCCTGAGGACATCTGTTTGTATAAGGCCCAGTGAGTCTGGTCTAAAGAGCCGGGAGGGTAATGGAGCTAATGGCCCGTAACTTAAGCAAATTCGAACTGCCGCCGATTACTGAGTCAGCTGCTCAGTGTTAAGGTGCGGTCTGACGGGAAGCGAAGCAGAAGCAAAACAGCCAGTAAAACACGAAACATCGCAGTTTTGACGATGTTTCTCGTGTGACTAGACCTAAAGCATAACAGCAGCAAAGCGCGAAGTGAAGCAAAGCCGATGCTTTCAGTGTTTGAGCGTGCTCTAAAATTTTGCGTTGCTTCGCTGCAGCATTTGATTGCCAGCCAATCAGAAGAGCCGACTTTACGACAACGAGGTTGTTATCATTTCGGCGATCATGGCGGCATCAAAAGCTACTGGGCTTTTTGTAATAGAGTTGATGATCTTGTTCACTCTATTAGAGTGTTGTTTGCCATTTCGGCTTTCATTTTGCAGTCTTGTTGGCCGGCTTCACTTGAGTAGTGCCCGGCAGGCTGGTGGTCTGTTTAGTCACACGTTCATTGCGTGTACTGTAGAGTCCGACTGCGCTGGATGCTGGCTCGGGAGGTAAACTGATTTACAACTTATTGCGCATTGCTTCCACGCAGACTGCTATGCAAAACTTCTCATCGTGTGACCGGCTCACAAAGCAAAGCGTTATAAACGCACTATTTTTAGATGCTTTTAGAAGCAGATGCTCTGCTTTGTTTGCCGCTTTGCTTCTGTTTCACTTCCCATCAGACCGCACCTTTAGAAACAGTTTCACAGAAACTCTGTGAACTGCCGATTGACATGGCAGGAGGAAGAATTTATCATGGTAGTGGTCGGCTCAGAAGTTATGATGATCAGAAGCAGCGACACTGAAAAGCAGCTTCACTGACGATGAGCAGCACTGAGCCCGGGTCTTCGCGCCGATATGAAATCCGTGCCGCCAGTGGCCAACCGGCGGCTGAGGCGGCGTCGGCCTGGGAGCAGCAGCAACTCGGGACGCCCCGGCCGCGCCAATGATTAAAATGGGGAGTAACGATAACAGCAACAAGGGCGCTATTTCCTTTGGACTTGGGTTCAGTTGCATGAGTGAGCTTTATCCTGCGCCAGCCACCGTAAGCAAGGTGCTCTGTGGTATCGGACGAAGCTCATACAAGTGGCCCCAGCCGGGATTTCGGCCGGCACACCAAGAAAACGGTGAAGGCGGTTACGGGAGGCAACCGCATTACAGACTTGATGATGAGAAGCTCGTGTTGTCTCGCTTTGATTGCATGCCTGACATGGAACCGTTGGGCACAATTTAACACCTTCAGTGTCGAGAGAAAAGGAACAGGAGCCAACGACAAAAAGATATAGACTTAATGACCCTGGAGGCAGTTGCGGGGCCTCATATGAGGATCTATGCCTGACACCACTTTGTAGCCATGCCCGGCCAGCTCTAGAAGGCGGCTAAGCTCTTCAACTTGGCAATTATTGACAAATGATTTAAGGCACTAAAGAGGTTTAAGGAAAACTTTACTTTTTTAAACTTTGTTTCTTTTAACTCATTCAGCCCGATGGCCGTATTTCCTAAATTTTGGAGGCGTCATCTAACGACTTTACATCAGTTGCAGGAGATGGATCGACTATGATAATTCAAGGGTAGTGCCAGATTAGCTTGGCGCCCATAGGGCTAATTGGGTTCAAATTGTCTTTTTTTTTGTTGTTGTGAGCACTGATCCAGGGGTCGCAGAAGCACGAAGAACATTACCAGAAAGGGGACTCAACATAACATGGAAAATAAATTCATGAGATGCGGTTGCCTCCCATGGATTGAATATATTAAAGCGTTTGTGGTAACTAAAAGAGGAAACCTGAACATCATAATAAACAATAATTTGCACGCAGTTGTCAAGCTTTGATCGACCTGAGGACATGGCGGATAAAGTTTAACCAGTGAAAGCCGGAGTCTGAGGAAAATGAGCGGATACTGAGTCATTATCGACTTTGATCCCCAGTCAGCAAGGAACAGATACAACGTGGTGCCAGCAAGAGTCATTGATCCTCATGAGCCCCCACAACTTCGGGGGCTCATGAGGATCTATGTCTCTTGCATTTGGATGCTGCGCGTTGTGTGTCGGCAGTGAAGGAGTTAACTCATACGGGGCGGTCCGTGGCGCAGTGGTTAAGGCGCCTGCCACCAATGCCAAAGATGCGAGGTTCGATACCGGGTTCCGGCGTCCTCTGGTAAGTGTCACCGTTAATTCGGGCGGACCGTCGGGGGTTCTTTCTCCGGGTACTCCGGTTCTTCCACCCACCCCCCCCCCCCCCCCACTTGGTACCGGTTTCAGGCCACTTTACAAATTTCAAATACAAGCGATCACAAATCTCTGTAACTTCAGTAGCTGAACTGGCCCTTCGTCTGTTTCGTACTGTGTTTGTCTTAAATGGCGTAAATCCGTGTCTGTTACGTGAGTGTGCGTGTTGGGTTTCAGTTCGCGGCGCTTTGAGTCGATTCGCCAAAAATTGAGAAAAAGCGCCTATATAATAACGGTATTATTATTATTATTATTATTATTTTTATTTCCCAAATTTTGGAGGCGTCATCTAATGACTACGCACAGTTGCGGGAGATGGATCGACCATGATAATTCAAAGGCAGTGCCAGATTAGCTTGGCGTCCTGCTGTAGTGCGTCAAGGTTGAATGGGTTAACAGGGGAGAGCCTGGAACGACTCGTCCCTAGGGGCTGAAGGGCGATGCCCAATAATTGGCTCGGCGCCGTCAGTCATAAATGGACCTAACCCTGAGCTACCTATCATATTAATTAATTTTGGTGATCGCTCTTCTACATTATGATGCACGTTGTCAGTTTATATTCAGTACCCGGCTGAGGTTTCAATACGGCCACTGCAGCACTGATCTAAAGCAGGCCGCCGCCGGCCAAGCGTCGGGTTTGAACAGATGAAAATCAGGGAATAACAGAAATCAGAGAATAACAGATTGAGTCTAATCAAAAAGGATAATAACAACAACAATAATAATAATAATAATAATAATAATAATAATAATAATAATAATAATAATAATAATAATAATAACTTTTCTATAGCGCAATTTCCCCACAAAGAAAGGCTCAGAGCGCTTTACATTTAGATAATCTAACTAATTGAAATTAACTAAGGTACCGACAACATTCAAAAACGCAATCATTCATAGGTCCAAATGCACACTGACACAATACTAAAATAATAAACATAACATTTCAAGAGCCTGATCAGCTATATGCATAATACAGGATTGACCTGCAACGTGATTTTATTTTTAAACGATTGACCGCTACTGACTCAGACGATACCGTCCGGTGGAAATAGACGCGCATCTACTGACACGTCTTACAGTTCCGCCGAGCGGCGGTGTCGTCAGTCAGAACTGAGTCAAAAGGTTAATATCAAGCCAATTGTTGTTTAAAGAGGTCCAAAATACACGAAGGGCTGGAAAAGTTTCGATACTCGAATCATTCAAAAAGGACTAACCGTCTTCTGAAACCACCAAACGGGCAAACATGGCTATAAAACCTAATCTCTGACGTTACATGGACTATAAAACCGACCGCCAAAAATCGCCCGACAGCGGCGTTATCAGACATCAAGGCTTAACTCCCCTTCGCCAAAGACTCCAGGGTAATCCCACTTTACCGACGTACACTGAAACCTGGATGTCTCCCTGAAGGTGAGGCTGGAAAAGACGTATGCATCGCTGCCAGCAAGAGGCATAGATTCTCATGAGCCCCTGCATCTGCAGGGGCTCATTGAGAATCTATGGCTCTTGTCGATGGAGTTTGGCTGGATAAAAGGACCCTTTGCTCATTGGCAGTTTGGAAAGTGGGGTTTTTGCGACTGACTCAAACTCGATCAACAGCAAAGCCAGTCCCACTGGGTAAAACACCTAGAACATCAGGGCCCTCTTCACGCTAGTGGAGCTTATCGTTGATCCGTTGTCTCCGGTAGGCAGTGACTAGGTACATTTACATCTGTATTTTTAAGTGGAAGAAACGACAGAGATTCAGGGATTTTCAACCACGTACCACGACTAGAACGAAATGGTGTGCAACTCAATTTGTCCCGGTAATTGCTTTGTCCGCATTGGGAACTGTTTTCCTATTTTGAAGATTCATGCCGATAGTTCTTTCGACCGCACAGCCAACGCTATGATAGCCGCCCTCGCTTCGACCCTTTGGCTGTCGGCAGCGCTTTTGTTGTCTAGGTGACTCCCGCAGGAATCACCTCGAGAAAACCCGGCTACCGACAGCCAAAGGATTAAAGCGATCTAATCTAGGTCTTCGACTGCTTAAATTTTCTGATACACTGAACTACGGGCTCTTAATGTTGTGTTGCCTCAAACGAGACATGTCTGTCTATTTTTTCATAATCCATAATCCACAATCCATCCACAAGAAAAAGTTTTTTTTTTTTTCAAGTTTTGTTTATCTGCAACTGGTGCGAATCCGTGAAACTGTCCTGCGCCGTGCAAAAGAGGGTAAGATCAGTCTATTATTTTACGACATGCACTCTTCCAAAGTTAAGGTTCAGCATTATTGGAAGGCGATTAAGAACGTTTATGAAGGAGATACGGTGCAAACAGTTAACTCTATATTGCCTGAGACATGGCACTTAGCTCATTCTACCCCAACACCGAAATCTTTAAATTTTGCCGTTGTCCTCTGAAGACTGCATTGCAGTGCAGGACACAGATCGACCATGATAGTTCAAGGGTGATGCCAGAATAGCTTGGCGCCCATAGGCGCCAAGCTATTCTGGCATCACCCTTGAACTATCATGGTCGATCCTTATCTTCCGGTGATGTGTCTGGGGTAGAATTAGTTAAATATCTGTGCTCACCGCCCCCCCCCCCCCCTTTCCCTCCCCTCTTTGACCCTATATGTACATTGAGTAAAAGACTGAGACTCAAACGTTAATAATCGTCATATAAATAAATATTTTAATCCCAAGACTTGAGAGAAAGTGAGCAACAGATCCTCAGCTGGACCGAGCTAGCTCTGGTTGACTCGCGCAGCATCAGGTCGAGCGTCTAAGGTTTACAGTCACAGACCAGCGCACAAAGGTCCTCGGCTGTGCACGTTTTTTTTTTAACTCCCCCCCCCTCTCCCCCCCCCACCCCCCCAGCCGTCCAAGACTGTGGTAGCAGAGAGGTGTCAGCAAGAGGCATGGATCCTCATGAGCCCCAGCATCTGCGCGGGCTCATGAGGATCTATGCCTCTTACAGCTGGATCGTGTTTACCTTCTCTCGGCAGTGAAGGGGATAAGATATAGCTAGCTTACAGAAGGTGGGTCCAGTCCCTGGAGCGGTGTACTGACGCAGCTAGCTTACAGAAGGTGGGTCCAGTCCGTGGAGCGGTGTACTGACGCAGCTAGCTTACAGAAGGTGGGTCCAGTCCCTGGAGCGGTGTACTGACGCAGCTAGCTTACAGAAGGTGGGTCCAGTCCGTGGAGCGGTGTACTGACGCAGCTAGCTTACAGAAGGTGGGTCCAGTCCCTGGAGCGGTGTACTGACGCAGCTAGCTTACAGAAGGTGGGTCCAGTCCGTGGAGCGGTGTACTGACGCAGCTAGCTTACAGAAGGTGGGTCCAGTCCGTGGAGCGGTGTACTGACGCAGCTAGCTTACAGAAGGTGGGTCCAGTCCGTGGAGCGGTGTACTGACGCAGCTAGCTTACAGAAGGTGGGTCCAGTCCGTGGAGCGGTGTACTGAAGCAGCTAGCTTACAGAAGGTGGGTCCAGTCCGTGGAGCGGTGTACTGACGCAGCTAGCTTACAGAAGGTGGGTCCAGTCCGTGGAGCGGTGTACTGACGCAGCTAGCTTACAGAAGGTGGGTCCAGTCCGTGGAGCGGTGTACTGACGCAGCTAGCTTACAGAAGGTGGGTCCAGTCCCTGGAGCGGTGTACTGACGCAGCTAGCTTACAGAAGGTGGGTCCAGTCCCTGGAGCGGTGTACTGACGCAGCTAGCTTACAGAAGGTGGGTCCAGTCCCTGGAGCGGTGTACTGACGCAGCTAGCTTACAGGAGGTGGGTCCAGTCCCTGGAGGGTGTACTGACGCAGCTAGCTTACAGAGGCGGGTCCATTCCTTGGAGCGGTGTACTGACGCAGCTAGCTTACAGAAGGTGGGTCCAGTCCCTGGAGCGGTGTACTGACGCAGCTAGCTTACAGAAGGCGGGTCCAGTCCGTGGAGCGGTGTACTGACGCAGCTAGCTTACAGGAGGCGGGTTTAGTCCCTGGAGCGGTGTACTGACGCAGCTAGCTTACAGAAGGCGGGTCCAGTCCCTGGAGCGGTGTACTGACGCAGCTAGCTTACGGAAGGCGGGTCCAGTTCCTGGCGCGGCGTACTGACGCAGCTAGCTTACAGAACGCGGGTCCAATCCCTGGAGCGGTGTACTGACGCAGCTAGCTTACAGAAGGCGGGTCCAATCCCTGGCGCGGTGTACTGACGCAGCTAGCTTACAAAAGGCGGGTCCAGTCCCTGGAGCGGTGTACTGACGCATCTAGCTTACAGAAGGCGGGTCCAGTCCCTGGAGCGGTGTACTGACATAGCTAGCTTAGAGGAGGCGGTTCCAATCCCTGGCGCGGTGTACTGACGCAGCTAGCTTACAGAAGGCGGGTCCAATCCCTGGGGCGCTGTACTGACGCAGCTAGCTTACAGAAGGCGGGTCCAGTCCCTGGAGCGGTGTACTGACGCAGCTAGCTTACAAGAGGCGGGTCCAATCCCTGGCGCGGTGTACTGACGCAGCTAGCTTACAGAAGGCGGGTCCAATCCCTGGCGCGGTGTACTGACGCAGCGTCAAGCCGCAGACTGTATAGAGTGGTTTCACTGTGCGTATCACGTGGTATAGAAATCAGGGGGCGTGATTCTGCTGGCGGACAAGCAAAGCCGGTCTGCTCATTTTTCATGTAAGGTTACCATTTGAAAGAGAGCTTGATTGATTGATTGTACATTGCTTAACGTCCCGACAGCAACAAGGCTTTCTCAGGACGTGCCTGCACTGCTTGTGAAAAAAAAACTAAACAGAACATTGAATGCATGTCGCCAGCCGGTCAAATACATTAAATAAACCTAACACATGGGGTCTAAATAAAGCTAAGACCATTTAGCAACACACATCCAATATCAAGAGCTACAGGCAGTGCAGACAGTAGGGAGAGTTTTAAAAAGGCAAATACAGGTGAATGGACAAAGGGTAGACAGAAACACATGCCCCAGAATAGAGAGAAAAACCCACCCTGTGGGGCTGACCAGGGTGACCCTGGGAACTAAAAAATACCTAACCCCACCCAAGTCCCCCAGGGCGTGTACTTCGATAATCTGAGGCAATTTTACAACATGTCCACGAAAGGATCAAGTGTATCAGCAGTGCCTTACATGGATACTCTTGACTTGGTATCTTTATCAAGATATAAGGAGAAAATAGCCGATATCGACAATGTCGATCCCTATCAATTGCCGGCGGCAACTTTCACATCTGACCATGCAGATCTTCCACCAACTCGTAACGAAGACATTGTCGAGTATTTAGTTTTTAGCAAGAGCAAATATACCATGACGGAGTTTAAATCCATGAAGTCGTTGCAGGCACATAATCAGCTAACTTCAGGTTTTGTACACAACTTGAAAGTTTATGTTCCTGGGCAGTCCGCCAACAGGCTGGTGCAGGCAAAGGTGAGCAATTTCCCATGTAACTAAACTACTACTTTTGGTTTAACAACAAAACTCTTTTGTTGGTTTACAATAACGTGAATATTGTTTTGGTTAGTGCTTGCACAGGCTGTAGGCATATAATGATATATAGTATCCGTGTTTGTGTGTTTTTAAATTTGTTGTGATGTCAACATTTCTGTTGATCTTGTGAGAATGTCCACAAATTAATTCATTAAACATAAACTGGACTCTAAAACAGCACAGCACATGCAAGAAGATAGGACAGACACTGAGGTAGGTCAGTCCACCCACACAAACAACATGATAATATTACTGTTGTATGATACAATCAATTTATTATAATAATAAATAATTTATTTCAATTAAAAATCTACGCTTTTCCCTCAAGTGAAGCTCAAAGTGCAGTTACAGAAAAAAAGAAAGTATCCGCACAAAATGTACACAGAATTAAAAAGCGCAACAAAATTAAAACGTGCAAACACACTCGCTCTGTCTATGGCCCTCACTCTTGCCCTCTCTCTCTCACACACACAAAACACACACACCACTTTGAACAACATAATAATTACACGACACATACATATTTCATTAAATACAGCGCAATAATATCAACAATCTCCAAAGCGAGTGTGGTGGCCTAATGGATCTTGGCGTTACTAGAATGCCGTTTCTGCTAGGACTGCAACCTCTGGGTGAGTGGTATTGAATCCCATTCAGTCCATGTTCACCGAATACAAACTTTGATTTTCGTCTCGGGCCACGTTCGGGGGTTTTCTCCGGATTCTCCGGTTTGCTCCCCCATCGAAAACAGATTACAAAATTACTATTAGGTAGGTTGGGTCTGGCGCCGCACAGTGGCGACTTTGCCTTCGCAGAGAGGGCTGCCCAAATTTCTCCTCACGGAGACTATATAAGACGCAAATGCCAAAAAAAAACCAAAAAAACATAGGTATAAATGCAGTCCACACAGAAACAAACGTGCATTTACCTTACACATTCAAACAACAATTTTGTCTAATTAACCACCGCAGGTACTGCACTAATATCAGAAATGTCAGTATTTAATTCAGTATCACAAATGGGTTGTGCCATACTCTCAAAAACGTCTTTCTCACTGTCATTGTCCGACAAAACAACTGAAGGACACAAGTTTACCAGCGCACAGCAAACAAACACAGTCTTATCTAACACAGTAGCATCATCATCATCGGCACAATTCATACATGCCAAAGGCAGCGTTGAGTCCAAAACAGTGTATTTCTGCCTGATTGTTCCAATTACACGTTCAACGTGAATGCGAACATTTGCTAATTTTCTTGTGGCCTCGACCTCAAAAGCTGACAACTGCGGCTTTTTCCCCCTAGTAAATGCTGGCGTTTTAACTTCAGCCGACCTAAGCCCCGCACTTTCATGGATATTAAACCCACGGTCAGCAAGAACAAGGTCACCAACCTGCAAATTGTCCAAAAAGCCACTCTGTTCAGTTATGTGTTTATCACTAGTCCTGCCTCCCCAAGCTTTAGAAATAAAAGATACCATTCCCTGTGGTGTTATGCCAATTAAAAATTTGACAGTGTTACCATGTTTGTAATTAGAATATGTCTGATTGCGAGCCTGCAGGTTGGATGCTCTGTTCAGTCGGAGCTCAAAACAGTCTATAATCACAGTTACTCTCCTTCCAAAATGTTGGAGAAAGGCAGGTGGCATGGTTTTTTTAATGTTTTCTCTGTCCGGCCAGTGAAGCAAAGGCTGTAGCTGAACATATAATACATCAAGAACATTATGAAATGTGCGACATACTGTGGATCTTGAAACACAAAACATGTCAGCCAATAAGTTAAATGACAAATTGAGTCTTAGTCGAATCAGAGTCAAAACAACTTGTTGGAACACAGACAAAGAATTATCCTGCAAGTTTTTTGAAATCATTTTTATCAAAGCCATCAGAATAATCATGTTTGGCAATCCTGTGTAAAATTTTATACGGTCTGGCTTCTGATTATAAAATCCTTCTGAGTGAATCTCTGTTTCATTAATTTTCTCGTGCAAAGCAACATTCTCAGTTGTGTACTGGTTGACAACATCTTCAAGCTGGCTGATGTAGCTTGCTGTCATATCTGTTTGTGTCTCTTTGTCAACTGTCATCATGTGGTCATCCTCCACAGATGATGATACCCCAGCACTTCCATCTCTACATTCCATATCTAGGTGGTCATTTGATGCTATGTGCTCCTGACAAGTCTCCATCTTTCTGTGGTTTCTGTGTCTTAAGCGCTGATAGGTCTCCACTTTCAGTTTATTGCCCATCTGGTGACCCAGGTTCACACTTGGAATCCAGTCGGGATCAGTACAAGCTTGAAAGTCAGCTGGCTTACCTGAAAATAAGTAAAACATATATTATGATATCTTTTCTTGTCTCTATAGCGACACGTATTATGAATTTAAAACAACAATGTGTGTGGGGGGAGGGAGGTTTAACACACACAAAAACATATTGTACAACAAACTGTACTAAGGCACCCCCCCTCCCCCCCCCAAAAAAAAAAAAAAAAATAGGTTGGATTAGGGTTTTCCCACTGACCCTAAAAATTTGTTTGGGGATTTTCATCAAAAAAACAAAACACTGGCACATTTTGCGCCATTTTAAGACTAAAAAGGTAGGGAAACGGTAATTAAAAATAAACAAAATAACCGACCGACCCTATGTTTTTGGGTCATATTACCCTAATCCAAGGTTGTTTTTTTTTTTTTTTTTTTTTTTTGCCTAACACTGAATGAATACCTTCCCTGAAGTATATTGTTAGTAAATAAATAATTCTTGAAATCGAAAATAATGCTACATTCATTATTTAATTTCCTAAAACCAACTCTCCTTGCTCACACTACATCTTCATCATCTATGTGATCATAGACAAAAAGTGTTGTACAACCGCGTGAAGGATGCTTGCTGATTTGTCACTTCCAGTGTTAGTTTGTTTATTCGACTTAATATAATAGGTAATTAACTACGAACAGGCATCTGAATATTTATAATGTACTGTAATCATGATATTCTGATTGGCTTCAAACAATCCGGCTGCTGGTTTGCCCGATAAAAGTTGGCCTACGGACAATGTAAAAAAAAAAAAAAAAAAGGACGATCGTGATCTGCAGGATTACCAACTTCTTGAACTCCGAGTAGGTGTACCAACATCGAAATAAATAGCAGGCTGACAGAAACTTTTAATTAGTCTCCCCCATTGCACGTACCTGACAAAAAGTGACTTGAACAAACCCGATGCCATGGTTTGGTTGTAGTCTCTGTGATGTCTTTCCTGTAGATCTGCCGAAGCCATTCTCTTCGCTGGCGTGCAATCAAATTTCGCTGAACTGAATCAGCACGTTTCGGAACAGATGGAATGCGGAAAAAACGTATTTCTTTATCTCGGTTGCTGCGATGTCCGCAACCTCGAACACAGCAAAAATTCACCATTTCTTACGCTTTGAAACTAACTAGCAGTTGTACTTTGGCCTGTGTTTACAACTGAGACGGAAGTGGAGTCTTGCTGTCCGCCACGCAGGTTTTGATGACGTAGCGTGGAAAGACTCTATAGCGCTGGAAGTGAGAACATGAACTAGCATGATCAGGCGAGTCTTCCCCAGTTTACAATAGAAATGGAAGTGGTAGTCTAGCCAGTCTCTCTGTAGGCCAGTCACAATGTTTTCTCCTTTACCCATTTCACCCCCATGGCCGCATTTCCAAAATAGTGGACGGGTGTCACTGAACCAGTTGCAGGATATGGTCCGACCATGATAATTTAAGGGTAGTGCCAGATTAGCTTGGCGCCTGATGGCGCCAAACTAATCTGGCACTGCCCTTTAATTATCAGGTCGATCCATCTCCCGCTGTAGTGCGTCGGGGCTAACTGGGTTTAAAGCTGAGGTGCAATGAGAAAAACCCGCCCAGCGCGTGTTTTAAAAAGACTACAGGACCCAGCTTGGGCCCTGCCCCTAAGTGGGTCAAATCGGTTCGTAACTCAGTTGACGGAGTTGGCAACTGCGTATCCCGAGCTTGCAAAACTCTCGGAAAACGACAGACCACTTCCTGTTGCACGGAAATCATCGCGATTAGCAGATCGGACAACAGCAGACGATTCTGTGACACTTTGAAACTGACCGACAGCCACGGATTTTACGCGCTGGGGACTATGATGGCAGAATGCACGGCTGTACATGCTGTAAGTATGACTCCTGACACTTTGTAGTTGTGAACGAATTTTTTCAACACGTACCTCCAGTCCAATATAGGCTAATATAAATAAATAAAGAAGCATTGTGATGTACAACCAACACAGTAAATTGGATGAGAGAGAGAAAGAGAGAGAGAGAGAGAGAGAGAGAGAGAGAGAGAGAGAGAGAGAGAGAGAGAGAGAGAGAGACAGAGAGACAGAGAGAGACAGAGAGAGACAGAGAGAGAGAGAGAGAGAGAGAGAGAGAGAATCGACTGTTTACATAGCTGCCAAAAGATACAAGGTCGCCATGGGTCAAGCTGATTTTTAGTAGCTGCCCTTCGTATGGAGAAAAATTTTTGCTGTAGGCCACTCCAGATGAAAAGATATAACAACAAACACTAAACGACAAATAACCCCTCCTTCCTCACCCTTCCGATATCAAATAAGCTTCAGGCTGTACTGTGTAACTTACGGATAGCTCGGCCTGGTCCATATCCAGTGTGCGTCCAGGCAAGGCACAAATGGCCTGCTCTGTCCGTCGGGTGGTCGAGTGTCGTCTGCTACTGTTGATATCAGTAAAATTATCGCTGGTTAAGATCAGTGATCGCGGTGCCCACTCGCTGCAAACAGGAAGTGGCCTGTCTTTTTCACGGGAGTTTTGCCAGCACGACAAACGCAGTTGAAAACTCAGTCAACTGAGTCAGTTGCAAACCGGTTTGCCGAAGTTAGCCGAACGTTCACGAAGACAGGGCCCTCGCTGGGTCCTGCAAAGTTTTTTTTAAAACACGTGCGGGGCGGAGTTTTTTGACTGTTTCTCAGCTTTAATCCAATCAAACGCCATGAACTCTGTATTTGCTTAGACGCTGTTTTCCTCATAGAAGTTAGCAGTCGCTTTTTGGTCTGGATTTTTCGCATTCGCTCTTTTGGTGTCTACCGTATTGAAAATACGGTAGACTTTAAGATGGGGCTGGTCGGAGCACGTTCCGTAGCATGCAAATGACGAACATAGGCGGGCACACATCAGACTCTGACAGTGAAGTAAAACGACAAAAATTACATCATGCCTACGCTTTTCGCGTTGTTGAACGTACTTTTGGCGGGAAACGCCGTGTGTGTGTGTGTGTGTGTGTGTGTGTGTGTGTGTGTGTGTGTGTGTGTGTATGTGTGTGTGTGTGTGTGTGTGTGTGTGTGTTTGTGCGTAGACAGAACACGAGTTTCTCCCGGTGTAAGAACAGATCTGAAACTTTAGGAAATGCTTCCTTCAAGATGTATTTCGGTGTACTTTTCAACATAGTTAAATTGGATTATTCAATAAAAAGAAAAATTGCCGTTTATAGAAAGTCGTCGATTGACCCGCATTTGAGTTCGTAATTCGTGTTATTTTCATTTGAAATTTTGAATATAGCTCGCTTCGAGAAAGATATTGGATGAGTTCGTTAACCAGCTTTGTACCTAGTCAATGTTTTCGTAAAAAATAATTCATTGCAGAAAAAAATGTCGAAACGGAGAATTCTCCACTTCAGACAGTGACGGTGACGTAAAAGCGCTAGACACATCAGTGATATACATTGTTGCTGAACTGACGCAAGACACCAGACACGTCATTGTTATTATGAATTGACACAAAGCTCTCTCTCTCTCTCTCTCTCTCTCTCTCTCTCTCTCTCTCTCTCTCTCTCTCTCTCTCTCTCTCTCTCTCTCTGACAGTTTGATTTAGGAAGACCGCTTATAGAAAGTCGGTTGACCCACATTTCGTTCTATTCACTTGGAATATAGCTAGCTTTGAAATAGACATTGGATGAGTGTTATCCAGGGTTGTACCTCTTCAACTTTTTGAATAATAATTTATTCATTTTTGCAAGTTTTGGATCCAGTATATATTCCCATCAAACAATCAGCCCTGGAAGAGGTTGTGTGGAAGAAAACAGTCAGCCCTGGAAGAGGCTACGTGCCATTTTGGGTGAGTGACGTCAAACATCAAATTCGTCACTGCGTAGACGGCGTCGTGAGAAGCTTATTGTGACGACATTTTGCTGCTCGTGCTATTCTGCTTCAGAACTCCTGTCTCAACACATTTTGTTATTTACCCGCAAGAGACATAGATCCTCATGAGCCCACTCAATTGCGTTGACTCATGAGGATCTATGCCTATTGCAGGTCCAGCTAAACTGAATCTGTGTCTAAAGTGGAGACTGAGGACCCGAGTCCCGCTGACGCGCAGTTTGGGGTGACATGTGCCCACTTACTGACGTAGCAAAAGTAATTTACTGTCAGTTGTACTTTGTGAAAAACAAGAGAGAGAGAGAGAGAGAGAGAGAGAGAGAGAGAGAGAGAGAGAGAGAGAGAGAGAGAGAGAGAGAGAGAGAGAGAGAGAGAGAGAGAGAGAGAACGAAACTTTATTTTCCAAGGATTGAGATATTGTGCGCTTAGGCCTTTCTTACAATCTGTCCTTGCTAAGCTACTTTAGAAAAAAAAATGGAACAACAACCAAACAACAAAAACTAACTAAAAATAAACGTCTCACGCACGCACGCACACACACACACACACACACACACACACACACACACACACACACACACACACGCGCGCGCGCGCGCGCACACACACAGACACACACATATACATGTACTCGTGCACATGCGCACTTTTGTACATAGACACGTACGTGCGCACATATCTAACATATAAGTAGGTATGATATTTTGTGTACTATCAAAAGCAAGTTGGAAAACAGAACAAACAATTTGGAGGCTAGATGGAAAGCAAAAGAAAAAAAAAAAAAGAAATTAGCGAAAATTAAAAAACCTGAAGTGTATCATGTCTAGAAACAAAGAAGAACAAAGGATCAGCTTTACGTTGTCTTAGAAAGGTAATCGTGTACTCTAATGTTAAACAGAGAGAGAAACGTGGTTTGTTGAATAGTGGGAGAAAGAGAATTCCATAAAAGAGCACCTGAATAAGACAGGCTAGATTTGAACAGGTCTATACCCGGCCTTTTTATAGAGAGACTGTTCCTGGAGGTGCTGTATTTTTTTTTTTTCAGTTGAAGAAAAAAGCCTAGATAAGTAAGGTGGAGCTTTCTCGTTAAGAATTTTGTGCATCAGTACACATTTGTTTAGTGCGAGGTGCTTAACCAGAGGGAGAAATCCGATGGCCTGCAGCTTGGCATCAGTGGATAAAGACGGATCAGGGAGGATTAGCTTAGCAGCGCGCTTGTATAATGAGTTTAATTTCTTGCAGTGATTTTCATTGCAGCCATCCCATATTGTTGAGGCATAATCAATGTGTGGTTTAATGTAGGTGCATTACAAAATAGTTTGCGCGTCTTAAGGTCGATGATCGTTATAAGTTTTGAAAGTAGAAACTACTTTTTGGACAAATGTTTTCTCATATAGTATAGGTGGGTTTGCCAGCTTAGATCATCATCTATGATTACTCCAAGCAGGCGGTGTTGACTGACCTGCTCAGCTGGGATGGAGTCAAAAGAAAGGTTGAGTGATGGAGGTTTGAGCTGATGTTTCTGGCGGGTTGTGATAAGCATGCCTGTTGTTTTTGTGGGATTTACAAGCATGCGATTTTCATTACACCACCAAGAGACTTCATGAAGACTCTCTTGAAGATTATTTGCAGGAGAGAGAGAGAGAGAGAGAGAGAGAGAGAGAGAGAGAGAGAGAGAGAGAGAGAGAGAGAGAGAGAGAGAGAGAGAGAGAGAGAGAGAGAGAGAGAGAGAGAGATTTTCTTTCAGCCGCTGAGCGCACAACGTAATAGTTTCACCGGCCCTGGGCAGAAAACATAATATTGACGGCACTGCATTTACAAATATGCCTGAGGTTGAAATATGCCTAAGGTTTGATTACTTCATCCCACAGGCACACACGCACACACACGTACTCTAAAACTCTGTTCTCATGGGAGTATGTGTCAATATAAGTCCCTGACTTAGGTTGCATGTTTAACCCCTTCACTGCCAAGAAAAATGTGAACACGAGCCAAATGCAAAAGGCATAGATCCTCATGAGCCCCCGCGACAGTGGGGGCTCTCGAGGATCTATGCCTCTTGCTGAGACCAATTTGCATCTGGCATCTTGGACGGTGTTGGCTTTTGGTCTTTGGAAGAACAATGATTTCAGAAACAACAACGTACGTGCAGCGGCAGGGAGGGGGTTAAACCTTTAAAAAATGTGTGTAATTAGTTTTGTAAATGAGGTTGCTTTATAAACATTGATACAATACACACCTCACCGCTACCAAGCACACTCAGCTAAACGACTGGCGTCACCCGCACCCCCTCCACTCTCCTACTAACGTCTGTCTTCACGCGCGTGCACACACACACACACACACACACACACACACACACACACACACACACACACACACACACACACACACACACACACACACACACACACAATTCAGCGTCTCAGCCGCTTTTAGCTATCGACATAACTAAGTTTCGATATTTTCGTCTTGAAGCTGCAGAATTTTCTCCTCCATATACAAGAGGCATAGATTCTCATGGCAGCTGCACGGGCTAAAGAAAATCTTTGTTTCTCGTTGCCATGGCTCGACCCTGACGTTAATACATCTGTGTTCCTCGTACGGAGCTAGTCAAACGAAGTTCAGCCTCTGAAGAGCCTTGCTGAGTTTTCCATGCCTTTTCTCAAACAGATTTTATGCAATCATTGCTGAGTGCCTCTAGAGTCAGACACTAAAAATCTCCAACAAATCCCCAGCCTGCAGAGGCACACGGACAGCGATCTCAAGTCGCAAGAGGCGTAGATTCTCATGAGCCCCTGCGACCGCAGGGGCTCATGAGAATCTATGCCTCTCGCAGATGTAAACACTCAATGTCCACACCGGACGTGAGATACCGACCGTGGTGAGAAGAGAATCGACGAACGAAGCAGAGTTCTTTTCGAGAATCTTTTCTACACGATGCGGAGTTGGGGGTGGGGGTGAGCGGGAAGGTGTAAGGGGGGGATGGGGGGATGTGGTGTGTTGGGTGGAGAGTAAGAGACACAATTGGCAAAATCGTGACACGTTATTGTCCTTCAAGAAAGAAAAAATAATAAAGAAAAAGAAGAAGACGTTAAAAATAATCGCGTAGGCCCGTCAAGGTATTTTTTAAAATGTATTATTTATTTATTTTGCTTACTTACTAAGTGACTTACCCACTTCCTTTCTCACTCATTTACTTACTTACTCACTTACTTACTCACTCACATACCTACTTACTTACTCCCTTACTCGCCCACAGAAAAAACGTATTGAAAGCTTAATTTTATTTTCTAGTCTCGATTTATAGATGGCTCATGGCCACTGGCCATGGGGTATCGTGACAGCAGCCACCCAGGCACCCCCTATGTGGAGAACTCAGTCAAAAGCTCTCCGCTAGTCATCAGTTTTAGACTCGTACACTTTCTGCACGGATCGCCTCGAAAAAAAAGCGCCAGCAGCAACCAAAGGGTTGATCGGAGGTTGATCATGATAGTTAAAGAAAAGTGCCTCTATACACCCAAGCTGCTTAAGTTATCCCTTCTCTGCCCAACTCTTTTCACTTCTCTGACCACATCGTGCTGAAGATGATGTTAAACATTCGAGCGAATTGGCAAACAAATAAACGGACTGTGGATTTGTACAGAAAATCACAACGAAAAAAGAAACCCAATGCGCACAATGCCATCTGGCCGACGTCGGCCGCCGTTGGCCCGATGACCTTGTGCCCATTGGGAACACGCTCAGAAAAGACAATTGCAACGCAGTTTACTACATTTTCTAGATCCGATGCCACAAAAGAACAGACCACTAGAGCCTTGTGTCCCTAGAGCCTTGTGTCCCTAGAGCCTTGTGTACTTGTTTGTCTATTTTGAAAAAGGGTTCGAACCCGACAACTTAATAAGCTGTGTTGTAATTGAAGTAAAAATGTTGCCACAAGGGTGTCGTGTGAAAAGAAAACGAAAAATATAGGTTGAAAACCCTTTAACCCATATCATACTGAGGCTAAAAGCTTCAAATGTGTACGCTGCCATAATTATGCAAGCTGTATTATAGTACTTACAGATTAGGATATAGACCAATGGCTTTAGGTCAAGGGGTGGTGCCAGAATAGCTTGGCGCCTAGAGGCGCCAAGCTATTCTGGCACTACCCTTGAACTATATAAGTCAATCTTACTTCACATACTGGTGTATTCCGAATGATAAGGGTTAAGTACTGGAAAGGTGAAAAACGATGTTTAGGGATCATAGATCCTTGTTCACGTAGAACGTTGTTTCCATATCACCGTGACAAAATAATCTCTGATCCGAAACGTCGTGTTTCTTTTTACCCATACATAAAGGGGGTTAACCTCTATTTTTAGTTTTCTTTGTGTTGTAATTGGCTTTGTCTTTTCTATGGGTATACGTATTTGTTCTTTGGGAATTTTTTTTTCCAGTTTACCATCGTTTCACCTTTCTGGTCTAATTTTTTTTTTTAGGATTTGTGTTTTATCGAGCGCTAGACGTGTACAACCGCGTCGGCACACTTCGTGGACTATTGATTCCAAATTATCAGTCAATGCACACTCAAATTCAAATTTCAATTGCGCCTTAAACCCCTTTTAGGGTATGCATGCCGCAGAGTATCATGTTCCATCCATCTCCATCACTGAATTGCTTGTCAGGTGTGAATGAGTTAAGACCGGGAACAAGCTGCGCAGTATTCACTAGACCCCGCGCTCTGCATGAAGCTCAGGAGCATCTGTGAATGTTGTAGAGGGACAACCTTCGAATTATTTTGTCTCATTCACCTCTGACAGGCTACAACAAGATTTTGATGGACCATGATACTTCAGGCGCCACGCTCTTCTGGTCCCACCCTTGAACTGACATGGTCGATACATCGTACTAAACACACCTCGCCGCATTTTTCAGATGAAGAAAAGTTGGAGCTCCTCTGGTGCAGTACGGAAGACCGATCGTTCTTAGCACTCAAAGTGTCAATGCGTGCAGGGGACGGCTTTCAGTACTGCGGCCGACTCTCAGGCGGAATCCATGCAGCCCTTGCGTGCAGTTCATTGACGAAACATTGAGCGATATCGGAGTCTCTTGCAAAGCTCGGAGCCCTGGCGCAAACACTGGACGGTTGCTGCAGCTGCTGCACTTTCAAAAATTAACTAGCCCGTCCAGTCCCTTTCACTTCCAGAGCTAACAGCACGAGATAGGGGTCTACTTCGTGTGGTATCCACAGAGTGGAGTAAACAAACACAGGCCGCGTAATTATGGCTTTAGACGTGAAGAAAAATGTCTGTCTGTGCCATGGTTACTTTCTTGTCAAAGTGACTGACTGATTAATCAGTTCTTGCTTTAACCCATTCAGCCCTGACGCACTACAGCAGAAGATGGGTCGACTATGATAATTCAAGGGGAGTGCCAGATTAACTTGGCGCCGACAGGCGCCAAGCTAATCTGGCACTACCCCTGAATTATCACGGTCGATCCATCTCTCGCAACAGGTGCATAATCGTTAGATGACGCGTCCAAAATTTGGCAAATACGTGCGTTGGGCTGAATGAGTTAACGTCAACAGCACCTCTATTAGTTTGGGGTGTCCTTTGTGTTGTAATTGTGCTGTAATTGTCTTTTTCTATGGGTATAATTATCTTTTATTTTGGGATTTTCTTTGCATTTTACCGCCTTTTCTCCTTTTCGGTCTGTTAGGATTTGTGTTCTGTCGAGCGCTAGACGTGTACAATCGTATCAGAAGTAAAGTAGAAGTTAAAAAAAAAATTACATATGTCCTCGTCATGGGTACTTTCTCGTCACCATGACTGACTGATTGATCAGTTCGGGGGTTACAGTCCACGGCACCAGAGTGATAATAGAGAAGTTACGTTTATGCCGAACGACTCCCAACAACGAACGAGAGCAAAGTCACAGTGGCTCACAGTCTAGATCATAAGCTATAAACAACACTCCAAACATCGCCAAGAGGCATAGATCCTCATGAGCCCTGCGGGCCCGATGGGCTCATGAGGATCTATGCCTCTTGGAGATGTTTGGAGTGTTGTCTGACCGTCGTGATTTCGCTTTCGTTCGTTGTAAACGAAACCTCACTAACGTACGGCCCTAACGGGCGGGTTATGGGGGCACAGTGTCAACTATTGCCTATGCAGTACGACCTGAACACTGATCAATTCAAAGGCGCACATTCATATGCATTGCAGCTGTCACGCTTTTTCTTTTACCAGAACTGACCTATCCGTGGACAAGCTTTATAGAATAGGTCCGTCTGCTTGCTGGTCAGATCGTCAAAGTGTATCCTTCTGCATGGCTGTGAAACCTGTAGGACATTTCAGATTTCGTCAGCCAGGATAGGTAACTGGACTCAGATTTTTTTCCAGTTGATCAAAGGCAACAGGGCTGGCATGTGGTCGAGGACCTCTTGTACTATACTTTTGGCTTTTGAACCTTCAAACTGTCCTCAAGTGTGGATCGCATCTTCCGGAAGAGGTGGGAGGAAGATCTTGTGCAAAGACCGGACTTTTTTGGGCGGACCTGAGGCTAGTTGCACGAGGGAGCTTAGTCCTGCGCCAGCCACTAAGTAAGGTGCTCCGCTTGCTGTTGGTTGGCGCAGGACTAAGCTCACTCATGCAGACGACCTCTGCATCTTTCGCTGGTCCGACGTGTGTGCTGGTCCGTTATTTTATATTATTTTTTTCCTCCAGCACACATCTAAATCCATGCTGCCCCAGTGAAAGGAAAGAAGACAGCAAGTCCAATGTTGTGGAAAGCGAGATTTTCATTGTAATACACTGAAAATCTCGCTGTTCACAAAAAATGGAGTTGCCGTCGTTTGCCTCAGTTGACAGGACGGGCCTGGCTGTGTGTCAGTCAAACAGCGGGATAGCGGGGAGTTTGTTTTACGCTATGCATCGTCAATAACCGGTTCCTGATTTCCTAGCGGGAACCCTTCGGCCGAAATAGAAAATTCTCCCGCTCAGTTGCAGACTTAACACATTCCAGACGGGCCGCATTAGCATACGCGGGCAAAAAAAAAAAAGAAAAAAAAAAACAACCAAAAAATCCTGCCTATCCGGATACGGCAAGTTTGAAATGAGTTAACTGTTTCGAGGCAGCCCGCATCAATAGCTGCGAAAGTGTCGTATAGCGTTGCCAGCGGCAACGCTATACGACACTTCCGGAGTTATTGATGCAGGGCGTCTTGAATGAGTTAAATCGTGACTGCACTCCGTCTTAATCTGACGGACAATGGTGAATGTCAACGACTGAGATCAATATCTGCAATCCTTGAAGTACGCAATAAACTGATCATCGGACATGTATGGGCCCAGTCAGGGACCTCTTGCTCTCTGGGTCAGCAGTAGGCATAATTAATTATATTAATATTATATTAATTTTCTTTGCCTCTTTGTCTCTTCTTCCTTGTTTGCTGAGTCACGTGCGGAAACTTGAATCTGTGTTCTGTGTTGGTAAACTGTTGTGTGCCGAGACGAAAATGTGAACACCACAGCCCAGCTGCAAGAGCTATAGATCCTCATGAGCCCCCGCAAATGCGGGGGCTCATGAGGATCTATACCTCCTGCTGACAGCTCTTTGAATCCATGTTCCTGGGTCATCCTGGGTCTTGAATGAACGAAGATTGCAGAAAGAAAGTTAAAATTAAAGTCTTTGCTGTATGTTGTCTTTATGTTGCCGTTGAACGAAATTGTAGAATTTGAGGATAGGGGTGTTTCACTTTCAAAGGTCCAAATGGGCGCTTGGGTACCTGCCCGTCCAAGTTCATTTTTCAAATAAACTATTCATTTTAATTACACACTTATTCCTGAATGGAATGAAACAATCTTGTTTCGGGCTTTGTTTAACCCCTTCACCGAAGAGAAAATTAATGATTGATCACCACCCTACTACAAGAGGTACAGATCCTCATGAGCCCCCGCATTCGCGGGGGCTCATGAGGATGTAATACCTCTTGCTGAAATCACGTTGCATCCATATTGACGCCAGGAGATCTTTGGCGTTGAGTTAACAAAGATTTAATGAGCGTGTTCTGCGACAACTGGCAGTGAGGGGGTTAACGCCTTGTGCATGCAGCCAACGACGTTGATCACAGTACCGGTGGCTGCAGGAGCAAGGGCCGGGTTAAATCCACACGCCTGCGCGAGAAAGTCAGATTTCAAATAAGTTCCCCGGCAACTCCGCGTGACGTATGGCGTCATGTGGGGACCTCCGGGTCAGCTCCAACCCTCCCTCTTTAGGTCGATGGCTCCCTTTATTAATCCTTCCATTACCCCAGCATCGCAGCAGCGAACCCTCCCTACTCTCTACAAAAGACATAGATCCTCATTGATGGACGCAAGGCGCCAAGCTAATCTGGCACTAACGCTTGGTTACCTAGTACCTAGTACCTAGGGGAAAACCACTACTGCCATCATTGCTGCGCTTTGTGTGTGTGTGTGCAAAAACCGCAGCAATGGCGTCAGTAGTGTCCTAGGAAAAAGGCGAGGTGCACCATCTCAGCAGCACTAACCTTGAACTGTCAGTGCCGATTTATCTCGGTGTCATAGCTGGCAGTGGTACTGCTCACAGAGACGCCTCGCAGTATTTACTCATTCAGCCCGGACACACCATAGCAAGACATGGATCGAGCATGATAGATCAAGGGTGGTGCCAGAATAGCTTGGCGCCCATAGGCGCCGAGCTATTCTGGCACCACCCTTGATTTATGTTGCTCGATCTGTCTCTAGAATTTTGGCAGATGGCAACTTCAAAATTCGGGGATTTCGGTCCTGGGGTAGAATGTGTCATACCTTTGTGAAATCTGTTAAACAGAAACGTTTTCTTTCGGCGGATGGACAAAGACATTGATGCACATGGCCCACTGAGGGCTGTAGATCGTATGTTAACCCGTTCAGTGCTCGTTGACGGAAACTGTTTCTGCAGACTTAGTCAGCTCAATGTCAACAAACCCTGGCTGTCCCAGGAGCGATGGATTCAGCAAGAGGGATAGATCCTCATGAGCCCCCGCAACTGCGGGGGCTCATGAGGATCTATACCTCTTGCAGATGGGTGTGTGTCCCCATTTTCTCGGCACTGAACGGGTTAATGGCTCTTGCAAAGTTTGTGAACAGTTGGAACACTTGCATTAGCTGCTGCGTGTGTTAAGAACATTTTGTCCGCACTATATAATTATGATATGCACGCTTAGTCTTAGCTGCCTTCACACGCTCTCCGATCGGTTATCATGTCAACTATTTTACTGATTGGTAACAATCATTTTATGCAGAAAGCTTGTGTCATTGTGTATCAACCGACTGTGCACCAAACGTGCCATCGATAAAATCCTCCCAAACCATGATGGAGATATACTGACGAGCAATAGAGATGCCACATTTTTGAAATCGTCGGAAACACTTCAGTGTTTCCGACTCACAAACCAGATAGGTGAGGATGGAAATGATCGTCTTGTTCTATACCTGCGTATTTCTCTGTGGGCTGGCGATTGGGTGCCTGATAGGCGGGGGCAGGGGATCTAACTGTTTGTCTGTCCAGCGCTGTGATTCCCCTTGGTTTGAGTAGTGTTTCCGACGATTTCAAAAATGTCGCCTTTCTTTCGCTCGTAAGTATACTATGACTTTTATCAGAAAACTGAACTTTCGATGAGCGCAACCATCACCCCCCCCCCTTCCCAATGCGCAAAAGGTCGTTGGGCCGACGTCGGCCCGATGGCCCTTGCTCACTGGGCCTTTCCCGTCGCAAATTAACAAGAACCTTTGTAACAACTGATTTAATGTGGGCATTTGCAGTAAAGCGTTTTGCACCCTCTGAGAAAGGGAGTGATTAGGTTCATTGAAAGTTAAGCTTTCCCATAAAAGTCGTTGTAGATTCAGGAGTGCTTTAACCCTTTCAGCGCCAACACCCTACAGCAGGAGATTGATCGGCCATGATAATTCAAGGGTAGTGTCAGATTAGCTTGGCGCCTTCAGGCGCCAAGCTAATCTGGCACTACCCTTGAATTATCATGGTCAATTCACCTCCTGCAAATGGTATGTAGTCGTTAACGGTAACACTTCCAAATTTCGGGAAATGCGCCCATGGCGCTAAAAGGGTTAATAAGATAGATCAAGGACGTTAGTATAACGGTTCTGCAAGATTAGCCTGTTGCCCGAAGAAATAGTGAAGAAGAAATAGGTAATCTAGCACTACCCTTGAATTATCATGGTAACTTTTCCTAGTGTAGCGTGACGGCACCGAACAGGTCAATCCATAAGCACTTGAAGTACCCAACGGAGAAAGAAACACGCTTAGAAAAAACGGTACAACACAATTTATTAATATTTCGGGTAAATACCCTTTGTCAAAATAGACAAACAAACAGAGACATTAGCCGCTACTTATCTTCAGATGCAGAAGGAATGTGGCCACATTCCTTCTGCATCTGAAGATAAGTAGCGGCTAATGTCTCTGTTTGTTTGTCTATTTTGACAAAGGGTATTTACCCGAAATATTAATAAATTGTGTTGTACCGTTTTTTCTAAGCGTGTTTCTTTCTCCGTTGGGTACTTCTTTGCATTTCACACGCTTGGCAGTCACCTTTTTGGTCTGGATTGCATAAGCACTTGTACTTTTGCCCTTAAACAAAATGGAATTTACATGTCTCATTGTGACGGCTAACGTGCCGCTTGTAACTCAGTCAACATTTTTACGGTCAGGTCAAGTCGGTGCATGCATTGTACATCCGACTGAGCTCGACAAATTGCTTTCAGAAATATATAATCGGGCTCTATTACAATTCTAGAGGCAGATCGAGCATGATAGTTCAAGGGAACTATGATGCTCGATCCGTGTCTTGCTGTGGTGTGTCGGGGCTGAATTGCTGTCAGAAATACATAATCAGTACTAGAATCACGTTTCTCAGAAACCATTACGAAAATTGGATTCTTTATAGAATGGAAGTCATTTAGTTATGGGAGATTAAGAGGTACATAAAGTCGGCAGAACTTTGCAGACATTTTTTCGCGCCGCTGACTTGTTGCAGTTGAATATAGTCTGACCCTCGTTACATTATTTGCCAGTTTTGAAGAGGCTGAAATATGTTATAGCTGGGCAAAGGATTTTATAGCAGACATCAAAGGAACACTGGGCAAGGAAATTCGAATTTTTGAAAGAATTTGTTTCATCTGGTTGCTTTCATCTTGCATCAATAGATCAATGCGACATATATTAGCCATCTTTGCCGCACTGGCTACCTGGAGCTCCGCACAATAGGCATGATCAGATCCTTTCTGACAATAAAGACTACTGCTCAGCTCGTATGCTCTCGCATTCTGTCCCGTCTAGGTTACTGTAATTCCTTCCTTGCTTCTCACTCCCATTCAGCGTAATCCAGACCAAAAAGGTGACTGCAAAGCGTGTGAAATGCAAAGAAGTACCCAACGGAGAAAGAAACACGCTTAGAAAAAACGGTACAACACAATTTATTAATATATCGGGTAAATACCCTTTGTCAAAATAGACAAACAAACAGAGACATTCAGCGTATCCAGAATAATGCAGGCCGGGTAGTCATTCGCAAAAAAACCGCACTGATCATGTCACACCACTGCTAAAGCATCTCCACTGGCTATCTGTGAAGCAGAGAATAGAGTACATGCTGGCCACTTTGGCATACAAACACTATGACAAAACACTTCCTGCATATCTGTCCTTTTCCCTTGCATCACACAATCCTAGTAGAAGTCTACGCTCAAGCTCACAGAAACCTGCTTCTTCAGCCCAGAGTCAACCTAAAAACTGCTGATGCACTTTCTTTCAGTTACCAGACCCCTTACGTCTGGAACTCACTTCCACTGCATGTCCGTCTATCCCCTACACTGATGACTTTCAAAACAAATTTGAAGACCCATCTTTTCCAGGTAGCATCAGGATTAGCTTAGTCTGGATGTGCTGCATGGAAGTGTTGGCTGTTGTCTTATATGTGTAGCCCATGTATGTAGATTGTGTGTGTGTGTGTGTGTGTGTGTGTGTGTGTGTGTGTGTGTGTGTGTGTGTGTGTGTGATGGTATGTGTGTGTGTGTGTGTGTGTGTGCGCGCGCGCGCGCGTGTGCTTGTTTGTGTATGTGCACGTGTGTTTCGTGTTAGGACTGTGCCTAGATGGTGCGAGCTAGTGTTTATTTAAAGAGTGAGTGCGTGTTTATTTTGTTCTAATTTGTTTTCCTTTTTAAATTATTTATATGTGTTGTAAAGCGCTCCGAGCTTGCTGTCTGTGAGGAAGGGCGCTATATAAAAACAAGATGGGATGAACCATAACCCACAAAAGTCAATTCTATATGAAAGCTGTCCTCGCTGTCAATGGTATCTACCTTTTGTCTTTGACCTGATTCTGATGTTGAATTATCTCCTATTGAAAAAGTCTCGCAGATCTGCCAATCCGTCAGTGAGTTCTATAAGGGGAGCAGGACATACGCGTCATTGATTTGTCAAACGTCATTTGTCATGACGTAAGTTTTAGTTTTTACGTAATTTTATATTTTACGTGATATGAGTTTCACTTTCGCTTCATAGGCTTGAGACAATGGTGACAAAACTACAAATTCACGGTACATTTTCAGTCTTGCTATAATTTGTGTGAAAGCAGGTTGACTTTACATGATAAACTAAATACACGGGTCACCTGCATGCTCTTCTGAAAGCGAGTCGATGTGTGTGTGTGTGCGTGTTAGTACGTGCATGCGCGCGCGCTCCAAACATCTCCAAGAGAGATAAATCCTCATGCGCCTGCATGGCGAATGAGGATCTATTCCCTCTGGAGATGCGCGCATGTTTGTGTGTGTGTGAGAGAGAGAGAGAGAGAGAGAGAGAGAGAGAGAGAGAGAGAGAGAGAGAGAGAGAGAGAGAGAGAGAGAGAGAGAGAGAGAGAGAGAGAGAGAGAGAGAGAGAGAGAGAGAGAGAGAGAGAGAGAGAGAGAGAGAGAGAGAGAGACACGCGCGAGAGAAAATGTCATATTTTGAGTATTATGTCAGTGTCTGCATGGTGACTAAGTTGCCTCTTTTACGTCGCCGCCACGGTCTGACTTTCTGCAGAAGTAAAGGTTTTATAGTGTTTTAATTCTTTTTTGAACAGAATTAACTTTTACTAAGGAAGTTGGAGGATACAAAGCTGTCTAACGAACTCATCCAATGCCTTTCTACAAACTAGCTATATCCAAAATTTCAAGCAAATATGACAAAAATTACGAACTCTAATCTGGGTCAACAGACTTCCTATAAACGGTTGTTTATGTCTTCAATGAGACATTCAATTACAATATGCTCGGAGGCACTTTTAGCAACCCACTTAAGAAAGTATTTCGCTAAGTTTCAAGTTTGTGTGTACAGAAATATCGGAGATTCTTTTGTTTACATACATACGCACACACATACATACATATGCACATACGGCGCTTCGCGCCAAATGTACGTTCAGCAGCGAGGTTAGCGTAACTAGACATGACGTAATTTTTATCTTGTTACTTTAATTGTTAGAGGTTTAGCCTGCCCGCCTTTGACATCATGGACATGCTATTAAATTCGTCCCACCGCGACCCGTCCTAAACAATCCCTTCTACAAATAGAAGGGGATTTAATATTATTATTATTTTTATTATTATTTGGTTACTTGCAAAGTTTTGTACACAGTCAATCTGAACCCATGCTGATTTTTTTTTCTGAAAAAAAAAATTATATACGAAATTGGTGTTGACGCTGTTGATGTTTATGTTATTGAAGTTATTGATGTTGTAGAAGTTGTTGATGCAGTTGATGTTGTTGATGTAGTCGTTCCTGTCGTTGCCGTTGTTGTTTGTAAACCCTTGATGTGGGCGTGATACAGGCTGAGGGTGCCAAGCTGGGACTGCGTCACTGCCCAAAAAGTACTATGCCAGTAAGCAAAAGTCCTCTGGCAGAAGTCAGCCGCTGTGGGCCGCGGGCCCACTGCGGTTGACGTCGCCCGAGGGTCGTTTCCTTACTGGAAGAGTCGCATACTGAAACCTTCCTCCGACAAATTCAGATGTACAATCTAACCATTGTCGCCAGCAAAAGGCTAAAATGACCTGAACCCTAGCGGCTGCAAAGGTCCATGAGGGTCTCAGCCATTTTGCAGAGGGGCTGTTTTGTTGACGGCCCTCTTCTGGTCACTCCACGCCTGGTCACTTCTCATCAGTGAAGCATGGCAGGTCCATTAGGGGATATGGACATGGTTGTCACACACGAACGTTAATTCAGCTTCTCCACCACGGGGAGGGCTGTTTGCAATAAAGAATGAGTGGCAGGACTCGACTGTAGTACTGCGCGGTCAATCGTTTTGGACTGAGTGGTATCATTGAACCGAACTAGAAGAGGAACTTTAGTAGGTGGATGACTCTTTGAAGTCCTACCTCCTCCACAGTTAACTCATTCAACCCCACGCACGTATTTCCCAAATTTTGGAGGCGTCATCTAACGACTATGCACCTGTTGCAGGAGATGGATCGACCATGATAATTCAAGGGTAGTGAATGATTAGCTTCAGGCTAATCGGCACTACCCTTAAATTATCATGGTCGATCCATCTCCTGCTGTAGTGCGTCCGGGTTGAATGGATTACCAGAGAAAACAAACCATTGAGTTAAGTGTAATACATATGTGCCATTTTGCATCATCACAATCACAGTAACCTCTTCACTGCTGAGGAAAAGCGAACGCGATCCGATATCCAGCGCCAAGAGACATAGATCCCCATGGGCCCCCGCAGTCGCGGGGGCCCATGAGATCTATGACTCTTGTTGAGACCAATGTGTATCCCTGTTCCTTTCGGGACGGTTGTGGCTTTTGGTCGTTGAGTGAACGCAAATGTTAAGAATAGCTTAAATGTCCGGTGGCATGGAAAGTGGTAAAAACAAACCATTTGGATGTCTGTAGCGTTTTTAGTGAAGGTGGTTCTTGAAGGAATCGCCTAGTACCTCGATAAAAAGCGCTAACGACAGCCAAAGGGTTATTAAACAAATAATGAACTTTGTTCGTGTTGAAGGGTGATAAAAGTTAGTTAGTCGTGAAATGTTAAAGAGCTAATTCCACAATTAACAACAATTATTCTGCAAGCAAAAATGGCAAAAAACAAACAAACAAACAACACATTTCATTTGTTTGTTTGTTTGCTTGTTGGTCAGGGGCAGATCAGTTGCTTCCTCTGTGTGTGTGTGTGTGTGTGTGGGGGGGGGGGGGGGTTGTTAGGGTTATTTTTTGTTATTTATTTTTGGTGGTGGTGGTGGTGGTGGTGGTGGTGTGTGTGTGTGTGTGTGTGTGTGTGTGTGTGTGTTTGGGTTTGGGGGAAGGGTGGGGGTGGGGGTGGGGGTTCTCCCCCCGCCCATCTCCCGCCGAACAGATCAGCCCCTGTTTGTTGTGTTTTTGTTTGTTTGTTTTGTTTTTTGTGCTCTGTGCTCGTTTTATTTGTTTGTTTGTTCGGTTTTCTTATACCTTTTTCTATTTATTCGGGGGAGGGAGGGAGTTTTAAAACTGTACCCTTCTTTTCACATCATGGTATATAACTTCAGTTTCCTTCGTCAAGTTCAGCATTTCTAGGTCAGTCTGCTGGCAAGCACCCTGCTGCTGCCTCCTCCTACGCTGGCCAATAAAGGACAATTTGTGTGTCCCATGTCTGAGCCATTGCAATTTCTGCGCAGACTAAAAGCAATACATGCGAAACACATGGGCACCGTAGTCAGTCGGCTGGAAAGTACAATCCAAAGCAATTCCATATGTAAAGAAGCAAAGAGTATCATGATCCCCTGCGGCTGTAGGGCATCACGACAATATATGCTTCTTGACATTAGGATCTCCTCTTTTTACGTGACATTATTGTCTAAAACTGAAGGAAGTTATGTTGGTCCACGCCGCTGACTAGAAAGCGCCTAAACTTCTTGACAAATCGACGGGAGACCCAAGATATCTTTTGTGTTATATCTGAAGTTTGTTAACCCTTTCAGCGCCAACACTCTACTGCAGGAGATGACTGACCATGATAATTCAAGGATAGTGCCAGATTACATTGGTTCCTTCAGGCGCCAAGCTAATCTGGCACTTCCCTTGAATTATCATGGTCAATCCACATCCTGCAAGTGGTGCATAGTCGTTAAGTAACACTTCCAAAATTCGGGAAATGCGCCCATGGCGCTAAAAGCGTTAAAAGCGAAATAATTTACAAAATAGTGTGGATGGTTGGAACGTTTGAAACTGTTGATATAGCCGACTTTTGCAACATCATCGAAATCATTGTCTAATGAACACCACTAGTGTGTCCAATGTGTCTTCAATGTACGTTGCCAGTGTGCCTGGTGTGTCTTTAAAGTACGCCGCCAGTGTGCCTGATGTGTTGTCAAAGTACGCCGCCAGTGTGCCTGCTTCCAAATACGCCGCCCGTGTGCCAGATGTGTTTCTTTTACGCCGCCCGTGTGCCAGATGTGTCTTTCTTTTACGCCGCCCGTGTGCCAGATGTGTCTTTCTTTTACGCGCATGTGTGCCAGATGTGTCTTTCTTTTACGCCGCCCGTGTGTCAGATGTGTCTTTCTTTTACGCCGCATGTGTGTCCAAAGTGTCTTTCTTTACGCCGCCTGTGTGTCCGAAGTGTCTTCAATGTAAGCCCCCTGTGTACCAGATGTATCTTCAATGCATGTCGCCAGTGTGACCGATGTTTCTTGGGCCACGGCATACGTACGCCTATATATATATATATATATATATATATATATATATATATATATATATATATATATATATATATATATATATATATATATATATATATATATATATATATATATATATATATATATATATATATATATATATAATATATATATATATATATATATATATATATATATATATATATATATATATATATATATATATTCAACCTATATAAATTTGATACCTATATAAATTTGATACACATTGTGAAAATGCGTTTCTCAAACGAAGCCAGTTCCAAAAGACAAGCTTGAAATGTGTACACATTAAACATTGATGGTCAATAATGCCAACGTACAAACAACATGATGGTCGTTTTTTTTCTTCTAAAAGCCCTTTAAGTTCAAATACACCTCGGATTACATTTGTGAATAAATCTGATTACTCAGAAACAGATGTTTTATGGCATGCATCTTTTGACTGACAGAAATCTGGTACGGTTGTGCTTTTTTTAATCCTAAGATCTGTAATGCATTTTGCATTCCGATCAGAAAATCGGATTAACTCATTCAGCCCGACGCACGTATTTCCCAAATTTTGGACGCGTCATCTAACAACTATGCACCTGTTGCAGGAGAAGGCTCCACCATAATAATTCAAGGGTAGTGCCAGATTAGCATGGCGCCGACAGGCGCCAAGCTGATCTGGCACTAACCTTGAAATATCATGATCGACCCATCTCATGCTGTAGTGCGTCAGGACTGAATCGGCCGGACTCAATCAACAGCGCTTGTTCTTTGGGCATCCATCCTTCGACTGACAGAAACCCCTAAGTGCTGATGTCCCAAAGCGGTACTGCTGTACTGATACTATCGACCAAACGGCCGTTCGTCAATCCGTCAGTCGAATCTGCGTGATCTCAAAGTCAGACTATCGACACGGGCTGGGCCTATTGGATGTATTCGTCCAGTACTACATAATCTTACACGTTAACCACTTCACTGTCGAGGCAAACTAAACACTGACAATCCAGCTGTTGTCGGGGCCCATGCGTTTCTATGTCTCTTGCTGACACCACTTAAAAAAGAAAATCCATGGTCCTTGGACGGTTGTGTGCTTTTTGGCGTTGAAGTAACAAGAGTTTCAGAAACGCGATCTGCGTCCACTGGCAGCGAAAGGGTTAAACCGATTGCTAGGAAAAAAAGTACAGGAAAGCAGTAACAGATAGTAAATAGCTCCATGATTTCTTGCAGCGTCACCGCCCGCGACGGGAAATAGATGGACCATGATGATAAGCCAAGTTGTGTGATTATTGCGCCTGTCCGGACAATTCTTTCAAAGGCATCGTCGATTGCGGGAGGTAGATCGACCATGATAGTTCAAGGGTAGTGCCTGAGTAGCTTGGCGCCTTGACAGGCGCCAAGCTAACGAGGCAACTACCCTTGAACTATCATGTTTCGTGACGTTTAGGATAGTAAATGTGTCGTATTTGGCTCTGAATGTGAAATGACTAAATATGGTCGTGTCTCTGTAGTGAAGACAAGTCTGCCTTATCTGACAGTGCGCGCGTTATCCCATGTCATACTGAGGCTAAAAGCTTCACATTTGTACACTGCCATATGCAAGCTACATTATAGTATTCACAGATAAGGATATAGACAAATGGCATTAGTACAAGGGTGGTGCCAGAATAGCTTGGCGCCTATTTTAGTTAAACATATTTAACACACTCGTGTATTCCGAATGATAAGTTTTATTTTTTTGAAGAACGTTACTGAGATGAATACGTGACATAAAAACGCACAGGAACACATACACTAACTCAGACACCACCCCAAACGTAATCATTACCAACATTAAAAACCCACCGCCATGACCTTCAACATATCAAAAATAGCAGCAACAACGGCAGCAGCAGCAGCAACAACAACAACATACACATACACAACTTTACCCAGCCACCCACCCCCTTCCTTGCACTCCCCGCATCTCCATAAAGCCCCAACCTCCACCCCATCAAACTCACCCCCCCCCCCACCCCCCCCCCCCCGCCCTCGACCCCCTTCCACACCCAAAGGCGCGCGCGCGCGCGCACACACACACACACACACACACACACACACACGTACGCACACACACACACACGTACGCACACACACACAAACACACATCTGCCCAACTACCCATTTCTTACATTCCCCCATCTCCACACCCCACAGCCACCCTTATACCCCTCACTCCCACCTCTCCCCTCCCCGTCTCCCCCTCCCTCCCTCCCCCCCCCCCCCCACACACACAGAGTATAGAGCAATCCCAAGCTGTCAGGCTATTGACACGGATGAAATTGCCTCTGTATCCCCAGCTTCTGGTGTCGGTCGAATTAAAGATCTGCGTGTCGAGGTCAGCGTGCGAGTTCAACATCAATTTGACCTGCAGTCCCACGAGTGGAGGGCCATGTTCTGGTCCATTCACCTCTGACACACTGCAAGATGTGGATCGACCATGATAGTTCAAGGGTGGTGCCAGAAAAGCTTGGCGCCTCAGGCTCCAAGCTATTTTGGCACCACTCTTGAACTGTCATTGCCGATCCCGGGCGCTGGTCTCTTTTTGCTCACCGACTCCATGACTGGCTGACTGACTTGCTGATTCAGCCACCGACTCCATGACTGACTGGCTGGTTGGCTGACTAACTGACTGTTTGACCGACTAAGTGACTGACTGAACGGTTTCATGACTGACTGACTCTTTTGTGTATTTGTGACCTTTGTCCTTCTCTATCTATGTTTACTATGTATGTTCAATTGTAAAGCGCTTAGAGCCATTTGGAATAAACTCATATAAATACACATCATGATTATAATAATAATAATATTAATAATGATTATTATTATTCTGGCACCACACTTGCATTCTCATTGTTGATCTCAGGCACCAATGCAGCTATTCTGGCACCACCCATCAACTGTGAAGGTCGATTTGTTTCATAAATTGGTACACAGCTTTTCAGCGGACAAACACAAGAGGTACTACGCTTTTCTGGCACCACCCTGGAACTGGTATGGTCGATACCCTTCACTGCCAGATGGACGCAGATTGTGCTTCTGAAATATTTGTTCAATCTAGCCCAAAAGAGCCCCAAGAAACATGGATACAAAGTGGGTGTCAGCAAGAGGCGTAGATCCTCATGAGCCCCCGCGACTGCGGGGACTCATGAGGATCTATGCCTCTTGTAATTGGCTTATGTTCTCTATTTCCGGCAGTGAAGGGGTTAGCTGTCCTAATGTCGTGAAAGAGTAACTCGATTATTAGGGAATTCTGAGCTCTTTGTTTACTGTGTTTGTGTTCGGCTCCTAGGGACACAACTAAAGTGTGTTTGGCAGCTTATATATAATCATATAAGGATCAATGTCAATGAACAGACAGTACAGTTAGACAATGACAAATTTCATCACATGCTGCTTATAAACGCAAGACGTGAATAATTCTTTCTCAGGGATGTTGTGAGTCTTATTCTTGTGTGCTTTGTATACATGCAATTTTTTTTTTAATTTTTAAAATTTATTTATTTATTTATTTATTTATTTATTGTGACATGATTTAAACCTTTTGGGCACCAGTTTTGAAGAACAGCATATGTGTCGTTTGCTGGCGATTTGGTACCATGCGGAAGTGTTCAAGTTACTTAAGTCCTGGTCCGGCAGTTAGTGATGTCTCTTAGTATATGTACTGTAACAAAGCGCTGCTGGTAGACACACACACACACACACACACACACACACACACACACACACACACACACACACACACACACACACACACACACACACACACACACACCTACCCCCACCCCTTCTTTTCTTACCCGTCCAGCTTTATAAATGTTCTCCGACTTTTGTTTTGATTTTCCGTGCTGTCGTATTCTTGTCTTCCTTCTCTTCTTTATTGAATACGATTTAGATTCCCGGCCGTTCATCGATTTTTAAAAAAATATTTTTATTTTGGTTGACTGGGTGTTTTTCTAAGAAGTGCAAATAACAGAGACGGGCTGGCCTCAGTCCGAAGTTAGGACAGAGCTTTTGATCTAGATCTTGAAAAGTCGAACCGCGATTCAGGCTTTAAATATTCATCCGCAACCAGTCACGCTGACTCCACACTGACGAATGTTCCAAAACTTATGCAAGAGGCAAATATCTTCATGAGCCCCCGCGGGTCGCGGGGTCTCATGAGGATCTATGCCTCTTGCTGCCCCACTTTACATCTACGGTTACAAAAAAAGGAGGCACACATTTCAATTTTACGATATATAAACCCATAACTTCCTTCATTGTGAGAACACAGACGAAACTAGGACTGGATCCGTAACATGAAGAGGCACACATCCACATGGGCCCCTTGCCAGCCCACACATATTTTAGTTCCTGTGCCTAGCCGAAGCTGACTGAAAGAGAGATTCCCCAGGTTCAGAAATAGGATATAAAGAAAGTATTGATTCACGCCACATCCAAATCACTCGGTTTTTCACTTGGCTTATTTGCTCTTCGGTTGCGCGTCTAGACCGCTCGCTGCGGCGGAGACGGCCTCTTAGTGGCTGGTCTCATGCACGAGAGGAGACACCCAAAGAGGAAAAGGCCATCAGGGCGACGTCGGCCCAATGATCTTTTGCGTACTGGGTGGAGGGGACGGAGAAGAGGAAGAGGGATGGGGTCGCTGGAAATGAGGTGTTTTTTCTTTTAATCACGTAGGTACCACAGACGTACCAAAGGTTAGGTTATTGAACTTACAAGAAGTGAATAACGATTCCTTTTATTTGTGTACGCATAAATCAATTGGAGGTGGGTGCAGCAGGCTGCGGGAATTGAAGGCTTGGCTTTTTATTGTTTTGTTTTTTCTTGAACAAGTAGGTATATGTTTCTTATCAGCATGCTTGAGGGAATATGTGTGTGAGAGGGGGAGGAGGGGGAGGTGGCTGGGGGGGAGAGGGAAGGGGTCGGGGGGACGGGGGACGGGGGGGGGGGGGGCGGGGGGAGGGGCCAGAGGGGGAGATGGGCAGGGAGGTGCGTTTCCTTATACACTTTCTCTAAAGGCATGAGATATTCTTAACTGCAGGGGCAGGTCGAACGCAAAACAGCTACAAGAAACATAAACCCGCATGAGCCCCCGCAGCAGCTGGGGCTCATGCGGGTTTATGTCTCTAGTTATTTCTGTATTCGTTATGCCTGTGTTTGGCCCCATTTACATCTGCGCTCTTCATCAGAAACATGAAGGCTTGCATCGTCGGCAAAGGGGTTGCAGTTAACATCAGAGTTAGTGATATGCAATGGTAGATCATTGATAAATAGAATGAACAAAAGAGGTTCTAGAAGAGACCCCTCGAGTCATGAGAAACACGCATTAGGTTGGTTAAAAAATCGTTAACGTCAAGTGTCAGATTACCGATCACATTATCCGTTCCAGAAGCCAACTCTTGCCGCACGACACTTACAAAACTAAATGAACCATTTTCAATGCCACTGATGATACCGCTCGACGGTAAGACGCGTAACTATAGAAACGTCACCTCGTAGTGTCCAGGGCGGTGTAAAATGTGCCTTGTTCACGGCCGGGCCGAGACAGGCCCGCACCCGATGCGCAAAAGGTCATCGGGCCGACGCCAGCCGCAGTCATCCCCTCGCGCATCACAGCCGACCGATATCGGACCGATGAAATTTTGCTTACTGGGACCGACCACGGGGCCCGTATTCAAGGCACGTCACCTTTTGGTCAGCAAGATCCAGCCAACGAACAAAGACAACAGGACGCTGGGAGAAGTCCAAGAGCCATCTGCAGGAGACATAGATTCTCATGAGCCGCTGCATTCGCAGCGGCTCATGAGAATCTATGTCTCATGCTGGTAAACATTGGGGCATCGGTTACCTACACTTCCTCCGTCTCTTAGAAAGAGGACAGTCATTATTTTGGTTTGAAGACAGTGCCAGGGACGCGTCAGGGTAGTGGCGACCATACGCAGATTCTTCACCTTCAGCGGCCTCCAGTAGCCTGAGTCCGGAAGTAAAATTTCTCCTTCCTCAAAGGCACAGATGCTCACTAACGATCCCTCGCAGTTTGGTTACGGCGCATCTCGAGATAAACTATTTCTGCAGTTTGAATTACTGTTTTATGAAAGCCATTTTATGTGACTGAAATACATTTTAATAATAATAATAATTTGAAAATAACAGATAGGTACATAACTAGTGCTGTTCTTGTAGGAACACAAATTTCCTCTCTTGGCACAAGACAGTTTTGCAAAAAAAAGAAGGGTAAATTTAGCTGGCAACAATATCGTTGTCCGTGCGTTGGGCCTAGGCAGAAACATGGGTAGCACTGTAAGTTTTCTTGTAGCAACTTAAATGCCCCCTCTTAGCCCAATACAGTTTTCCGCCGTGAGATGGCCTTAATCGCCTGCTCGGCGTTAAGCACCAATAACTAACTAACCAATACAGTATAGCAAAACAAACAAACAAACAAACAAAACAACAACATTAACAAAAACAAAATATGTATTTGCTGGTAAAAATATCGTTGTCTGTGAGATGGTCCAAAGCTGAAAACTTCACGTCGATCACAAAGGTGAACAGTAAAAAAAAGACAATTACCTGATAATAAACTGTAGAGACTAGAATGAAAATCACCATAATAACAACTGACGGTAACTTGTAGTATTTAGTCTGCACCAGTCCCATGGGACAGTGCGCTCTCTTTGTTTACCGACAATCTATTTCGGACAGAGGCCGGCGTCTTGCTTCGTTGTAGGTTCCAGGCCTCAGTTGCATGAGTGAGCGTAGTGCTGCGCAAGCCAATAAGCTCACCCATGCGACTGAACCAAGACCCGTGTAGCCTCACGTCATCTGACCACAAGTAACCTGGCAGCAATAACCAAATGTGACGAGCTTAATAGCGTCCTCCCTACAATGTGGTAGCTTACAAAAAGGAACCAAAGTTCTGATTTGTTGTCTGTTTCAAAACAAATAACAGGGGAGGGAATCGAAGATTTGTTTACCAAGAGTTTCGTGCCCCATGACTACCCCGGTGCCAGGCAAGGGTACGAAACTCTTGACAAAAGAATCACTTATTTAGTTACCCAGTGAACTTACGGTGCCAGGTACTCGAATAAACGTGTACTTGTATCACAACCTGGCAGCTTTCAAAACATAGCAAGACAAGGATCATGACTCTAGAGGTGTCCGTCACGCTGCGCGTTGCAATACAATAGTGAGGTTTCGTTTGCAACGAACAAATCCCAACAACAAACGAGAGTGAAGTCATGGCGGATAGCCAGCGTCTACTATACGCATAGTCAATACTCCAAACATCTCCAAGAGGCATAGATGCTCATGAGCTTCTGGGCTCATGCGGATCTATGCATCTTAGAGATGTTTGCAGTCGTGCCTATGCATGTTGTTGTTCGTTACATTTTAACGTCCGTTACGTGGTAGTCGTAGTCGTAGTATGATACAATCACACCAGACGCACGCATGTGGGGTTCTAATAAAAAATATTCACTCAGCTGCAACTCGTCACACGTGGCACAAGGTTGTAGACCACACTGGAGTAACAGTTCAAACAATATTTTATTGCAGCGATGCGATCTCCACAACATGCATTCACAAATGCGCCAATACTGATACACTGTCTCCTCTATAATGCATCAACACGTTTGACACAGTGCGTCTCTCATACAATGTACACACATATTTCCTAACACGGTCTTTTATACTATTACAGATTTATAGAACAACCCAGGAAATTCTCCTAACACAACCAATCAGAAAAGAAAACGTAAAAGAAACCTCATTAATATTCATTAAAAAAAGAACTCTCTAGAAGTTACTACAAATTTCGACTACCCTCTAAGCGCCTTCGATACAATGTTACGAAATGTTGCCGACAACTTTGACGTCATATATGAGGTCACTAGAAAGATCGCGACCCTGCTCGAACCGTCCAGTCTAATGTAAGTCAAACTTTACAACATCGTAGCGAAAGTGCGCGTCACAACAAAAATCGATCGCAATTCTCCGTGCAAAAGATAATGAATCCTACTAAAAAGTTACGTAATCCTTATCCAAAACAACTCAAATGAATATCGGATCTTTAGTATGATCAACACACACATGCTCTCAAAAGAATAACACAACCACAAAAGTAACAACGTTCCCACGGAGCCTCCTGGCTATCAGGGACAGTCTTCTATGTTTGTGGTACAAGTTGCTTATCCGCCGTGACTTGCCACTCGTTCTTTGTTCCTGCCGTGAGATGGCCTTAGTCGCCTGCTGGGCGTTAAACCCAAATACCAACTCAGTAATTCGTTCGTTGTGAGGAGTCGTTCGGCGTAAACGTAGCCCCACGTAGCGGTCCGTGGCGCAGTGGTTAAGGCGCCTGCCATCAATGCTAAAGGTGCGAGGTTCGAGACCGGGTTCCGGCGTCAGACTTTTCTCCTCTAGTAAGTGTCACCGTTAATTCGGGCGAACCGTGGGGGGTTCTTTCTCCGGGTACTCCGGTTCTCAGTTCCTCCCCCTCCCCTAAGGTACCGGTTTTAGGTCACTTTATAAATTTCAAATACAAGCGATCAAAATTTCCGAAACCTCAATAGCTGAACTAACCCTTCGCACCACGTGAATGTCCTGTGTTTGTCTTGTACTGTGTTTGTCTTCAGAGTGAATGCGTGTGTATCACGTGAGCGTGCGTGTTGGGTGCAGTTCGCGGCTCTTTGAGCCGATTCGCAGAATTGGGAAAAAGCGCCTATATAATAACCGGTATTATTTTTATTATTATAATAGTACTTTTTTGACCAATCGCGCCTCAGGGTCAAGCTCACCGTAGAAGTATGGTGAATCACGGAATAGGTCAGCAGTCGCCGGCAAGCAGGTCAAAGAACCTCAATTTGAAACCTGTTGCTGCAAGTCTCCTTCCACTACTCACTTCGCAAATTCTGCGTGATCATGTGTTTGGTTGTGTTCCGGCAGTGAAGGGGTTTAGCCGTGTGGCATAATTTGAATTTGTAATGCAACGACGCACACTGGTTGTCTCCCTCGATTCTCTGCGCTGATCAGCGCAGCGAATCGAGGGAGACAACCAGTGTGGCAAGTTGACGACGATATCAGACAAACGGACAAAACCTAGATACGCGCCAGAACACTCCTTGACCCCACCGGGAATCAAACTCACGACCTTAGGAAGGCGAGAACTGACAGCCAGGTTCTCCCTCCTTGTCAATGCAATTATCCAACTGTGAGCAGGGGCATATAATTCAATATACCACGCAGGCGGGGACGTTCAGTTGCGTGCGTGCCCACAAGCTTATGCATTCTGCGTAGTGGCCCAACTTGATGTTATCCTTGCGATGGGTCTCCTCGACCTAAAGATGTCTCTGGCCAGCAAAAGGCGTGCATGCTCATGAACTCCTACAAATGCAGGTGCTGATGAGAATCTATATCTCTTACTGACGGATCTTTGTTCTGTATCGTGACCCTGTGTGTACGCTTCCGCCACATGCCTGAGTGGTTGATAGGATGGATGATCTCCCTTTCTTTTCGGTTAAACGCCCCCTGAGTCTGGATCAGTACGCGCCTGAATTGTCACGCGTACGACCACTTACAGGCTTCAGGTTTACAGGCCTAAACCAGTCCCCAGAGGATGATGCTGCTGAATTTACCGACATTATCCCATTAAGCCCTGACATGCTACAGCAAAGTGCCGGTCGACCCTGACAGTTCCAGAGTGGTGTCAGAACAGCTTGGCGCCTGAAGGCGCCAAGCTATTCTGACACCACCCTAAAACTATCATGGTCGATATGCCTCCAGAACTGTGACACAAACCTCAAAGGACATATATATACCAATATATATATATATATATATATATATATATATATATATATATATATATATATATATATATATATATATATATATATATATGCAATCCAGCTGCAATATATGCAATCTTTCTCCGTTGGGTACTTCTTTATATATATATATATATATATATATATATATATATATATATATATATATATATATATATATATATATATAATTTTTCAATAAATTCTGAGAATGCTGTGCTAATGCCATGGAAATCCAGGCTGGTAAGCTTGCATTGTGTCATCAGGACATCAGCTGTCCTTTTGTGACTGCATCGCTTATTAGATCTTTTGAGCCTTCCACTGAACACCTACTACATAAGGTAATAGGGACTACCCCCAGGCGCCCCGCAACCCGCTGGAGAATATCCAGTCCTCCCCCTGAGAGGGGAGGCTAGTGCATGAATATTCCCAAACAGATCTTGGACCTGCTGGATAGATTTAAGATTTTGCCGCCTACGACCGGTTTCGACCCAAGGTGGGTCTCATCAGGTAGGCATACGGCGTAACCTGAAATTGCAAACACAACGCATATACTAGAAGCCGCCTCCAGAATTTGACTGGTAGCAACCACTAGTCCAGCGTGGATTGCATCCCTAAAGCTTTATGGGGTGTTGCAGTGGAAGAAGACTGACTAATTTTGAAAAGGCAACACCTAGGCAATTTTGTGGTACAATTCTTCATTACTTATAACAAAGGCGTCGCCCAAGCCAAAAAATGCACTCAATCAGAGTAGCTCCAAGGGACATAATTTTTCAATAAATTCTGAGAATGCTGTGCTAATGCCATTGAAATCCAGGCTGGTAAGCTTGCATTGTGTCATCAGGACATCAGCTGTCCTTTTGTGACTGCATCGCTTATTAGATCTTTTGAGCCTTCCACTGAACACCTACTACATAAAGTAATAGGGACTACCCACAGGCGCCCCGCAACCCGCTGGAGAATATCTGTTTGGGAATATTCATGCACTAGCCTCCCCTCTCGGGGGGAGGACTGGATATTCTCCAGCGGGTTGCGGGGCGCCTGGGGGTAGTCCCTATTACTTTATGTAGTAGATGTTCAGTGGAAGGCTCAAAAGATCTAATATATATATATATATATATATATATATATATATATATATATATATATATATATATATATATATATATATATATATATATATATATATATATATATATATATATATATATATATATATATCATATATAGAGAGAGAGAGAGAGAGATGAGAGAGAGAGAGAGAGAGAGAGAGAGAGAGAGAGACCATTGATAAACGCTTTGCATGCAGCTCCATGTTGGGGAAGAAAAGCAATAGCATTTGCAGATGTTATCGAATCAGTCACATTGTGATGTCTATGAGAAAGAGAGGTTTCTCACCAAGAAAAAACAAACAGCAATGATAACCAGTCATGCATGTGAATAGATGAAAACCGCCATGTTTTTTATGTAAACATGGGAGGGGTCGGAAAAAACTGAACTTACGTTGTTTTAGGTTTGAATCCCAAGAGAGAACGCGGAATTATCTGGGCCGCGTACTAATCCCTTGACTGTCGGGGCATGACAAACGCCACCCATCTGCAAGAGACATAAATCCTCACGAGCCCCCGCAGTCGCGGGGGCTCATGAGGATTTATGTCTCTTGCTGGTCCTGCGTTCTCTGTGCCCGCGTCTGGTCCCGTTTCATGTGTGTTCTTCACGGCGAATGTCGGTCAGCGTGCAGTGGTTACAGACGCAAAATCCGTGATCACTGGCAGAGAAGGGGTCAATGTTAGGAAATGAAAACAATGCTGGTTGGTTGTACATTGCTTAACTCATTCGAGACGTGCTGCCTCCAGATACGCGGCATAAGCCGCGTATCCGGAGGCGGCACGTCTCGAATGAGTTAACGTCCCGTTAGAAGTAAGACTTTCTAAGGAAGCGCCTGCGCTGATTGTGAAAAACAACAACAACCCAAAAACAGATTATTGAGTGTTTGTTGCCAAGCGGTCTAGTATGCAAAATAAACCTAAGACATGCTAGGGAAGCTGAGCCTTCATGTTAGTTTATCAAACCTTAGTTTACAAAGGCGGAAATAAAGACTCTAGTAAAGTCCTCAGACCCGGCCTAGTTATCTGGGCCACGCATAACATTGCGCGGGCCAACTGTGGAAGATGTCAGCCCGGGGACATTTTGCCCGGGAAGCAAAGGACATCGGGCCCACGACTGCCGCAGTGGGCCCGCGCAAGGCTGTGCGTGGGTCTACTGCGTCCGTCATGGGCCCCAAGACGTTTTGCCACTGGGGTGATTACAGGGCAATAGTTGATTGCTCGCAAGGTAAACATTACAATTTATAGCCAGTCAATCGATTCTAATGGCAAAAGTCGTCAGTCAGAAAGGTAGCTGGCGGACAGAACCCTAACAGTAACACAGCCCAGGAACAGGTAATCAGGCCAATATCTGCCTTTGCTGCGTAGCTAAGATGGGCGTCGGCCGGAGGACCTTTTGTTCGCTGGGCGTCTCCCCTCGTACACAGATCAATAGCGAAACTGATACGTGGTTCCCTCCGTCGCTCCAGAATAAATGATACTGTAATCAGCACTTTTCACGAGGGTTCATTCACGTAAACATCAATCTGCCGCGATCACGGAAATGGGTGGAAGAGGGGGAGGAGGTGAAGACAAATATACACGTACAAGCACACACACACACACACACACACACACACACACACACACACACACACACACACACACACACACATACACACGCACACACACACACACACACACATACACACGCACACACACACGCACGCACACACACACACACACACATACACACACACATACACACGCACACACACACGCACGCACACACACACGCACACACACACACACACATACACACGCACACACACACGCACGCACACACACACACACACACACACACACACACATGCGCACACACTCACACGCGTGATGTTGATGATGATAATGATAATGATGAGGATTTCTTAATTAAATGGTTTTAACAACAAAAGGCATAGATCCCCACAACTGCGGGGGCTCACGAGGATCTATACCTCTTGCTGTGAACGGGTTAATCGATCACAAAAGACCAGCCTTCTGACCTTTGTAAACTACACCACTGGCCGCAAAATGTCACCGAATCAGAAAAAAAAGGCTTGCATCGTCTAGACTGCAGGTCTGTGATTTTGGATCTTACGGCTCTAGAGCCGTAAGATCCAAAATCATTGACCAGCACAGAGGCAACGCTGCCTTCCAATAGACTTTTGATAAAATTGGGGTGCCCTAGAGTCAAAAATAGTCGCCGACAGACTTTGTCGACGAACACATACAGTTAGTTCACTGACTTCTATTGGGACTAACTCACTCAGCACCGACGGCCTATTTCCCAAATTTTGGAGGCGTCACCTAATGACTACGCTGACCAGTTGCAGGAGATGGATCGACCATGATAATTCAAGGGCAGTGCCAGATTAGCTTGGCGCCGACAGGCGCCAAGCTAATCTGGCACTACCCTTGAATTATCATGGTCGACCCATCTCCTGCTGTAGCGAGTCAGGGCTGAATGGGATAATTCGTTTTGTGTCAGTTGCTGCAGACTGCCTTTCTGTAATATTCGATAATTCACCACCGAAATAACTATCTGTCTTAAGAACATGGATTCAAAGTGGTGTCAGCAGAGGGACATAGATCCGCCAATGCGGGGGGCTAATGAGGGTCTATGCCTCTTGCGGTTGGGCAGTGTTCACATTTTCTCGGCATTGAGCGGGTTATAATGAAATAAAACTGCCGCATGTCTTCTTGGTGCTTAATAGATGTATTTACATAATAACGCTCTAATATAAATGCTCAATTTTCTGAAAAGCTTGATTCTCATTGTAATATAATGAAAATATCGCTTTCCACAAAAATGATTTGTTGTCTTTAGCCGAATTAGGGATGATACGCCTCTTGCCTACTGTGCCCCCCACCCCCCCCCCCCCCCCAAAAAAAAACCACAAAAAAAACCAAAAACAAACCAAACAAACAAACAAAAACAAACAAACAAAAAACAACAATAAAAAAATAAATAAATAAATACAATAAAATAATAAAATAATAAAATAATAAATAAATAATATAAATAAATAAATAATTTTTTTGGTTCATATGTACAGCGCCTAGAGCATCTTACCATATATAGGCGCCTTATAAATCTTCCTTATTATTATTATTAAATAATAAATAAATAACTTTATTTGCGCAGATGAGATTAGTACATAAAAAGAACAACAACAAAAGTCATGCACGTTTATAGGATTACTGTGTCTCGCATTTCGCCATATATTTTAAGTTAGACACAGAAAGATTAACTCATTCGCGGCCAACCGCATCCGGATGCGGCTGACCGCCCATGAGAGTTAACCCATACAGTCCCAGCCGACGCATACTGCGTTTCTGCAGTCCTCGTTAATTCAACACCAAAAATCCGCCCTAGCTGTCCCAGAAACACGATGGCCAGCAAGAGGTATAGATCCTCATGAGCCCCCGCAACTGCGGGGGCTCATGAGGATCTATACCTCTTGCAGTTGGGTGATCTTCGGACTTTATCAAACTGTGCTGTTTATGAAGTGGAGGCATTGAAAAATATGCATATTTCAAAGCGCTGAGACACTGACACTAGCCAAAATTCGATTTTTGCGATATCTTCCAGCACAAACGCTCATCGAAGTCTCCATTAATGCGTGCTTGTATGCGATTTTCCAGGCTTCCCTCACTGGCTGTTTTTAATAAGCGAGTGAAAGCGAGGCTTCTTGTGAGCTTTACGTCATTGTTTGGGTCGTCGCGACCTACATTTTTTTCGACGTCATTCTTTGCAATTTTTTGTTTTTTTGTTTTTGTTTTTGTTTTTGTTCCGAAATGCGACATCTCTCGTGGATTCGTGGCCTGCAGTGACGTGAAACTCAAAATAACGTCACACCAGAGTAGAGTTTGAAAGATACAAATCAAAAGCGAGGCTTCATGAGACCTTCACCTCGTGAATAGATTCACTGAAGAGAATCGCGAATAACCTTGAGCAATCACAATCGTTCATTCTCCCGCAGCTGAGAAACACGGCACGGACATGGTGCTGTTCCCGGGGACACCACACCGTTCAGATCTCCGTGAATAGAGACCGTTACATAGTATTTTCGCTTGTATACTTTTTCCGTCTTGATAATTATAGTCTTTATCCCGTTCGTTACCGAAAAAAATAATAATGAACTGAAACCATCCAAGTGCAAGAGGAATAGATCCTCATGAGTCCCCGCAGTTCATGAGTGGGCTCAGACAAAGTGCTGAAACCACTTTGTAACCATTGTTCATAGGGCGACTGGAGCGCTTTCGCGTTGAATGTAAACAGATTTCAGACGTGGAATGTGCGGGTCAGTGGCACCACACAGCTGCAAGAGGCATCGATCCTCATGAGCCCCCGCAATTGCGGGGGCTCATGAGGATCTATGCCTCTTGCTGAAACCACTTTGTATCCATTGTTCATAGGGCGACTGGAGCGCTTTCGCGTTGAATGTAAACCGATTTCAGACGTGCAATGTACGGGTCAGTGGCAGTGAAAGGGCTGACGGCTGGTGATCTTTGATGTTTCAATAAATATTTCAATAGTTTCAAAAAGACGGTCTGCGTACACTGGCGGTGGAATGATTATTAACCCCTTGTGCATGCAGCCACCAGTACAGTAAACGGTACTGCTGGCTGCATGTACAAAAGGGGAGGGGGGAGGGGGCGGGGGAGGGGAAGGGGGGAGGGAGAATTAGGAGCAGGAGGGTGGGGTGTGTGTGTGTGTGTGGGGGGGGGGGGGCGGAGGATAATCATCATGCAGAATGCTACTCGCTCACGAGATTTGAGAGTTGGCACATGACGATGAAACAGAATACGCCCACCTCCACCCCATCCCCTCCCCTACCCCTCCCCTCCCCCCACCATAGATCTCGTCCTTTACTTGCTTCTTCTTTCACATTACTGTCTGAAAAAGAGATCCATAAAGTAATCAGTTTGATTCTGGATATAATCAGTTTGATTCTGGATATAATCAGTTTGATTCTGGATATAACCAGTTTGATTTTAGATGTAATCAGTTTGATTTTGGATATAATCAGTTTGAATTTGGATATAATCAATATTTGATTGTGGATACTATCAGTTTGATTTTGGATGTAATCGGTATTTGATTTTGGATACAATCAGTTTGATTATGGGTACATGGATACAATCAGTTTGATTATGGGTACATGGATACAATCAGTTTGATTTTGGATGTAATCGGTATTTGATTTTGGATACAATCAGTTTGATTATGGGTACATGGATACAATCAGTTTGATTATGGGTACATGGATACAATCAGTTTGATTTTGGATGTAATCGGTATTTGATTTTGGATACAATCAGTTTGATTTTACTTTTGCAGGGACAGATCCTGAATTCCTATAAATGAAAAAAAAAAAATGTTGCTGACAGTGACACTTGTGTGGAAAGAAGCGCTGTAAGTGGACGTGTTTTTCTGGTCCTGTGACGTAAGGTATCTACCACTGCGCTTCAACGCTAAGCAAAGGATTCCCCCCCCCCCCCCACACACACACACATTTTATAATCACTATTTAGCTCGTGCTACACACACCGTAAAACTTGCTCAAGCCACCTCAGCCTCAGGGAGAGAGAGAGAGAGATGAGAGCGAGGAGTGAGAGAGAGAGAGAGAGAGAGAGAGAGAGAGGGGGGGTGGGGGTGGCGGGGGGTGGGAGGGGGTTACGGGGTGCCACGCCACCACCCCTACCGCCACAACCACCACCGTCACTTTCAAACACCACAATCTTCATCATCATCATCGGCAAGGACCACGACCATCCGACTGCACCACAGCGCGCAGAAGGCATTCGGGCGGACGTCGGCAGCAGCTGGCCCCACGCACGCGTCGTGCGCGAGGCCAGCTGCGAGTCGACGTCCGCCCGAGGACCTTGTGCTGCAATGGGTGTAGGCTCCGCCATCGATCTGGAAAGGCTAACAGTGGCCGGCGCGTCTAGCAGAGAGAGAGAGAGAGAGAGAGGAGAGAGAGAGAGAGAGAGAGAGAGAGAGAGAGAGAGAGAGAGAGGAGAGGAGAGAGAGAGAGAGAGAGGAGTGTGTGTGGTGTGTGTGTGTGTGTGTGTGTGTGTGTGTGTGTGTGTGTGTGTGTGTGTGTGAGTGCGTGCGTGCCGGGTCCAAGCAGTCGCCAGCTTCCAGCTTCCATCGAATCCTTCGTCTGAGGTAGAGAGATACAGTAAAATACCCAGTACTCAAAAGGGTATCGGGTCGATGTCGGCCTCAGTGGGCCCGCGCACGACTTCGTGCGCGGGCCCACTGAGGCCGACATCGACCCGATAGCCTTCAGGTAACACGCCCCTCCATATAACCAGCTAAGATGTATACGAAAAAAGGCTGGCACCTGCTAGCAAGTCAAGCTTTCGCGTGTGAATTTATAACTCTTGTGGAAGGAAGAGAAATCTGCAGATTGGAAACTGCAGGGGATGCTGTGATTCTGTTCTTCTGGCACGTGGAAGGTTGCAAGAGCACACAATTATACATCTATGTCTCGCAAAAGATATGGATGTATTAGGTTTGTTTTAACCTTTACAATCTATATCTCTTGTTGACAGAAATCTATAGGGGCCAATGAAAATCTATGCCTCTTGCAGATAAACTGGATTTGGCTTTGTGGCAGACTAGTACGTGGTCTGGCATAGGCCAGCTCGTTCAGGAACTCTACGAGGGCAGCTTTAGTCGTTGGCTGAAGCCGTCTGTTCTTCTTCCACTAAAAACACAGACCCAAGTCGTGCTAACACTTGCTAAATCAACCCAAGGATAATGAGTTCTTCAGCTTAACCCTTTGGGTGTCAGTAGCGTGTTTCACGTGGACCAAAGACGCTACCCACAGCCAAAAGGTTAAACGTGCACACTTAGATCTATGTCTTCCGAAGTTAGGTCGACTGGTTAAACGCAAGCCTTCCATGGCTTTTCCGTGTCCTTCGTACGAAAAACACAGACTAGCATGGGCAGCAAGACGCTGTATCTTGTTAGTGAGTCCCTGCAATCTGGACTCGCTCATCTGGAGCCATACCTCGCAGATCGATGGTGAAACTTCTCGACAGACAAAGGGCTTCGATTTCTCAGCGACCCTCTTCTGAGAGGCACCCACGTCAACTGAGTAAATGCACGTTGGCACGGGGGGATCTATAGACCCTCTGAGCCCCTCAAGCGGAACGGGCGCATGTGATTCTGTGCGTCCCAAAGATCGATGACAGAGAGGCTGGAACGGCACGGGCTCCGGCTGGCTTCGCCGTTGTCCTCCGCCTTCCCTTCTTTCTGTTTTCAACCTCTACTGGCTCGCTCTGTCCATCTCCAGTCTTCTCCCCTCTCTCTGTCTCTCTGCGTCTCTCACCGTGGTCTCTATCACTACACCGAGACAGACATCTCTATTCCCCACGCATCGAGACAGGTTTAGCTGCAGAAGGCAGTTGACCATAAGCCCAAGGTACCTTTTTTGATTTGAAAAAACAAACAAACAAACAAACAAATAAAATCCCCGACGGGAGCCAATCTGCAAGAGGCGTGGATTCTCGTGAGCCCCTCCAGGGCTCATGAAAATATACGCCTCTTGCAAATGGTGCGGTTGCCGGCGTCTGCAGAACAGTTTTTGTACAGAGCTCACGAGAATCTATGCCTTAAAACAAATCATGGACGGAACTGTCACGATATTATGGAATGGAGAGGGGTTTCGAGAATCTTGCAGATACAAAGGGTTGCTCCTTACAAGCAAAAGACCCTCGGGCCCTTGTAGGCCGCAGTAGGCCTCCCGGGCCCACTACGGCTGAAGTCGGCCCGAGGGTCTTTTGTTTACTGAGTCGTGATGACTGCCACAGTACTGTCCACGCGCAGAAGAACCCATGGCTCTCGAACATGTGAGCGTCTATGTCTCATGCAGAGAAAAAGGTTGTCGCAGGGACTAGCTACCTCAACACCGTCCGCGCTCGCCTGCTGAGGATCTGTGCAAATCTTGCAGCTAAAAACGATCGTCGTACGGACTGCTGTATTCCGCGGACATGAGAATCTGTTCCACTCGCTGATGGTCGGAACTGGCTGAGAGGGGACGGTCGGTCTGATGAGGATCTATGCCTCTTGCGGTTGGGAAAAGCCGGCTTAGAGAGACCCGTCTCTCTAGACGGCGAGATCTCAACAGCCCACAGTCTCTTTAGAGTCTGCGAGACCATGTGATGGGAGTGAGTTGCCGCCCAAATCTCCGTGCTCGCAATTCAGGGGAAATTTGTTGCTTGGAAAACTACGCGGAATTCGTATAGACGTGCCCGTGTTATGGCTCTCTCTGGACCCGCTGTTTCGTGTGGGAGACGTTCGTAACTGAAGGGACTCACTGCTTGTGAAAATGCGTAAACTATCTAAATGAAGCATTGAATTCAAAACGAAATAGTGCTAGGATTTTATCAAATATTCAAGGTAAAGTTCAAAATTTTGTCGGCAGGATCCTATTTTCTGGAAACACACACACTTCGTGTTCTGTGTCATTACAAAAAATAGTGTCCTACCAACACATTTGAACCTTTTCTTGTTTAAACCAAACATTGCCTTTGTGTATAGAGTTCGTATCTAAATGATGCGCTGTTTTGCATTTTCGTATAAAGTATTGAACAAAATGTGAGATTGCGTTTGTGAGTGATTAATTGACATTTACCTTAATGGAAAATACGTAACGAGATGAAGTGTTGCTTTTACGGAAAATCGTGTAAAATAAAAGCAGTTTTACGTCTGTGGAAAAATATGTATTGAAATGCAACAATACCATTTGTGGACAAATTAGTAGTTGGAGTATTTTTGTTGTATGTTAGTGACAGACGTGTGCTAGCATGAAGCAATTCATTTATCACTTGTAGAGAGGAACAAGGGAATCAATGTTTGTATGGACAAGTGCATACATAATTAACGCATTTAGCCACGACGTCAAATCACGCAAATTTGCAGTTGGTGCCTGAAGACTGCATTGCATTTCAGGAGATGTATCGACCATTTTTAGTGTCATCGGAGCTGAGTAGCTCAGGTGGTAGAGTGTTTGACATCCCAAAGGTCGCAGTTCCAAATCCAGCTGAGGTCGAAATTGGTGCCCCGTCTTTGAAATCTCTGGGACAAAAGTCGTTAAGCCCTAAACGTGTAACGTGTTTAACGTTCTCAGTTTTAGTTTAACCCGTTCAGCCCTGACGCACTACAGCAGGAGATGGGTCGACCATGATAATTAAGGGTAGCGCCAAGCTAATCTGACACTGCCCTTGAATTATCATGGTCGATCCATCTCCTGCAACTGGTGCATAGTCATTAGATGACGCCTCCAAAATTTGGGAAATACGGCCGTCGGGCTGAATGAGTTAAGGTCGGTGCCAGAACTGCTTGGCGGGAAGAGGCGGCAGGCTATTCTGGCACTACCCTTGAACTGTTAATGTTGATAACGCGTTCATTGCCAGCGCAGAGGGTGTTTTTGCAGTATTCGTTAATTCAAAACCAAACAACTTTAGCTATCTCAGGAACACGGATTCAAAGTGCTGTCAGCAAGAGGCATAAATCCTCATGAGTCCCCGCAACTGCGGCAGTCATGAGGATCTATACCTCTTGCAGTTGGGGTGCACGTGGTGTTCAGATTTTATCGGCACTAAACGGATTAATAAATTAATGTATCGATGTAATGTATCAGGTAATGGTTGACGCAAGAATGAATGAAAATTCTCTTTTGCTTCCACAGAGGTAAAGAGAATAATTAAAATGAATAATTATTGACCTTATCTCTGTTTCGGTCGCAGATACCGTATTCACCTTACCTCTGTGTCGGTCTCATATGCTTACGGCATCTGAGGCCGACACAGAGGTAAAGTGAATGTCGAACCATCGTTGTGCCCGTAACTTATTTCTGTGTCGGTCGCAGATGCCTTATTCACTTTACCTCTGTTTCGGTGTCAGATGCCTATGACATCTGACACCAAAACGGAGGCAAAGTGAATGTCGAACCATCCCTGTGTCTCATTCCCTGCCTGCCTGTACTTGTCTATGTGCAGAAATTCTGACCGAAGAAGTGATTTTGCTGAGAAGTGCGTGCATACGTGATGTATAGCATGCGGATTTTGCGTTCGCTGCTGAGAAATGTTTTAATCAGAATAATGCGTTCCTTGGGATTACCTGTCTGCAGCCATGGGCACAGACTGCCTTTTCGGGATCTGGAACGTGTTCGCCGCAGAAATGATCCCCACGTCTTGTTGGAGTATTTGTGAAGTGTACCCGAAGAGTTTGAAGGCGACTGACCAAGTGTTGTGATCTTTGTTTGTTTGTGAAATTACGTTGCGTGGGATTACAAATGAGCATCGTTGTGTTGAATGATTCTTCGCGGTCCAAGAAGAGTGGACTTGTTCTCTGATAATCTCGTATATTGTATCGAGACATGATTCGAAGAAAAATTAATTTCGACGTGTCTTGTGGTGCAGCCGTGTGTGTAATACGAAGCTACCTCACCATCAGCTTTCTGCAGTAAGGGTATATGTGGAAAACAAAATAAACAACACAAACTCAGTCACACTGAAAACGTTCTAAATTACCTGTTGTGATCCAAAACGATCTGAATGATGGTCACATGAGTTCCGGAAGCTGCGTGAATGCCACAGAAGCATCAAGAGGTTTCATTGCGTGGGATTGCTTTTGTAACACCGACACCAAAGAGCACGTCAAAGGGAGATCAATCTGGGTATACTGAATGTTCTGATCAAGAGCACGCAATTGTGTGGGTCATTTGAAGGTGATTTACTTCAGAGAAGGGCATTTTTCCATGTCAGAGTGAACTGGATCGGGGACGTTTCGACGACGTCCTTGGTACGAATTATTTGTGGGACGGCATGACGTCCAGTCACTTCCAAAACCGCCATACTTGTAAAATAATGCTATGAACCCACGCAGCGCCTGCTTTGATCAGAAAGTTACTACTTCTGCATTTTTCTGTCCACGAAATACCCTTCTTTTGAATGAAGCGACACTGTGCTGTAACGACCTATAAAGACAACACATGGTTTTGACTGAAGTTCTACTGTTTCACAGTTTTTGACTAGTGTGCCTGATTTGCGTGTTACTGTTTTATCGCATTTGACTGGGCTGATACTGTTTTAATCGTTTTTAATTGAAGTGTTACTATTTCTAACCGCTTTGTTACGAGTTCTAATCGCTTTTCTGTCACGCAAGAAGTGTATTTTTTCCTATCAAAATGTTTCTTTTTTTGCTTGTGTTCGAAATCTACTTACGTGGAACACTGGAATCGTGCTTCTGGATTTTAGCTCACCTCAATGGAGTATAAGTGGTCAACGAACGGGAAAGTACCACGTAAAACCTCCACGGAATTTTGCTTTGTGTTGATAAAGGTAAGTACAAAAGAAGGACAGAATGAATATATATTTTTTAATAATCAGAAGGAAAGAGTACTTGATGTCGAGGTGTGTCTGTCATAAATAACTAACAATACAAGGGTGCGTATCGCTAGCATTACGTATCACGAGAACTACGTGTCGCTACCACGATCATACAATAATATCACTACAAAGTGACAGTAGATTTGTGCGCTGGTCTGCGATTTTGGACTTTACGGCCGATGGCCGTAAGGTCCAAGATCACAGCGCATTACACATTTAGGGCATTAAGGTCACAGACCGGTACACATTTTGAGCAGTAAGGTCATAGACTAGAATACATTGGAGAAAACTGTATCTTCATACATTAGATGGAAGTTCTGTTCAACCACAAATCCCATCACGAGCACCCCACCCCCCACCCCCTACCCCCTCCACCCCCCTCCCCCCCCCCACACCTTTCTTTTCCATCTCTAAGCCAGCCCCTTCCATGTCCAACAGTCCGGCCTACCCCAGAGCATGTTTGTCACGTGACAGATCTGCACTTCGAGCTTTTCCTTGCCATATAATTATAATCAATTTCTTATTCCAAAGAAATGTCGCTTTGAGGTGAGTGTGAGTGTGTGTGTGTGTGTGTGGGGGGGGGGGGTATTTTTCTCAAATCAAATGCACCGTTCGGCTATAATCTTGCTCGTGGAACAAATTCAATCGCCTCACTGACAAATGATTTATTTTACAATTTTGACCAGGCTGGTAAATTATGGTTTAACAAGACAAAACAAAACAAAAAAAACCAACTACGGTAATTGACAAATCCGGCCTCACAACACAATGAGATTGGTGTGTGTGTGTGTGTGTGTGTGTGTGTGTGTGTGTGTGTGTGTGTGTGTGTGTGTGTGTGTGTGTGTGTGTGTGTCGGGGAAAGGGGCGGGGATCCGTTCAGCCCGAAGAATTTGCTAACCCATAAAGCCCTGACAAGGGACGAAAGGATGAGGATCGACCATAATTGTTCAAGGGTGGTGTCAGAAAAGCTTGGCGCCTATAGGCGCCAAGCTATTCTGACATCACCTTTGAACTATCATGGTCAGTCTACAACCAGAAACAAAAAAGAATAGACCTCAGCACATCTAAAAACAAAACAAACAAAACAAAACAAAAAATGTGTCGCTACCAGGGGTTAATGAGCCCATGAGCTATCCCGGTGGATACGCTGTAAAATCTACTTGTAAAAAGGAGGTGTCAGGTAGGAACGAGCTTAACTAGGAAACGATCAAGAAAAGAAATGCACGAACGAGCTTAACTAGGAAACGATCAAGAAAAGAAATGCACGCACTGAATGCATGCATGGTTAAATTGTCGTTCGATTTTACTAGGACATTCGTCCATAACTCCTATGCAACGTGCTATATTCGCTGATTGGAGAAATGAAATGAAATGAAATAAAATGAAACTTTATTTCTCAATGATAAAATGTATTAGGTACAAAGACCTTTTTACAATCATGTCCTTGCACACGCACTCACACAACACTCACACGCGCGTGATATATAAACCTAAGGAGAGAGAGAGAGAGAGAGAGAGAGAGAGAGAGAGAGAGAGAGAGAGAGAGAGAGAGAGAGGAGAGAGAGAGAGAGAGAGAGAGAGAGAGAGAGAGAGAGATGATGATGATGATGATGATGATGATGATGATGAAACGGTTTTATTCAGGATACAAAGTTTTAGGCATAGCTATGCCTATCTTCCAAACTGTCCTGCTACTCTACACATATAAAAAATTCATCAGACGATACAGCAAAAGATAAAACATTAGTAAAAAGATCCATTCCCCCCCCCCCCTCCCCGCCCATCCTCAGAGAATTTTTAAAAAATAATAATACAGAACCAATTATTGGAGAGAAAGAAATTAAAAAAATAAAAAATAAAAATATATATATATATATAATATATATATATATATATATATATATATATATATATATATATATATATATATATATATATATATATATATATATATATATATATATATTCATTACATATAACAAAGGCGTCGCCCAAGCCAAAAAAATGCACTCAATCAGAGTAGCTCCAAGGGACATAATTTTTCAATAAATTCTGAGAATGCTGTGCTAATGCCATGGAAATCCAGGCTGGTAAGCTTGCATTGTGTCATCAGGACATCAGCTGTCCTTTTGTGACTGCATCGCTTATTAGATCTTTTGAGCCTTCCACTGAACACCTACTACATAAAGTACTTATACTACATGTAGTAGGTGTTCAGTGGAAGGCTCAAAAGATCTAATAAGCGATGCAGTCACAAAAGGACAGCTGATGTCGTGATGACACAATGCAAGCTTACCAGCCTAGATTTCCATGGCATTAGCACAGCATTCTCAGAATTTATTGAAAAATTATATATATATATATATATATATATAATATATATATATATATATATATATATAATATATATATATATTATATATATATATATATATATTATATATATATACTATATATATATATATATATATATATATATACACTGGTATGAACTGACATGTTAGTGCAGACAGTCGAACTATTACATAATCTGCAGCAATCTGCTGTGCTGGAGCAACATACTAAGCAGAAAGATAGAACATTCATAACGACAGCAGATATTTATGGACGCGATCTCTGAAGATAGAGGGAGAGAACAATGAACAATGAACAATGAACCTTTATTTTCCAACGGTAGAAGTTATTGGTAACAGGACCAGTTTTCAAACTTGCCGTTGCTACATCTACTACATAAATGACATAGACATGTAAACATACACATACCACACACTGATGCATGTATGCACTCGCTCACGCACGCACGCCCGCACATACGCACGCTCACACACACACACAAACACAAACTTGCACACGCACGCACTTAGACACACACGCACACATATACACACACGCTCTCGGACACGCACTCCAGACATACGTACGCGCATAACGCGTACGCACAAAAATATAAAATGAGTAAAAATGCAAAGTAAAGCAATACACAGAAAATCATTAAGTACATTAGAATTCATACAGCAAAGGCAAATATGTATATGTGCGCGCTCTCTCTCTCTCTCTCTCTCTCTCTCTCTCTCTCTCTCTCTCTCTCTCTCTCTCTCTCTCTCTCTCTCTCTCTCTCTCTCTCTCACACACACACACACACACACACACAGCACACACACACACACACACACACACACACAGCATGCACACACACACACACACACAGCATGCACACACACACACACACACACACACACACACACACACACACACACACACACACACACACACACACGAGAGAGAGAGAGAGAGAGAGAGAGAGAGAGAGAGAGAGAGAGAGAGAGAGAGAGAGAGAGAGAGAGAGAGAGAGAGAGAGAGAGAGAGAGAGAGAGGTGGGAGCGGCTAGTGTTAACTGAAATACAGATAGAGCCGATAAGGTCCCACGCTGGCGCAGGTGCTTGTTGTCACACGAAGCGGAAGGCAGTGTATGACGGCCGCGATGACTTCAATAAGCGATACATTATTACTCAAACGCAGGGAGGCGTAGCATATATGTTTGAGCTGACGTGAGATTTTGGCACTTAAGGCCGTAAGGTCCAAAATTACAGGCCAGCTAACATGTGGAATCACGTCCAATCCTGACTTAATAATAATAATAATAATAATAATAATAATAATAATAATAATAGTTCCCGCAAAGCGCAGTATCCCCAGTCGAGTGATAAAGCACTGAACATCGAAACTATGTAGGTTACTAATCAACTTAAACCCATTCAGCCCTGACGCACTACAGCAGGAGACGGATCGACCATGATAATTCAAGGGCAGTGCCAGATTAGCTTGGCGCCAAGCTAAACTTGCACTGCCCTTGAACTATCATGGCCGATCCATCTCCTGCAGCTGGTGCATTGTCATTAGATGACGCCTCCAAAATTTGGGAAATACGGCCGTCGGGGCTGAATGAGTTAAAAGTAAAACGAAGAATACAATTTAACCCTCTTTCGCCGCGGCGTCTGAAGCGGCTCGACACCGAATGTCTGAATTCGCTTGAAGAACAGCGATGCAAACGGGACAAAAATGGGGCAGAAAGAGCACAGAACTGACAAGAGACATAAATCTTCATGAGCTCCGGCGGGGATTTATGAGGATTTATGTCTCTTCCAACTAGGCAGCTTTCGCATTGTCACGGCAGTTAAGATCGTTTAAGATTTGAAATTACAGATAATGACATGGACAGGCACTTAAATTCACTGCTGTATGTCAAGCTTTTATATCGAGGATGTAACGTGCGTAATCGCGACTATGAGGTACCCTCGAGCTACCACACACAAACATAATTTCCAGCTTTTCTTAAATTTAGACAGACTCACTGTCGAGACTTCCACACCATCTGACAGTTCAAGGGTAGTGCCAAGTGCCTTGTCGTGTTCATGACCAATTCCTCCTCCTGCTGTTTGTAAGGTTGAGCCAAACTGGCATGCCTTCTTTGGCCGTTTTAATGAACGTCGTAACACGGAAATGTCACAGAAAGTGAACTTTTAACCCATTTATCCCCGACGCCCTACAGCAGGAAATGGGTCGACCATGATAATTCAAGGGTGGTGCCAGATTAGGTTGGCGCCTATCGGCGCCAAGCAAATCTGGCACTACCCTTGAATTATCATGGTCGATCCATCTCCTGCAACTGGCGCATTGCCGTTAGATGACGCCTGCAAAATTTGGGAAATACGCGCTTAGGGCTGAATGAGTTAATTTGCAGAGGAGGGGAAAAGAAAGGAATGTATTTCGGAAAACAATCGGCAGATGCAATGTTCTTTGACATTTAGTGCCTAGTTTGTAGTTTTTGTCAATCAGTACCCTAAGGGACGAATGGAATTTTAGGGACATGCGGCACGTGCAATGTTCAATGACACGTGATCACAGGAATCATCGCGACAAAAACCGCTACCGGCAACCAAAGGGTTGAACTCCGAGTAGGCGTACTAAGGCTCTCTCACAGCGGGAAGGGTAAACAGTCTGCCCAGCAAGACTAAGAGGAACTACGCGAGGGATGATCCACCCCCTATCTTGCACTTTTGTCTCTCGGCCTTTGTCTCTTTCCCGTCTACATTTCTGTTTGCTCTCACGTATTCTCTTGATCGACCTTCCGTATCTGCAAAGGCGTGTATACATTCTGCACGATTAGTGCTAAATCATCGCCGCCCTGTACCCTTATACCTCCTGCAGACCCCCATTGCGGGAAGACAATAACGACAATCCATCTGTTAACTTCGCACGTTCCCTAATGGGCGTTCGGGGAATCCATTGTCGTGACGATGTCGTTATTAAGATAACTAACGAGATAGCCGCCGTTGAAAACATCGTCTTTAACTCCTTCAAGACGTCCCGCATCAATAGCTGCGAAAGTGTCGTATAGCGTCCCCTAATAGGCGTTCGGGAAATCCATTGTCGTGACAATGTAGTTATTAAGATAATTAACGTTGAAAACATCGTCATTAACGCCTTCAAGGCGCCCCGCATCAATAGCTGCGAAAGTGTCGTATAGCGTTGCCTTGCGTCAACGCTATTCGATACTTTTGCAGCTATTGATGCGGGGCTCCTTGAAGGAGTTAATGATTTTTCGATTTACGTCGCCAGCAACAACATCGTCATCGCGACATAACTGTCAACATCAAAATTGTTCATTATCATTAACACTTGTCACTAATAATTGTGTCCTCGCACGACACGGAGACTTAGAATAACTCGTGACTGTTTCGTGTCCGACTTACTTCTGTGTTCTTCGGTTCGAATCTGGCGTTTAGTCCATGGTGGTGAAAGCGAATCCAAGCGTGTGTACTGGCCGGGAAAACTTTAACTTGAAGAAAGGAACAACAACAAAAAAAAAAAAAAAAAAAAAAATTGCCCTGCAGGGTATACTGTCACTTTAAATGTAATGTTGGCTTCTCCACAAATAAAATCCTTCATCCAGCCCGAGTAGCAGACCCTTATGCGTGCGTCAAAGAGCACTCGAAGAGCAACCAGCCAATGGGAAAAGGCATTACATTGTTCTGGCGACCATTATGATTCTACAATAGCGAGACGCAATAAATTGCCACATAATGTGTGTGTAGTCACTAAGTCAAACCGCCCACCTGCAAGAGGCACAGATCCTCATGCGCCCCTGCACAGCAGGGGCTCATGAGAATCTGTGCCTCTTGCTGTAATCGATCACATTCACGCGTCACCATGCTCTTTAAATTGAAGGAGTCATCTTAGTTTTTTTGCTTGTGATTGTGTAGACAGGATATGAGGCAAGGCTACCCGGAAGTTGCTCTGCTGCGCATGCGTAGGTTTTGTCACCTCGGGCTAGAGTTAATGCATCGGCTTGCGTGTGGTTCACTAAGGACAATTTTGTTTGTGAAAAACAGATACAAAAGCATCATGGGGAAAAGTTTGATTGTGAATGTTTTAGGAGAGGTCATTGAAGTCTCATTCGCGCTTGATAGATAAGTGGGATGTGACGAGATTTTCTTACAGACTGAAAAATTATGATTTTTTTTTATCTCCAATTTTTTTTCTGCACCTACATTTTCTTTCTCCGATATTTTTTATTCTTCTAAAAAAACCAAAAGAGTTTCTCTCCCAAATTATTAATTATTAAGTAAGAGCGGGAGAGGAGAAAGCGGTGGGTGGAGGAGGGTGGAGGGGGGTGGGTGGGTGGGCGGGGGGTGTCTTGCAGGAATCATCACGACAAAAACCGCTACCAACAAGCACAGGGTTAAAGTCCTTGGGAGCATGTCTCACATTCAGGCAATGAGTTAAAAAAAAAAAAAAAAAACCTGGCACCTGTCAGCTACATTTCAGGTGACAGATAATCTGGCGCTAGCCTTGAACTCGTTCACTGTCATGGTCGATTCATTTTTTTTATGCCGGTATATTTTGTTCAAACGACAACACACTTCTTACCAATTTCGAAATTTGAAGTCAACGTTGAACACGAGCAGGAATGATGGATACACTATTGCAGCTTAACTCATTCTACCCCAACACCGAAATCCCCAAATTTTGCCGTTGTCCTCTGCACTCTAGCGCAGGACACAGATCGACCATGATAGTTCAAGGGTGATGCCAGAATAGCTTGGCGCCCATAGGCGCCAAGCTATTCTGGCATCACCCTTGAACTATCATGGTCGAACCTTATCTTGCTGTGGTGTGTCTGGGGTAGAGTGAGTTAAACTGTTCTGGTTGTCCCATCTCCTGAAATGAAACATATTAGTGAAGTTACGTTTACACCGAATGACCCCCGACAACAAACTAGAGCGAAGTCGCGGCGGACAATCAGTGTGTACTAGAAGCATAGACAACACTCCGGACATCTCCAAGAGGCATAGATCCTCATGACCCCGGAGGGGTCATGAGGATCTATGCCTCTTGGAGATGTTCGGAGTGTTGTCTATGTTAATGGTAGAAGCTAGTTTTCCCTCATGACTGCTCACGTTCGTTGTTGGAGGTCGTTCGGCGTAAACGCAACCTCGCTAATGGCACAAGGATTTCATAACTAAAAGGAAACTTTGAAGTGTGTTAGGGAAACAAAAACCTTACTACAGAAGACAGGAAAAGAAACACTACGTTCCGGATTGAAAATCTGATGACCTAACGTCTGGCCTTCGATCCGAAACGTTGCATTTTCGCCTTACTTCCGTCATAGGGATTTTTCCTACCACACTTCAGAGTTTCTGTTCCATCTCTTGTTAACTCGGCCTTTAGGCTATACTGGTAGATTTGTTTCTACGGTGCCAGTAATTAGTAAGCATTCAGGCGGGCGATTAGGTCTGTCTGCCTATCAAACTGTCCGTCCCTCTGCCTAATTGTCTGTCTGAGTCTGACTGACCCTCCGTCTGCATCAGTCGCACAACAATCCTTGTAGCCAAAAGCAGGGCCATCGGTCAACCGCTGCGTCTAAATCAGTGTGTCTCGCGTCGGAAACACAGTACTACAAACAACCCCCTTACACCGTCAGTGGGCGTTATTGTCAAATCGAGGTCAAAGATCCCAAGCCGTCAAGCAGCATGGACACAAAGTGGTTTCTGCAAGAGGCATAGATCCTTATGAGCCCCCGCAACTGCGGGGGCTCATGAGGATCTATGCCTCATGCAGATGGGTGGTGATCAGTTTTTCTCAGCAGTGAAAAATATCTATAAAAAAGTAAGAGTTCAAATATACAAAAGCCCTTGGCTCCTTTATCTCCTAACCTCATAAAATTATTCAAACTAAGATTGCGTTGTTAACCCTTAGTCTGTCGATACCGGTTTTTGTCGCGACGCGATGATTCCTGTAGGAATCATCGCAATAAAAACCGCTACCGACAGCCGAAAGGTTAATTTGTTTGTTAGTGCTTTGTTGCTTCTGCTGATGCAGTTGCCACTGTAACAGTCTCTGATGTTATTCTACTGTTAGCAGATCAGGACCAAAAAGGTGACTGCCAAGCGTGTAAAATGCAAAGAAGTACCCAACGGAGAAAGAAACACGCTTAGAAAAGACGGGTACAACACAATTTATTAATATTTCGGGTAAATACCCTTTGTCAAAATAGACAACAAACAGAGAGATCAGCCGCTACTTATCTTCATTCACAGAAGGAATGTGGCAACTGAAGGAGGTGACGTAAAATAAAAGACTATAATAAAAGAATATAATATATATATATATATATATATATATATATTATATATATATATATATATATATATATATATATATATATATATATTATATATATATATATATATATAATATATATATATATATATATATATATATATATATATATATATATATTATATATATATACAGAGGTGACGTAAAATAAAAGACTATAATAAAAGAATATAATCTCTGTTTGTTTGTCTATTTTGACAAAGAGTATTTACCCGAAATATTAATAAATTGTGTTGTGTCTTTTCTAAGCGTGCTTCTTTCTCCGTTGGGTACTTCTTTACTGTTAGCAGAGTTTTAAAAAGCGCTTCATTTTCTGTAGATGTTGATGCACACAAAACCATAATATCATTTTTCTGCTTCAGCGTCTATACGCATCTCTTGGCTGGACTTCGCGAACGAAGATTTTATAGGAGTTGCCCACGACGTCTGCAGGCTTGTTCGTGGCTGCGGAGGCCAATCCGGGACAGGCAGGTTCGACCGCAGTGGCTGCAGGGGAAGGTATGGCCAGAGTTCTGAGTTGCGGCATCTCTGTTCTTTCTCCTGAGCCGCTTGTCCTTAAGGCTAGCTCTGCGAGAGTCCTCAAAGGAGACAGCTGCCTTGTAAATAGTGGAGCGCCAGGTGTCACGGTCCACAGCAAGCGAAGACCACTGGTGGTGGTCGATTTGGCAGGCACTAAGTGACTTCTTGAGACAGTCTTTGTATCTCTTCTTTGGTGCCCCTCTGTCACGGTGTCCAGTAGCAAGCTCGCCGAACAGGGTGATCTTTGGTAGGCGATGATCCTCCATCCTGGAGACATGCCCCGCCCAGCGGAGCTGTGTCCGCAGCAGCAAAGCCTCGATGCTCACGGTTTCAGCCTGTTCAAGGACCTCGACATTGGTGACATAGTCACTCCAGTGAATGCCCATACGCATCAAAAGAAAGTAAAACGGCTGTCATGTGAAAAAAGCTCAGCTTTATACTTTTGTTTTCGAAACTAGAGAGTTACAGTCAGCGGCATTGCCACCTGCGCCTTGAACTTTTGTTTCGACATGGGTCGTAAGATGATATCGCCAGCAAAAAAATATAATTGTTGGCCCTGGTGCACCTGGTGTCGAATTGCGATCAATTTTCAGGACACAAGACCTTTCACTTCGGAATTTTTGTAACATCTGCTATGCACTGTGTACAGTGGCGTCAAATCTTTGAACGTCAACCAACTGCAAGAGGTATAGATCCTCATGAGCCCCCGCAGTTGCCGGGACTCATGAGGATCTATTCCTCTTGATATTAACAAAACAACACTCGGTACCCATAATTTTTGGGCGGCTGGGCTCTGTGGCGTTGAATTATCAAATATACACAAACATAACCTGTGATCACTTGCAGTGAATGGGTTAAATGTATTCACGATGAAATGTCGTGAATAGTTACTTATAAGTTTCAGGTGTGGATCAGCTGTATCTCGGGGATGGGGGGCGGAATGGGGGGGGGGGGGGAGGAGTGTCCAGCTTTTTGTTTGGGTATTTAACCTAAGACAGGAGGCGCCCAGAAGTCAGATTTTGCTTTCCGCTTACCCAAAAATATCACACAACGAGAAGGGGGTGGAGGGGACACACTCCAAGGGATGGGGGTGGGTGGGAACTCCCCAAAAGCAACCCCGCCTCCACTTCTACGCAAACACCCCGGCCCCTCCACACCACGCGGAAACCCCACCCCCCCCGTCCCACCCTACCCCTTCTTCCAATTTTCGCTTCAGTCTACGCTTTGCAGGGTTGACTCTTTGACTCACTCCTTGAGCTACTTCAGTGATACTCGTCTGACCTGTTCTGGTGTGGTTAGTTTGTAATGTATCCTCAGGCTGCTGAGTTGATCTAGTTTGAAACTGCAAGAGTATGTTTATACTCGATCTCGTATCTTATTTTCGGACTTGTGAAAGGTTCTCGTTCTGTCAAGACGAGTCTGCAGTGCAACGTACGCCCATGCGATCTCTCTCTCTCAGCAAGCTCAGTCTACCATGTCGACGTCCTTGTCCAAAATACACAACCCCTCTGCGACCTCTTCTGAATGAGGAGCAAAGTTGCCAATGTGACTGATCCTTTGCAGAAGGACTCCAAGTGAACAAAAAGGTTCTCGGGGCGAGGTCGGCCGTGGTTGGCCCGCGCAAGGCAGTGCGCGGGCCAACCATGGCCGACGTGGGCCCGAAGACCTTTTTCCCGAAGGGACTCTTTTAGGGCCACGCAATTCCTGTGCAGTAGTTAGTGACCGTGAGGACACGTGGCCCTCGTGCACGAAGATCATTCTGTGACAGAGTTTGGAGATTGATGATCATTTTCATTTCTCATGTACCCATGCCACAGAGAGAGAGAGAGAGAGAGAGAGAGAGAGAGAGAGAGAGAGAGAGAGAGAGAGAGAGAGAGAGAGAGAGAGAGAGAGAGAGAGAGAGAGAGAGAGAGAGAAGCTTTATTCATCAACAGTTTAGGCATTGACATCGTCACAGACATAGTCATTCAAACCTGCCGTTGCTACAAAACTACGAGACAATAAGAACAAAACTAAGTATATAAATGTACATGTATATGAAACAAAAACATTGCCAGCTTAGGGAAAGAAAGTCCCATGATGATCTCATGATCTCTGAGGTTTTTTAGAGTCGGACTAACACAGATTTCAGAAACAGACACACACACACACACACACACACACACACACACACACACACACACACACACACACACGCGCGCGCGCGCGCGCGCGCACACACACACACACGCACACATACACACACACACACACACACACACACACACACACACACACACACACACACGCACACAGAATTTATAACTGGAAGCAAACGTAATCAGATTTACAGGGCAGTATATATTTTACAACGTAATGATTCTGACTGCTTCGAGAAGTACTTGAAAAGACTGATTTTGAAACTGGCTAGAGAGAAAGCGGATTTCACATAATCAGGAAGCATGTTACAAGTATGCGTTCCCGAGAATGACAAACTAGATTTGTATATGTCAATTCTTGTTTTGTGGGACGAGAGAGAGAGAGAGAGAGAGAGAGTAGAGAGAGAGAGAGAGAGAGAGAGAGAGAGAGAGATGAGAGAGAGAGAGAGAGAGAGAGAGATGATGATGATGATGAAACTTTATTTATCAGCGGTAAAAAGTTTTGACAGAAACAAATCGTCATTTTACAAACTTGCCGTTGCTAACATCTACAACATAAAATAGATTAAAGGATAATAATACTAATAAAGAATTATATTTACACATATTATTTCATGCAACAATAAAATTTAAAAAAAATGACACAAAATAATAATAACACTTAACATTCAGAGAGAGAGAGAGAGAGAGAGAGAGAGAGAGAGAGATGAGAAGAGAGAGAGAGAGAGAGGATGTGAGAGAGGAGAGAGAGAGAGAAGAGGAGAGAGAGAGAGAGAGGAGAGAGAGAGAGAGAGAGAGAGGGAGAGAGAGAGAGAGAGGAGAGAGAGAGAGAGAGAATCAATGAATCAATAAAACTTTATTTTACAACGGTTTAGGCAATGACATCGTCATCGACGCAGCCATTTTACAAACCTGCCGTTGCTAACAACTACAAGACTAACTACAAATATACATACATATAAGTAAACATAATTCTTGCAAACAGATGACAACACTGTTCACATAGACAGACATACTCATAGACTCACAGACACCCCCCACCCCACCCGCCCTCCTTTACACATAGACAGAGCTAAGTAGAGCAAATGATAAATGAAAAGGATAACAGACTTAATTGGGAATAAATTGGACCCAGCATAAAAAGAAACATATAATACAAGTGGTTAAGGCATCCCTACGAGTGATCCACAAAATATTTGCAGAGACACTTTTTAAAACACGCTAGAGAGAGAGAGAGAGAGAGAGAGAGAGAGAGAGAGAGAGAGAGAGAGAGAGAGAGAGAGAGAGAGAGAGAGAGAGAGAGAGAGAGAGAGAGACCGGACCCCCAGAGTATCTGGGATGGACAAGTTCCATCCTGGGTGCCAACCTCTGCTTTAAATTCTTCCCAGCAAAGTGAACGCAGAGTTTGTTTCTGAAATCTGTGTTAGTCTGACTCTAAAGAACCTCAGCTATCCAATGTGGGGTCGCTGAGAGGCATAGATCCTCAATAGCCCCCCCCCCCCCACTGCGGGGGCTCATGATGATCCATGTCTCTTGCAGTTGGATCTATTCACATTTTATTGGAAGTGAAGTGGTCATCACCAAGCGGAAGTCGATCATCCATCCCCGTGCACGTGCTCTACCCTGCTGCTACAGCCTTCAGTGGGACTTTTTTCTCTCTCGATCGTTTTCTTTTCGTGTTGTCTATGTTTCGAGTGACTGCGGAATGAGATCAAGGCGTCAAGCAGATGGAACGTTTTCTCCAAGGAGCAGCACACAGATTGCCTCGGGGTCTTTTCCCATCTCTTGACCTGTCCTTTCTGGCTCAATCTCCGCAGGCGTTTTCCTCCGGCCCGACCCTCAGGGCGTAGATACGAATAAATCTCCTTTTCAAGATCATGCTCAGGTTAAAACCACCCCTCGACATCCTCCGCCAGAGCAGCATGCATCCATGTACAGTGGAGTCGTCGACATCTACTGATGTGTCATGAGACTCTGTGGTTATATAGGGCGAGCAGACAAGTCTGCGTCTCTTACAAAATCCAAGATTTGTCGCAGAGTTAGGCCTAAGCACCGATGCCTAAATTCCTCCATGTGCGGAGCCGAGATTGAAGAACGACAAATGAAACCGAGCCAACAAGAGGCATAGATGCTCATGAGCCACCGCGTATGCGGGGGCTCATGAGAATCTATGCCTCTTGCAGATACGTGGTTTGGATTGTGGACTGGAGATAGCTGAGCTGGTGCTTGTTGGACAGGATAATCATCAGAGGAATCAAGCAGCTTGAAATAGCTCCCTAATTCCGTATAACCTTTAACCTTTGTTGCACACCCCCATCCCCTCTCCCGTTTAGCTGCAAGATAATAAGTTGGGGCTCTGATGCTAAAAAATAATCTCTGAAAGTGTTTTGGGTTGGTTGATTATCTTTTTTATTTTGTTTCACATCCTCTATTCTTCATGTCTTTCTCATTTTATTTGATTCAGTTTTATTAAAACTCTGTAATTTTCAAGGAACAAAAGTATATACAAGACTTTTCGGACCTTTCCACCAGAGAAACAAAATGAATACTTAAACTTCATTCATTCATTCATTCATTCATTCATTCATTCATTCATTCATTCATTCATTCATTCATTCGTTCGTTTGTTCGTTCGTTCGTTTGTTCGTTCGTTCGTTTGTTCATTCATTCAGTCATTCATTCGTTCACTCCAGACCTTGTCAGAATATTGTCAACAATAATTTGAAGAGAAGTACCCAACGGAGAAAGAAACACGCTTAGAAAAAACAGTACAACACAATTTATTAATATTTCGGGTAAATACCCTTTGTCAAAATAGACAAACAAACAGAGACATTAGCCGCTACTTATCTTCATATGCAGAAGGAATGTTTATCTTTTTCACATTCCTTCTGCATATGAAGATAAGTAGCGGCTAATGTCTCTGTTTGTTGTCTATTTGACAAAGGTATTTACCGAAATATAATAATTGTTAGCGCTAATGTCTCTGTTTGTTTGTCTATTTGACAAAGGGTATTTACCCGAAATATTAATAAATTGTGTTGTACCGTTTTTTTCTAAGCGTGTTTCTTTCTCCGTTGGGTACTTCTTTGCATTTCACACGCTTGGCAGTCACCTTTTTGGTCTGGATTGCTTAACAATAATTTGACCATGGCTAACATTCTTTGCATGCAATCCCACACACGACATGACACTAGTCCTTTCCGTTCGGTTTACATAAATTTATGTGCTTTGCTTACAAAGGTCTGACTTAGCACATTCCGACATAGTTTGGGAGACCATAACAGTGCAATGGTGGTGCCAGAATAGCTTGGCGCCCAGAGGCGCCAAACTTATCTGACATCACCCTTGAACAGCCACAATAGTATCCATATTATTTGATGTTAGACTGCGTCAGGGCTCAATGGTTAAAGCTTGTTTGCTAAACTAGCTTGCAAACAGCTTACGGACTAAAACCGTCTTCTGGCTTACAGGCGCAGCAAAACTGTGGTGTGTCACTATTCGTTTAAGCGGGCGTCCCTGGTTCTCGGGGGGATTAGGGAGTAGCACTCTCGAAGATGGTTTTTGTGTGTCACCTCAAAAGTCTGTCAGCATACGTTCAAAACTACTAGCTGGGCCGAGAATTCACGCATGCGTTTAGGATGGTTTACAGAGTCTATGATCTCTCTGACACGCACCAATCAAAGGTAGAGAAAATCCTAACAAAGAAAGAAAACTGAACCCGACAATTTAACTCATTCAGCCCCGCGCACGTATTTCCCAAATTTTGGAGGCGTCATCTAACGACTATGCACCAGTTTGCAGGAGATGGATTATCATGGTGGATCCATCTCCTGCTGTAATGCGTCAGGGCTGAATGGGTAAATAAATTGTGTTGAAAGTGTCCATTGTAAGCGTCTTTACGGGAATTTAAATGTTTTGGCACTTTATATGCATTGCCGCCTGTCACTTTTTTGTGTGACTGGATTTCATCAAACGTTGTACTTTGGTAGATTGTACTTTTATATTCTTCAAGACACTGACTTGTCTTGTGATAAACGCTGACGTGTGTACGGTGTGAACCATGAATCTGCAAGAGGCACAGTTTCTCATGGACACCCGCAGACTGCGGGTGTCCATGAGAAACTCTGCCTCTTGCTCGCCTTATTTGCTTGCGTTAGTGGGTTTCTTGCTGGTTGTTGTTCTTATTTTGTTGGTGTTGCTAATTTCATTTTATTTTGCATTTTTCAGACATGGCATGAGTTAGGGTGTGAGAGCCGTTCAACTCATCAGCCGCCCGCGATTGTCGGCCGGAGCTAGGGAGTAACCAAGCCGGGCGGCACCAGTCGTGAGCGAGCTATGAGGCCCCGTGGGCAGTCCGGGGGCAGGGTGAGGGCCGCGGTAGCGCACCTGACAGCAACACGGACCGGGTCGGGTCGTCAGGCATGGGGCGGCTAACCTTGCAGGTGAGAGAGTTTTGGCGGGAAAAAGTTGACTGATATTTGTGTGTGCTTTTTTTTTTTTGTGACTTTGGGCCTTACGGATTTGAGGCGAAGGTCCAAATGACAGAATAGCTCCTTATGACTTATTGTCGAGTGGTCAAAAGTTACAGAAGAGCAAAGAAACAGCCTGCGATTCATAAAAAGCAATACACTCCATGCATCCATTTGATGCAGCACAACCCTGAAACTACCAAAGGAGAACCCAACGGAGAAATGAACACGCTTAGAAATGACAGCTACAAATGTAATTTCTAAGCGTCTTTCTTTTTCCGCAGGGTTCTTCTCTACATATTACCGCTCATGGAAATAACTTATTTTGGTCTGGATTTTTAAAACTATCAAAGTCCATGTGCTTCCGCCGATTAATAAGCTCCTTGTTCAACTCTGAATACTCACTCGCTAGTCCAAGGTTGGAGTACTTTATGTTCACGCCAGCCGCTGCTGGCAGACCTTGCTAGTTCAACAGTTGAGTCGGATTAGCCATTGAAAACAGTTTAAGCCTTTGGTTATCGGTAGAGCTTTTGGTCGATGTGATTCTTACAGATTCTTACTGAGCACTACCGACAGCTAAAAGCGTCATTTCTTCATTATGATAATCATAATAGCATACTGTAAAACACATGAGGCGTCTTAATCGCCACTCTCTGCCTTCGCTGCAAACCATTAACGTTTGTCTACCGTATTGAAAATACGGTAGGCTTTGAGATGGGGCTGGTCGGAGCACGTTCCGTAGCATGCAAATGACGAACATGGACGGGCGGGCACACGACTCTGACAGTGAAGTCAGTAATACGACGAAAATTACGTCATACCTAGCTACGCCTGTTGAACGTACATTTGGCGGGAAACGCCGCGCGCGCGCGCGTGTGTGTGTGCGCGCGCTTGCGCGTGCGTGTGTGTGCTTGCGTGCGTGTGTGTGTGTGTGTGTGTGTGTGTGTGTGTGTGTGTGTGTGTGTGTGTGTGTGTGTGTGTGTGTGTAGACACGAGTTTCTCCTGTGTCTGTGTACGCACAGGTCTGACAATTTAGGAAATGCTTTCTTCAAGATGTATCTCTGAGTACTTTTCAGCATTTTTGTAGATTGGATTACTCATTAAAAAGAAAAATTGCCGTTTATCCAAAGTCGGTTGACCCACATTTGAGTCCGTGATTTGTGTAATATTCATTTGAAATTTTGAATACTCTAGCTTAGAAAAAGATATTGGATGAGTTCGTTAACCAGCTTTGTATCTATTCAGTGTTTTTGTAAGAAATAATTCATCTCAGAAAAAAATGTCGACACGAAGAATTCTCGACTTCAGACAGTGACGGTGACGTAAAAGCGCTAGCCACATTATACATTGTTGCTGTTGTTAAGTTCCTTCTATTTATAGAAGGGACTTTTTAGGACGAGTCGCGGTGGGCGAATTTAATAGCATGCAATTGAAGAAACAAGATAAAAATTACGTTATTTCTAGTAATGCAAACCTTGCTGCTGAACGTATATTTGGCGCGAAGCGCCGTGTGTGCGTATGTATGTATGTATGTGTGTGTGTGTGTGTGTGTGTGTGTGTGTGTGTGTGTGTGTGTGTGTGTGTGTGTGTGTGTGCGTATGTATGTAAACAAGAGACTCTCCGAAATTTTTGTACACACAAGCCTAAAACTTGGCGAAACACTTTCTTAAAGGGGTCGCTTCGAGAGCCTCCGAGCATGTTGTAATTGACTGTCTCATTTAAGACAGAAACAACCCTTTATAGGAAGTCGATTGACCCCAATTAGATTTCGTAATTTTTCTCATATTTACTTGAAATTTTGGATATAGCTAGTTTGGATAAAAACATTAGACGAGTCCGTTAGCCAGCTTTGTATCCTTTCAACTTCTTTAGTAAAAATTAATTCTCTTAAAAAAAGAATTAAAACAGTAAAAAAAAAAAAAAAAAAAAAAACTTGACTTCTAGAGAAAGTCAGACAGTGGTAGTGACTTAAAAGAGGCAACTCCGTCACCACGCAGACATTGACACACTACTCTAAATATGACGTCATTCTTTCTAGCGCGCGCCGCGTTCTCTCTCTCTCTCACACAGACATGCGCGCATCTCCAAGATCCTCATGCGCCCGGAGAGTGCATGAGGATCTATGTCTCTTGGAGATGTTTGGAGCGGGCGCGCATGCACGCACTAACATGCACACACACACACACACACACACACACACACACACACACACACACACACACACACACACACACACACACACACACACACACATCGTCGAGCTTTCAGGTGACCTGATATAGCTAGTTTGGAGAAAGACATTGGATGAGTTCGTTAGCCAGCTGTGTACCATTTCAACTTCTTCAGTAAAAATTAATTCTTTTCAGAAACAAATTAAAACAGTAAAAATCCTTGACATATGGAGAAAGTCAGACAGTGGCGGTGACTTAAAAGAGGCGGCAACTCCGTCACCACGCAGACATACTCTAAATATACTATTATATATGACGTAACTCTCTCTCCCTCTCTCTCTCTCTCTCTCTCTCTCTCTCTCTCTCTCTCTCTCTCTCTCTCTCTCTCTCTCTCTCTCTCTCTCTCTCTCTCTCTCATATGCGTGCATCTCCAAGAGCCATATATCCTCATGTGTCCGAAGGGCGCATGAACATCTATGCCTCTTGAGGATGTTTGGAGCGCGCGCATGCACGCACGGCCACACGTACACGCATACACACACATCGAGGCGCTTTCAGAAGAGCATGCAGGTGTAATTAGTATAGCATACAGCTAGGTAAAGTCAACCTGATTTCAGACAAACTATAGCAAGACTGAAATTGTACCGTGAAATTCTAGTTTTGTCACCATTTTCCCAAATATTGAAGCGAAAGCGAAACTCTTATCACGTTAAATATAAAATTACGTATAAACAAAAAATACGTCATGACAAATGACGTTTGACAAACCAATCACGCGTATGCGCTGCGCGCGCCCCTTATAGAGTTCACTTCGTCGCATTGGCACATCTGCGAGGCTTTTTCAAAAAGTGATATTTCAACATCAGAATCAAGTCAAAGACAACAGTTAGAGACCCTTGACAGTGAAGACAGCTCTCATATAGACAAGGCTTTATCCCATCGTTTTATACATTGTCGCTGAACTGACGCAAAGCACCAGAAACGTTATAGTTATACATAGATTGACAGTGGCACAAAGAAAACTCTCTCTCTCTCTCTCTCTCTCTCTCTCTCTCTCTCTCTCTCTCTCTCTCTCTCTCTCTCTCTCCCCGACTCTCTCTCTCTTTCCGACCGTACACCAGCGCCGTTTGCGTATGGCGGTGGATCAAAGGCCGGGGCTGCTCCAGAACACAAGCCACAGCAGCCCGGCTATGATCGCACATCACTAACACCCATGGGCGCCCCTTTCTACATGGCAGGCGGTACCCCTGCCCCAACCCCCCAACCGTTTCCCTACCCCCCGCCGCCCCCACCCCCTGGAGTGCCGCAGCTTAGAAGCTGGGCACACGCTACCACAAACACCAAGTGACTAAGTGACTAAGTGCCTGCCAAATCGACCACCACCAGTGGTCTTCGCTTGCTGTGGACCGTGACACCTGGCGCTCCACCATTTACAAGGCAGCTGTCTCCATTGAGGACTCTCGCAGACCTAGCCTTAAAGACAAGCGGCTCAGGATAAAAAACAGAGATGCCGCAACTCAGAACCCTGGCCATACCTCCCCCTGCAGCCACTGCGGTCGAACCTGCCTGTCCCGGATTGGCCTCCGCAGCCACGAACAAGCCTGCAGACGTTGTGGGCAACTCCTATAAAATCTATAAAATCTTCGTTCACGAAGTCAAGCCAAGAGAGAGACCACAAACACCTATTGCCGGGCGCAATTTTGTGGCGGCAATGTTGCCGCCACAATTAGGGGCGCCTACAATATTGCCGCCACAAATTGCGACCCGATACAAACCGAGTCTATTTATTTGTGGTAGCGCGCAAGGCTGGAGCAATGTTGCCGCCTCTCAGCCAATCAGCGGTGTCCTTGCGCCACTTCCCGTTTTTTCATCTTCCGAGCCGAAAAAAAAAATGGCGGAGAAGCTGAGGGACGGCTATGAGACTGTTAACTCATTGGAGACGCGCCGCATGTGAAAACGCTGCGAATAGCTGCGTATCATATGCGGCACGTCTCCAGTGAGTAAATTGATCAACCTTGTCCGAGAGTTCCCATGCATATGGGACTCCCGCAGCTCCGAATATTTCAACCGGGCGCGTGAGAGCTGTTCCATATATGGTAATGGCAGGTCAGTCAGTACAAACACATTGCGCGCACATTGAAACGTGTGTCACGAAACCGATGTGGCAGGTGGCAAATTGTTGCCGCCTCTCAGCCAATCAGCGGTGTTCTTGCGCCACTTCCCGTTTCTTCATCTTCCGGCGAACCGGAAAAAATGGCGGAGAAGCTGAGCGACGGCTTTGAGACTGTTAACTCATTGGAGACGCGCCGCATATGGAAACGCTGCAAATAGCTGCGTATCCGTATGCGGCACGTCCCCAGTGAGTAAATTGATCAACCTTGTCCGAGAGTTCCCATGCATATGGGACTCCCGCAGCTCCGAATATTTCAACCGGGCGCGCCGTGAGAGCTGTTCCATATATGGTAATGGCAGGTCAGTCAGTACAACACATTGCGCGCACATTGAAACGTGTGCCACGAAGCCGATGTGGCAGGGGGCAAATTGTTGCTTACCACACATTGCTAGTGGCAGTTTTTTCACTTAGCGATTTTTAAAATTATTATAGTTGTACCATTTTCTCAGACTTTAAATTTGTTTGTTTTTCTTTCTTCTTATTTTTAAGTCGTCAAAATAGCTTTGTGTATTATGAACTTTGTCGCAGGTGAACGTGCATAGTTCCTTGACAAGTCATTTTTCATTTATTTTCTTTTATAGTTGCTGACTTTGTTATTTTTTGTTGACATAACCAAGCAAGAAAACCGTAAACACTCTGCTGAACTTAGACTAAGCGCGTGATAAACATTGTGATTCTTCGCCGTGTATTCTTTTATTGAGCTTATTTAAAGCATTCTATAGATATTGATATTAGTTGATTTTTATTATTTATTTTTTTTTGGATTATTTTTTTGTGACCGTATTTGTATTATATCTCTCGCTACATTTGCGTTTTTACCGACATGCAAAATCGTAATCTAAATACTGTTCCGAAACGAACAGACGAACTGAGAATTGGCCATCTTAACATATCTGTGTTCCTAAACACGCTCTTACATTTTCATATTTTTGGTGTGTCCGAGTCAAGGCTTAAAAGTTCAATTAGGGATAACTCCATTTCTGTCCCAAATTTCTCAGTACTGCGCAGAGATGCCTCAAGCCCTCAACACACTGGACTAGCTGTATAATTTAATATTTGGTAGCGTCAAACGGCGACAAGACTTAGAGTCAGCTCAAGTGGAAAGCTTGTGGGTAGAAGTGAAGACATCTAAATCTCCCCCCCGTCCTCATTGGCTCTATTTAAAGAAATCCCGCAGCCAGCTGGGACTGGTATGATGACTTCGTAGCAATGATGGATAGCGTAAATCAAAATAAAGCTGACGTTGTTTTTTGGGCGATTTTAATATTGATCTTTCTAAATCTAAAGGGTCCAATGCTGCATGAACAGCACTATTCGGTTTAGAGCAGTTAATTAAAAACCCCACTAGAACCACATGTACATCTTCAACCCTGATTGATCATATTTATGCGACAAATGATGATAAAATATCAAATGTACATGTTCCCTCCTTAGCTGTCAGTGACCATAACCCAGTATGTTACACAGTCTCCATGAAACTAGACAAAGAGAACAAAAAGAGGCATAAAACAATTAAATATCGTTCTTTCAAAACATTTAATAACGGCGACTTTCTGCGGGATCTGCGCAATACTCCTTTCAGTGACGTGTGTAACCACACTTCTCCTGACAGTGCCCTGTCGTACTGGATGGATCTATTCCTTGGGGTCCTAAATAAGCATGCGCCCATACGAGAAAAACGAGTTAAGCACTCTACCCTGCCACCCTGGTTAACAGTAGATGTCAAACAGGTCATGTCATTTAGAGACAAACTTAAGAAAGAAAAACAGTTTGATGAATATAAGAAACAACGAAATCGTGTTAAATACTTAGTGAGAGCGTCAAAAAAACTGTTCTTCCAGGAAATGATTAGGGACAAAAAAGATACAGCATCGGTGTGGAAAGCCCTGAACGTTATAACAAAGGGTAAATCAGCCCCTGAAATACCATCCCATTTGTCAGCTGATATATTAAATAACCACTTCCTATCGACAGCTGAAACACTTCCTCAGTCAGCTGCAAGTAGTAACGCAGAGTACCAAGTTCATAGTGTACTGGAAAAATACTGTGAGGCCAAAAATATACTGCAGACATTCATCATTCCTGATATTACCGTCGCTGAAGTCGGCAAATTTATCTCTAGCATGCCGAACAAAAAGTCCACCGGGATGGATGGTATAGACAACAAAATTCTGAAAATGTCACTACCATATACGGTAGAGGCACTCACTTATATTTTCAACCTCTGTATAAAACACAGCACGTTTCCAACATTTTTTCAAAGAGGCCAAGGTAATTCCAATCCCTAAATCAAAAGATCTTGAATATGTCAATAACTATCGTCATATATCACCTTTGTCGGCCCTGTCAAAGCCCCTTGAAAAACACATACAAAAACACCTCATCGATTTTCTAGAAAAGGGCAATTTCATAATATTCATCAGTCCGGCTTTAGACCGAAACACTCATGTCAGTCAGCACTGGCACACATTGTAGACAGCTGGCTGGAATCAATAAATAAAAACCTGATGTCTGGAGCTGTTTTCTTAGACCTACAAAATGCATTTGATCTTGCCGACCATGACATTCTCTTAAAGAAACTAGCATTATACCATATAAGTGAGACTGCCATAGCATTCTTTAGATCATACCTAAAAGACAGAAAACAAAAGGTATATACCCATGGAAAATACTCTAAACAAGGACAAGTTAATTACGGTGTCCCCCAGGGGTCGATCTTGTGACCTCTTCTATTTATAATATTCATTAATGGTTTGCCTTTGCATATTACTAACACTGATGTCAATTGCAACTTGTCTGCGGACGATACGAGCCTCCATGTTTCGGGAAAAAAACCCAGCTGACATTAACCTTAGCTTACAAAGTAATCTCAGCGCGGTTTCCGACTGGTGTAGAGAGAATCATATGGTTCTTCATTCAGGAAAAGCAAAGAGTATTTTAATCACTACACGACAAAAACACCAACGCCGACCACAGCCGTTACATTTACAACTGAACGCTAAACCGATAGAACAAGTCACAGAGAGAGAATTCTTGGGAATACACGTTAATGAACAATTATGTTGGGAGACCATATAAATACGGTCTGTAAAACCATTGCTAAAAACACTTTCCTCTTGTCCCAGCTTAGACAAGTTACGGATACACATACTCGTAAACTGTTTTTTCATGACCATATCAAGTCTCACGTTGATTATGTCTCCACAGTGTGGGACGGTTGTAGTGATGTTCACATGAACAGGTTAAACTCTATATATAAAAGAGCTGTCAAAATGATAGATACGCGGCCCATTTCTACCACAGACAAATTTAGACATCTAAACATTCTCGGCCTGCGTCAACAACTTAATTTCAACAAATGCATCCTCATGCACAAGATATTAAATAAAATGACATGGCAGTATCTAACCACCAAATCTATGCCACAGCAAGAACGCGAACGGACCTCAAGGAACAATACTTTACCCCTACCTCTGCCTAGAATTGACCTCTTTACAACTAGTTTATCCTTTTCTGGACCGTTTGTATGGAACACTATTGAAGACTATAGCCTCGCTTGGAATCTTTAAAACGAAACTTTTCGATTACCTGATGAGCCAAACATAACAACACTGGGCATTTAAACAAACCCTGATGCTTTCATGTAATATATGCATTTATCTATATTGTTTGTGTGTGTGTGTGTGTGTGTGTGTGTGTGTGTGTGTGTGTGTGTGTGTGTGTGTGTGTGTGTGTGTGTGTGTGTGTGTGTGTGTATGGTATAAGATGAATGTTGAGTGTTACTATTATTTTGTGTAAATAATTTTTTTTAAATTTTATTGTTTCATGAAATAATATGTGTAAATATAATCTTTATTATTACTTTATTATTATTATCTTTTAATCTATTTTATGTTGTAGATGTTAGCAACGGCAAGTTTGTAAAATGACGATTTGTTTCTATCAAAACATTTTACCGTTGATAAATAAAGTTTCATCATCATCATCATCATCATCATCATCATCATCATCATCTCTCTCTCTCTCTCTCTCTCTCTCTCTCTCTCTCTCTCTCTCTCTCTCTCTCTCTCTAGACCTAACCTAAACAAGCCGACTATTTCTGTAAAACTAAAACATTTTTGCAACGAGAGACTCACCCCAAAAGACTTTTTTAGTATTCCGTACTTAACTGTTTTCGACGTAGGCAAGTCTATTAGTCAGCTGAAAAATAAACACTCCCTTGGTCATGACGGCATTAATAGTTTCTTTTTAAAACTGTCTGTCTGTGGTCGAATCTTTAACATTTATCTACAATTTTATAATCCAGCAAGGTACTTTCCCAAGAAGTTGGAAAATAGCTAAAGTCATTCCGCTGCCTAAAACTAAAGACCTCACTGACCACAACAAATTCAGGCCAATTTCACTTTTATTAACTTTGTCAAAGCCTATAGAAAAACATGTCCACAGGCACCTGAGTCACTTCCTGGAGACACATAACTTGATTTATCCCTTACAGTCAGGCTTCAGACCCCGCCACTCTTGTCAAACGGCTCTGTCTCATCTGACCAATACCTGGCTAACTTCAATAAACAATGCTGAAATGACCGGTGTGGTATTTTTTAGATTTTTCTAAAGCTTTTGACTTAGTCAACCATGAACTGTTGCTACAGAAGCTGTTGGCATACCACATAGACACAGATTCCGCTGCCTTCTTTAAATCTTATCTAAGCAATAGATCTCAGTATGTTTTTGTCAACGGTAAGCGTTCCTCAGAAGGTGTCATTAAGCATGGAGTACCCCAGGGGTCTATTTTAGGCCCTCTCTTGTTTTTAATTTTTATTAATGACTTGCCTTTGTGTATCTCACAATCAAATGTGCGATGCAATTTGTTTGCAGATGACGCTACTCTCAACGTGTCGTCGGCAAAAATATGTACAATTAATCTTTCTTTGCAACATAGTCTATTAGACGTCTCAAATTGGTGCCGAGACAACTACATGATACTTAACCCATTTAAAACAGAGTGCATGCTAATCACTACACGTCAAAAGCACCAGCTAAACCCACCGCCACTTAGCCTTTCCCTTAACTGTCAGCCAATTAAACAAGTTAAGGAGCGCCGGCTGCTAGGCGTCATTATAGACGATCAATTGACATGGCATGCGCATGTAAACAGTGTGTGCAAAATTGTGTCCAGAAATCTTTT
>BTPG01000005.1:179720197-179880197 GCA_036245525.1 Semisulcospira habei | reverse complement strand
GGGGTCGCTCTGGTCGTGCTGGGGGTCACCACCACCATGCGCACGGCAGCCGTCGTCAACATCACCGCCATCTTTGAGGAGGAGGATTTCGAGGACTTCGAGGCCGTCTTCTACCGTACGCTCAACGATTTCAACAACGCTAGTAAGGACATACACTGGTTCGGGCACGCCGTCATCGCCCGCCGCGATCTGAAGGCCACCTTGTCGGCCGTGTGTAACCTGATGGAAGGGCGTCGGAGTTCGCTGCACGTGCTGGTTGTGTTTGGGAACGTGAGCACTATACAGACAGTGAATTTGTTATCGCAGACGCTGGGCATCCCCATGATGGGCTACATGATGGATAAGGGCGACGGATACATCCAGGTAGGGACTGCCTTTATTCACGTTCCTTTTTATTTCAGAACGACGCCTGTTTGGTGTTTTATGGCGTCAATGCAATTGCCCACTGGGGCCCACTCCCCGCAGAATCCGGAACGCTAAACGATAAGTGCTCAGAGGCTTAACTGGAGGCATTAACACTTTCAATGCACCGCACAGCAATAAGTGCGAAAGTGTCGTATAGCGTTGCCGGCGGCAACACTGTGCGAGACTTCTGCACTTATTAATACCCCTTTATTCGGGTACGCAGCAAAAGAAGGTTTGGAGATTGAGATATGCCACACCAATGCTGCGTTTCTCGGACTTACTTTGCCGTGTGTCTGTATGCGGTGAGTCTCGAATAAGATTAGTGAGGTTTCGTTTGCACCGAATCACATCCAAGAACGAACGAGAGAAATGACGGCGTATCATCAATGTGAACCATAAGCATAAACAACACTCCAATCATCTCCGGGCTCATGAGGATCTATGCCTCTTGCAGATGTTTGAAGTGTTGTCTGTGGGTGTGGTAGATGCTGGTTGTCCGCTCTCGTTCGTTGTTGGGAGTCGTCCGGTGCAAACGAAACCTCTCTATTACGTGGTATTTCTCGAACGCTATGCCATTTGCGTATCGCGTATCCGTGTGCGATACGTTCTCAGCGAGTTATGTGGACATTAACAATAAATTAACGAGAAACTTTCACAGCGTATTCATCAACTGTGGTTGAATTACACCAATAAGTTCGCACATACAGATACGGATACTTTTGATTCCACAATCAAGTAGACAGTTCAGAGGCTGCAGTGTACACCGATCTATTCACTTCATCTGAGAACTTTTTCTTTTATAAGTGTATGTTGACTGTTACTGTATAAAATTTTGTTTAACGTTATGAACCAATCATCCTTTTCTCCAGTGTGTTGTCACGTCACGTGATGTCCCCCCTTCTTTGTCACACCACATGCAGTTCACGTCACACGTTGTTCTTTGCTTCTTGGGCAGGTTGTGAATGTGTGAAATGTCTGCCCTATGACGGAAGAATAGTAAGTCCATTTTTCTGAAAAGCAACTTTTCATTGTAATACAACGAAAAGTTTGCTTTTCACAAAACGGACTTACTGCCTTTTGCCTTCACAGGGCAGACGTGGTCTTAATGCCGAGATCTAAGAGCTTGGATTCTTTACGACATTGGAAATGCATTGCGTGCTAGGCTATTTTTGGAGACAATAATTTCCGCAGCATGGAGAAAGGTAGTGATTGTGACGTACATAGAAAACAAAGCTGGCTCTGAATGTGGAAAGAAACATATTGTGCCTGGCCGATCAGAACTTCACTCTACCGAGTTAACCCATTTAGCCCCGAGTCCTTACAGCAGGAGGCGCCAAGCTAATCTGGCACTACCCTTGAATTATCATGGTCAATCCATCTCCTGCAACTGGTACATAGTCATTAGGCAACACCTCCAGAATTTGAGGAATGGGACCTTAGGGGTAAACGGGTTAACCCCTTCGCTACCAGTGATCAGGAATTTCGCGTCTGAACTGGCTGCGCACAGAACGAGGAACCGCAAACAGGACGGGACCAAACACGGGAACAAAGAACATTGGACTAAGAAGATAAATAAATCCTGGGGGGGGGGGGGTGGGGGGGGGGGCGGCGGGGGGGGGGGGCGGGGGGGGGGGGCTCATGAGGGTTTATGTCTCTTGCAGATGGGTAGCGTTCGACTTGTCCTGGCAGTTAAGGGGTTACAGTGTGTTCGTTTCATTATGCTTTTTTCAAAGTCGAAAGGCGTTTAAACTTGTCCAAGCATTGTTTTTGTGTCTGTACAAATTCTACTCATTAACCTCCAGGGCATGGGGACCGCTAACCATCTGCAAGAGACATACATCTTTATGAGCCTACTCAGTCGCGGGGGGCTCATGAGGATTTATGTCTCTTGTCAGTCCTGTGTTCTTTGTGCCCGCGTCTGGTCCCATTTCATGCGTGCTCTTCACGCGAATGACAATCAGTGTGCAGTGGCTTCAGGCGCAAAATCTGCGTCCACTGGCAATCAAGGGCCTAAACTTCCGGTGCAGTGTTTTCTTTTGGGGATAGGCTATTTTTTTTTAAGCCAATAATATCCACACTATGCCCGTTTCCTAAACGTCGAAGTGCTTGGGGCGGTCCGTGGTGCAGTGGTTAAGGCGCCTGCCACCAATGCCAGAGGTGCGCGGTTCGATAACGGGTTCCGGCGTTGGACTTTTCTCCTCTGGTAAGTGTCACCGTTAATTCGGGCGGACCGTCGGGGGTTCTTTCTCCGGGTACTCCGGTTCTTCCACCCCCCCCACCCCCCACCCCCCACACTTTGGTACCGGTCTCAGGCCACTTTACAAATTTCAAATACAAGCGATCAAAAATCTCTGTAACTTCAGTAGCTGACTGGCCCTTCGTTTGTCTTGTACTGTGTTTGTCTTAAATGGCGTAAAAATCCGTGTCTGTTTCGTGAGTGTGTGAGGGTTTCAGGCGCGGCGCTTTGAGTCGATTTCCCCAAAATTGAGAAAAAGCGCCTATATAATAACAGTATTATTATTATTAGAAAGAACAAAGCTCGTCCTGAAAATGTCAAGAAACGTATTGGGCATGACCGTGCAGAACATTGAACGAATTAAAGTGTGTTCGTTTGATTATGCTGGCAAAAGTCGAAAGATGTTTAACCCGTTCAGTGCCACAAGACGCACACTGACGCACACTGACGCACACTGTTACTGCAAACTTCGTTGATCTCCCAGGAACATGGATTCAAAGTTTTGTCAGCAAGAGGCATAGATCTTCATGAGCCCCCGCAAATGCGGGGGCTCATGAAGATCTATACCTCTTGCAGTTTGAGTGGTGTTCAGTTTTTCTCGGCATTGAACGGGTTAAACACAAAAGAACTTTTCGAACGGGATGCACGTTTGCAACCATTTTATCGTTCGAAGCATTCTTCCTGTCTGTAAACATTCTCTAAACTTCCTGTGCAGCGTTTACTTTCTGAGAGCTTCTATCACGCATTCGGCACGTCATTGACAAAGCTTTAACCCCTTCACTGCCAGTGGACGCAGATTGTGGTGTTGAAATCATTGTGGATTCCACGTCAGAGATCCGCAGCTGTGAAACAACCCTGCCTTTGACTAGTTCATTTCCCCAGCCATGCACAATTCATCACCACTGTCAAGTGTGTGTGTGTGTGTGTGTGTGTGTGTGTGTGTGTGTGTGTGTGTGTGTGTGTGTGTGTGTGTGTGTGTGTGTGTGTGTGCGTGTGTGTGTGTGTGCATATGTTGTGTGTGTGTGTGTGTGTGTGTGTGCGTGTTAGCTGTTAGCCTTTTCATTGTATTAGCGCTTAGAGCGCTACAATCACGTTGTCTAAAGCGTGCGCATGCGTGCGCGAGTTGTGAGTGCGCGCTTAGAGTTATAATTATTATAAGATAAGCGCATTATATATACCGTAATTATTTATTATTATTATAGAGCTACTTTTAAAATAAGCGCTTAGCAAATCTCCTTTATTATTATTATTATTATTATTATTATTATTATTATTATTATTATTATTATTATTATTATTACAGAAACATGGATACACGTTGGTTTCAGCAAGAGGTATAGATCCTCATGAGCCCCCGCAACTGCGGGGGCTCATGAGGATCTATACCTCTTGCAGCTGTGTTTGTGTTCTCTTCTTCTCGGCAGTGAGCTGTTTCAAGCGACCCTCTGCGTGCTATAAAGGAATCCTTGCTCACAATATCTTCTTGTTGTACCGATGCCTCGACTGGACATTTATAGGTCGTCATTGTCCTATTCTGGTGCAAAGTTATGGAACTCTATTCCTGCGGATGTTAGAGCCGCGCCATCGCTTAAAACTTACAAGACCAAGCTGCTCAAACATATAGACAAAACTTAATTTTTCCTTTTATTTTTTATTTCTATTTTTATTTTTACATATAGCACTCCATGCCTTATGCGGCATTTCACGGATAGTCTGCATTCTCTTCTAACATTTATATTTATGAACGCATGTAATATACCGCTGGCATTCCAGCAAGCCGCATTATGTAATATCCGTGACCCCATGGACTCGGCTGGCCAGACGGGATGCCGTCGATAGACCCAGCATTGGGCGCTCGCGCCGCGTGGACCCGCGCGCGCGATGATTGCGGGATCGCTATACATTACTTTTACTGAAGACTATAGCATCTAGCTGTGCGCGGTCTAGTGGTGCGGGGAGGCCGGTATCGCGTGTGTGTGCGGGTGTGTGTTTATCTGTGTGTGAGTGTGCAAGTGTATGTGTGTCCCTACGTGCTTGCACACACACGCGCGCGCGGGTGTGTGTGCCAGTGCGGTGTGTGTGTGTGTGTGTGTGTGTGTGTGTGTGTATGCCTGTTGTATGTTTGTTTGAGTGAGTCGTGTTGATTTTTATGATGAGAACAATAGCGGTTTTATGTACAAAATCCTTTATACTTTTTATATTTGCTGTAGTATAGTTTTAAGTGATAGGATGTATGTGTACATGATATACTGATGTGTGTGTGTGTGTGTGTGTGTGTGTGTGTGTGTGTGTGTGTGTGTGTGTGTCAGTGTGTGTGTGTGTGTGTGGAGGGTTGTGCAGGCTTGGCTTGGCGCCTGTACGGGCTACAAGCTAATCCGGCACAAACCTGTGCACGCGGCAATTGCACACCGGCGCGTGTGTGTGTGTGTAAGAGAGTGATTTCATGTACGTTATTTTGTTTTGTAGTGTGTAGCAAGGACAAGAATGAAAACAGGTCTGTGCACCTATTCTTTTATCCTTGGAAAATAAAGTTTCATTCATTCATTCATTCATTCATTCATTCATTCTTGATACATGTTCTTACGGTAATTCTGCACAAAAGGGCGTAATTCAATTCAATTAAAACAAGCTTTATTTATCTCTTAAAAGGCAGTTACAGCTTATGCTTTTTGTTCCATTTATGAATTAATTCTACTGATCAAACGTCTGTAGTCATAACCAGTACGCAAAAGGCTACCGGTCCAAAGTTGGCCGCAGCTGTGGGCCCTGGCCTAGCTCAGTCTTAAGGCCCCGCCACACGTGCCGGTTGTGCCCCGATTTTGAAGCCGATTCCGATCCGATTGCGATCGGATGACGTCAATTATCCGCAATCGGCTGGGAATCGGGTGTCTAGAACCTGCTCTATTTTTCCGATCCGATTCGGCCCCGGTTTTAAGCTTCAGCCAATCAGAGCGCGTCTCGCAAAGCATGTCGGTTTTTTTTTTTTTCAGTTTGCAAATGGCCGAACACGCCTGTTGTGCGGATCAGTACCATCGCCGTTGCTGATGTTTCGCACGCCTCTTCCCGAATATGATGCAAAACTGCTGATAATGCAAGCACATCATCATCACTGTCTAAACTAGCAGCCATTTTGCAGAACAGGTACGGCTTTGATCTTCGGTTCAAACCGGTCGGCTAAACAAGTCGGGAAATGTGTGGCAGTGCACACGTTTGTTTTAGTCCGGCCCGATCACCTACCGATTCGAAACTGATCGGGAATCGGCCTCAAAACCGGGCATGTGTAGCGGGGCCTTTACCCGGACCTGCTGCGACCGACTCAGGCCCGATAGACTCGGAGTATTGAGTAATCGTCTACTCCACCGGTTTGCGTATTGACTGCATGTCCTACTTCCATCTTTGGATATGCTCTTCTTCGCGGCCGGGTCTCCAAGTGAGCCGAACGTCCTTAGGCAGACGTCTGCCGGCCTGAGCAGGCCCGCCGCGCGCATGCGTGGCCATGCCGGGCGAGGGTCAGCTCGGGCCGACGTCGTTCCGAAGACCTTTTGCTCACGGAGACTGAGTCTGGCGACAGGCGCAACTCGCTACTCCATCACGGTTAGTCCCAAGGTAGCAGACATCCTTTATCTTATTTTGACTCGGCGGTCTGGCCGGCTACCCAGTAAACAGCTAGTCATCGGGCCAATATTTTGTTTGCCGCAGTGGGTCCACGCACAACCCTGCGGCCGACGTCGGCCCGAGGACCTTTTGATTACCGGTTCTGTTCCTTTTCCGGGACGGAAAATACACACTCAACCCATTTAGCCCCAGACGCACCATAGCAGAAGATGGATCGACCGTGATAATTCAAGGGTAGTGCCAGATTAGCTTGGCGCCGTCAGGCGCCAAGCTGATCTGGGACTATCCTTGAATGGTCACGGTCGATCCGTCTCCTGCAACTGGTACATAGTCGTTTAGGAGCTGCGGCCTTGGGGATACGTGGGTTAATGCGCACGCGCGCGAAGTTCGTTGCAGCAGATCGCAGGTTCGCAGAAGGTGATGAAAGTTCAGCTAACGTTAGGCTGACGTCTTTGCCACGAAGGTGTTTCAAGAGCCCTGCAAGGTGTTCAGACCTTGCAGAGGGATGTCATACGAGTGTTCAAGGCCCTTGCCAGAAGGTGTTCAAGTTTGGCCCCCTTTGCCAGAAGGGTGATGGAAAAGCTTCAAGCATAAACGTTTAGGTCCGAACGTCTTTTTGTCCACTACGAAGGTGATTTCAAAAGAAGGGGCACGAAACAGGGTCCCAACAAATTTTGACCTCAACCGAATTCGAACCCGTGAGCTTTCGGACAAAAGTTGAACGCTCTACCACGGAGCCGCCTGCCGCAGCTCCCATGATCAGAAAGCTGTGAGAGTTATGACGTGAAACAAAAACTACTGGCTCACATCCTCTACTTTTGAGAGGCAATTCCACGACTCAGAGTTATTACCAGGGCTGAGCAGAAGATGTAACAGGTTCACTTTCAGAATCAGCGACGTGGAAGTAGCAGGCACTGGGGCGATCACAGCAGCTCAAGGGTAGCTGCGGACTGGTGTGGCGCCGAGCGAAGCATAAAGAACGCTCACGCCATTAATATAATTCTACGATTCTCATGCAGCCGGCGATAACTTTAGGGACAGAGTAGTGGCAGAGTCAAGTAATTCACTCTCCACACACCACAGCGTGAGATGGTTCTGTCACGACAGTTTAAGGGTAGTGCCAGATTAGGATGGCGCCTGCAGGCGCCATGCTAATCTGGCACTACCCTTAAACTGTAATGGCCGATCCGTCTCGCACAACCCGCACACAGACAATTCGAAAGTTCTGGCATGTGAAGGCAAAACACTTTAAGTCCATTTTTGTGAAAAGCGAGAATTTTATTGCATTCTCTTGGCTTGACTTCGCGAACGAAGATTCTATAGGGCTTGCCCACGTCGTCTGCAGGCATTTTCGTGGCTGCGGAGGCCAATCCGGGACAGGCAGGTTCGACCGCAGTGGCTGCAGGGGAAGGTCTGGTCAGGGTTCTGAGTTACGACAACTCTGTTTTTTCTTCTGAGCCGCTTGTCCTTAAGGTTAGCTCTGCGAGAGTCCTCAAATGAGACGGCTGCCTTGTGAATGGTGGAGCGCCAGGTGTCACGGTCCGCAGCAAGCGAAGACCACTGGCGGTGGTCGATTTGGCAGGCACTAAGTGACTTCTTGAGACCGTCTTTGTATCTCTTCTTTGGTGCCCCTCTGTCTCGGTGTCCAGTGGCGAGCTCGCCGAACAGAGTGATCTTGGGTAGGCGATGATCCTCCATCCTGGAGACGTGCCCCGCCCAGCGAAGCTGTGTCCGCAGCAGCAAAGCCTCGATGCTCACAGTTTCCGCCTGTTCAAGGACCTCGACGTTGGTGACATAGTCACTCCAGTGAATGCTGAGGATGGTACGCAGGCAGCGCTGGTGAAAGCGTTCGAGGAGTCGTAGTTGGCTGCGGTAGAGGGCCCAGGACTCGGAACCGTACAGCAGGGTGGTGAGGACGACAGCTCTGTACACGCTGATCTTGGTGCCTTTTTTCAGCTGTTGATTGTGCCACACCCGCTTGAATAGTCGCCCGAAAGCACTGTTCGCTTTTGCCAGCCTGTTGTCCAGCTCCTTGTCCAGCTTGGCGTCTGACGTGATGATGCAGCCAAGGTAGGTAAACTGGTGTACAGACTTCAGTTCGGACTCGCCGATGGTGATGTGGGGAGGGCGATGCTCTTCCTTGGGTGCCGGCTGATGAAGGACCTCTGTCTTTTTCAGACTGACCTCAAGTCCAAAGAGCTGGGCAGCATCTGCGAAGCAGGACGTAATGCGCTGCAAGGCTCTCTCTGTGTGTGCAACGAGGGCAGCATCATCAGCGAAGAGCAGCTCACGAATCAGTTGGTCTAGGGTTTTGGTGTGGGCCTGCAGTCGTCTGAGTTTGAACAGGCTGCCATCGAGACGATACCTGATGTACACTGCGTCGTCATCGTCGAGGTCCACTGTGGCCTGCTTCAACATCATGCTGAAGAAGATGGTGAAGAGGGTCGGTGCCAGCACGCAGCCTTGCTTCACGCCGTTGCGAATGGGGAATGGTTCTGAGAGGTCACTGTTTAGTCTGACCTGGCCTTGCTGGTCCTCGTGGAGCTGGACGATCATGTTGAGGAACTTTGGGGGACAACCTAGTCGCTCCAGGATCTGCCACATTGTTTGTTGTTTGTTTATTGCATTACTCAATGACAATTTCGCTTTTCACAACAACAAAAATTTTTTTAATGACTGTGTTTTGTAGAGCGATAGTCATTATTTCGTAACTTTTCCTGCGCATAATTATGACAACAACAACAAAATTATGCGAGTTTACGTGAGGGCGGGGAGTAAGACTTCGATCAACTGATGGTCCCTACATATCACCACATATTGCGAATAATTTTCTCTCAATAGGCACCTAAAATACTTTTATTGGTACCGCTCACACTTCTAAAGTCAAGGGCAAAATATGAATCGACTGTGCCAGACTATCTTTGCGCTTGGAAAAATAAAAGGGCAATGCCTGATTGACTTGTCGCATAAAATTAATGTGTTTACCCATCATGGTCGACTCAAATCATTTAGTTTACGTACGCAACACGTTAAAGCATTCCCGAAATAAACTGAAGTATGAACTAGCTGTCTTTGAAAGTGAATGCCCGGTATTGCCTCACGCTTCCATTTAGTTGTCTGCCGCGCTGGTGCTTGGGACAGTCACGTGCCTAACTCCAGAAAACCCTTCATTTGAGGAACACCAAGAACAAACCTCAGCCAGCAAGAGACATAGATTCTCATGAGCCCCTGCCTAAACAGGGCGCATGTGTATATATGTCTCTTGCAGATGGTAGGCCTAGGACGAGGAACCAGGAACGAGAAGGCCATTTATTTGTCGCCATGTCGGCGCGTGTATGCAAATTAACTCAGACTATCGACACGTGACGAGCTCTGGGGACTTGACAATTTATTCAACAACACTTGAGGAGCAGGCTTGGCAGCGGGTGGCATGTTACTGGATTATTTCTTACTGTCTGTCAGACTATGTTCAGCTGTCTTTCCATCAGTTCTACTTCCCCCCGCATGACTTGACTGAGCCGAAGTTAAACCTAGGTCGGGGTTGACGGGCCTCGATTTTGGTGCAGAGTTTGTTTTTCCTTCTGTCTTTACAAACTTGTATTTATGGCATATTGCTTGCAGTTAGTCAATGTTAGCATAGGATACTAGTCTTCATCACAAATGTGTCTATAGCTGATTTGCAGTCCTGAAGAAAAAAAAACGATGACTGCAAACAAATACTTTTACAGAAGAGACCCAACTTTTAAACCCTTTGGCTGCCCGATGCGCTTTTTGTCGAGAGCTCTACCCGACAGCCAATGTGTTAACTCATTCGAGATGTGCCGTCTCCGGATATCCAGAGGCGGCACGTCTCGAATGAGTTAATGCATTAGCAGATCAGTCGTGGATTTCAGATTTCAAAATGTATGGATTTTGTCCGCAAGACTGATACCCTGACGATATAATGACTTACTGCTAGCACGGGCACATTCGGTAACAACGTTGGAGGATCTAATTACTGTACATTGTTCTTTTGACAGTCCGGACAATACATCAACTCTTCCATGAATAGTTAATGTTCGCCTGACGTTTGTCACTGGTGCGGGTTAGTGTACATGTACTTCGTAAGAAGCTTTTATGTGCGATTTGATGCTGTTGTTGTTGTTGTTGTTTTGTTGTTGTTTTGTTCTGTTTTGTTTTTGTTTTTCTCTATGCCTATAAATGCGTTAAAGGGGCGGTTGTTTTAGACGTAGAGCAGCCGGCGCTTTGCTTTCGCGCTGACGGCTAGGATTCAAATGACTGATCGGGACTGCTCGCGCATTCCTACAGGCCGGCCGACGGTTCTTAAACAGTTTCAGCAATGAAGGTAAAGTATTATGCAATGGGCAGTGTTCTCTAAAGACCACACTGCGATTCAGGATACAGATCGACCCTGACATTTCAAGAGTGGTTTCAGAAAAGCTTGGCTTATAAACCTATTCTGTCAAAGCCCTTTAACCACCCTTCAACTATCATGGCCAATCCATATCTTTTTGTCCACGCACTGACAAGATAAATAGCGAATTGTAAACTTGTTTGTTTGTATATTTTGAAGAAAAAAAATTTGAAATATCAATAAACTGTGTTGTAACTGTCTATTCTAAGCGTACTTCTCTCTTCTTCGGGTTATGTTCAATCCGTATCTTGCTGTAGCGTCTCAGCGCTGAGTGGGTTAACTCATTGCCGAGGTACAATGTACCCACATTTTGAAGTTATCATTTGAGGACTGCATTACAATTCAGGAGCGGACAGATCGACCATGATAGTTCAAGGTTGGTGGCAGAATAGCTTGGCGCCTATAGGCGCCAAGCTATTCTGCCACCACCCTTGAACTATCATTTTCTAGCCATGTCTTGCTGTGGTGTGTCGAGGGCAGAATGAGTTAAAGAAAATAGCTTTATACCAGACGTGAATTTCCACTCCAATGGAAGCCAGTGAGTGAAATTCGAACGACACAGCGCACGCACCAGCCCAGCGCACGGAAAGGGGGAGGAGGGATGGGGGCATTTTGGGAATTTCAATGCATTCAATGCGTTTGTCTCAATATAAATGTCAGGATAGAACGTATTGTGCATGTGGCGCACTTTCAATGCACTTTTACTTTGCATGCAAATGTGAAGGATCGACCATTAGTTTTAGAAAGTTAACCGTTTTGGCTGTCGATCCCGCTTTCTGTCATGGTGATTCATACAGGAATGGCAGGAATCACCACGACAAAAACAGCTACCGACATCTAAAGGGTTGACCTTTTACATTCTGTAAGATTCATTGCCAACTGTGCCAGATCATGATAGTTGAAGGGTACCCCGTGAACATGCACATTAAGAAGCGGCAAGCTATTCGCAGATTACCCTTGAACTTGCGTTCATAAGCAGTCAATCCATCTTCCTTGACGAAGACGTAGTGCTTGTGAAACGGGCGCTAAACGTTAGCCATTAGATTATTAGGTTAAGGCTTATAAAGTGTAATCCTTTCAGCTCCTCGAGTGTCAGGATTCTAGAGTGATGTTATGAGATTTTTTTTTTCAACTTCTGCACTTGTTTAAACCCAGCCCCTTAACCCCTGCAGGAGCAAGGCGAACGCTACCCAGCTGCAAGAGACATAAACCCTCATGAGCCCCCGCAGTTGCGGGGGCTCATAATGATTTATGTCTCTTGTAAATCCTAAGTTCTTTCTGCCCATAATTTGTCCCAGTTACGCATGTGTTCGTCACGCGAATTATCCGTCAGTGTGCAATCGTTTTCTGACGCACACGTCGTGGTCACTGGCTGCGAAGGGGTTAACTGTCACTGGACGCAAATTCTGTTTCTAAAAATCACGGTTAACCCATATCATTCGGAATACACACCTGTGTGAAATAAGTTTGACTAAAATAGTTCAAGGGTAGGGCCAGAATAGCTTGGCGCCTCTAGGCGCCAAGCTATTCTGGCGCCACCCTTGAACTAAAGCCATTGGTCTATATCGTTATCTGTAAGTACTATAATGTAGCTTATATAATTATGGCAGGGTACAAATTTGAAGCTTTTAGCTTCAGTATGATTTGGGTTAATTCCGCGCTGAAGCTTCCTAGGAACATCGATACGACTTGTTGTCAGCAAGAGATATAGACATATATTCCCCCGCAACTGTTAGTGTGTGTGTGTGTGTGTGTGTGTGTGTGTGTGTGTGTGTGTGTGTGTGTGTGTGTGTGTGTGTGTGTGTGTGTGTGTGTGTGTGGATGGGTGGAGAAGGAAGGAAGACTCGTGAGGATCTATGTCTCTTGTATTTGGATCGTGTTCAGTTTTTCTCAGCAGTGAAGGGGTTCGGATCCATACCAACGACAGTGCTGAAGAATTTTCTTAAATGTTATGTGACGTGAATCCCCCCCCCCACCCCCCCCCACCCCCCCCCCCTTTTAGCTCGGTAATACATTTTTTTTTTATACATTCTTGGCATTTAAACAATAAGTATGATTAACTACTGCGGATGGAGTGTGTAAATCGCACGCCCCTCCTTATGAATAATGCATGAGGGGGTGCCCCGATGCTTTAGCGGTGAGAGGAAATGAAAAGCTAGGGAGCAGGCGCTAATGAATATAAAATATTCTCTGTGTCTGCAAATGTGAGCACTTTTACACTTTCACTGTCAGTTCCATCACACTTTACCACAGTCAAATATGGCACAACAACATTATTCTTTTAACCCTTTTGCTGTCGGCAGCGCTTTTTGTCGCCTCGCGGACAAAAAGCGTTGACGGCAGTCAAAAGTTTAAACGCCAGCTGGTCGGCCTTCGATGGTTACCCAGCTTTCTCATGTGACGCTGAAAGTGAAAGAGTATAAAAATCGGAATTTCAATGTTAGACTGGGGTCTTCCTTAGGCATGGGGGTGGGGGGGGGGGATGGAGGGGGGGGGGAGAGGCACAGATGTCAATGGGTCCCTCACGATGCACAGAACCCTACAAGCCTTTGCCGCCTGGTGATATAATCGTGGGAATTTAAGTCTGTGGCGGTGCAGGTGACGTCTGGTAGGACTCGAAGAAACAGAAGGTGATTTTCTTTTAGATTCCAACGCAGGTGGACAATTACTAGTTTTCTCTATATTTCTGGGAGTTTCTTTTAGTAAATGTGTGTTATCTTACCCTGTCTCTAGCACATTCGTCTTCTGCTCATATCAAACAGAGCAACTGAAAAAAATATCTGAACTTGTAGGCTTTTTATGTTTGTTTCTCGAAAGTCTTTCGGCCCCCGCTCTTTCTCAGTATACGGTCCAACCACCTGGAACACTCTCCCACTCTCTCTCCGTCAGAAACACTCGCTCTCCTCCTTCCAGTCTGCCCTCAAAACTCATCTCTTTCAACAGTTCTAGCACTATATCACCACACTCCCCAGCCCAAGCTGACCGTCCTAATGTATCTTCACTATTTGTGTTACGTGAGTCATTGTCTAAAGCGTGCGCATGCGTGTGCGAGTTGTGAGTGCGCGCTTAGAGTTATAATTATTATAAGATAAGCGCATTATAAATACCGTAATTATTATTATTATTATTATTAAGTGCCATTGAAGAAACCGGCTTCATACGAAATGACACCTTACAGAGAAGTCACATCTCCATGCAGTGCCTCATTGTGTATCTTTTCTCTGAAATAGCGAGTAGAAATTCCTGAGCTAACCTGTAATTTTGGACCTTACGGCTTGTTATATTCGTAAGATCCAAAAATCACAGAGCAGCGCACATTATTATAACCCGTTCAGTGCAATCTTCGATAATGCAACGCCCCAAAGCCCTACCTGTCCCCGGAACTTGGATCCAACGTGGTGTCAGCAAGAGGCATAGATCCTCATGAGCCCCCGCAATTGCGGGGGCTCATGAGGATCTATGCCTCTTGCCGTTGGATGGTGTTGATATTTTCCTTTCATTGAACGGGTTAAGCTATGAGAGAATAGTTATAATAATCACGTTTCTCAGTGGCACCTGGCGGTTCTCAACTAAGTTATCATCTGCTCTTTCCGCTAAAATACGCAAAAAACAAAGAAAAACAGAAGCCATAACTTTAGAAAAACAAAACAAATGGGGGAAAAAGGAGAGAATTTAAAAATGAAAATATGATCCGTTGCAAAGAAAAACAAACAAAATGAAAATGAAAAATAACAAGAATAAGAGAGAGAGAGAGAGAGAGAGAGAGAGAGAGAGAGAGAGAGAGAGAGAGAGAGAGAGAGAGAGAGAGAGAGAGAGAGAGAGAGAGAGAGAGAGAGAATAAAAAAGACAACAGACCGTAACTAACAAAATCAAAGAAAAAAAAAAGAAAAGAAAAATTCCTTAACCAAGAAAACAAAGAAAGAAAGGGGGAAAATAGAAAGAAAGGTCATTCAAGAGGCGAGTAAAACAGAAAAAAAAAAAAAACAAGAAAAGATAATTTGTGGACCTGAGAGTTATCTCGACACTTGTGTCAACCTTATTGATTTCATATTTTCCTCACTGGCTCCAAAAAAAGAAACCCAACCATATCTTGGCTTTTGGCACGGCACTGTTTACACTCCAGGGTCAAAACGGACTAACCGCTCACAATCAGTTGCTGTGCTATTGCATATACACTGACGAGCAAACGAAATGCTACATTTTTTGAATCATCGGAAACCCTTTAGTGTGTCCGATGATTCCAAAAATGTAGCATTTCTTTTGCTCGCCAGTATATTTATGCAATTTTCGAACACAGGCATTGTATGATCGTGGTATAATCGATCTCCTCTATAACACTCGTGCTATTTCCCACACGCGTGTAAAAGAGGTGATTACGCAAAGATCGTCCTATGACTGCGGTTTGCGAGAGAGTCATTGATCGAATAATACAGCTGTAAGGTAGTGTGCGTTTATCTTAGCGAATGGACAAGCAAAACATCTATGAAATTTCCGAAACTTCAATAGCTGAGTTGACTCTTCACACCACGTAAATGTCCTGTGCTTGTCATGTACTGTGTTTGTCTTCAGAGTGAATGCGTGCGTTTCACGTGAGCGTGCGTGTTTGGTTCAGTTCGCGGCGCTTTGAGCCGATTCATATTAAAGAATTGGGAAAAGCGCCTATTGAATGAATTGCATCAGTATTAATACTATAATAATAATAATAATAATATAATAATAATAAAATAATAATAATAATAATAATAATAATATTAATACAATAATAATAATAGTAATAAATCATCATCATCATCATCATCATCTCCGGGATAATGTCTGTTTTGGCACGTCAAGAGGCCAAATCAATCAGGCTTCACACTTGAACTGTCATGGTCGATCATTGTCCCACAACCAGGGCTGAAAGTGGAAGTTAGCCGCAAACATAATCAGGCGTGACCTTTGTACTGTCATGAACGAGCTATCTCCCGTATTCTGGAATAACGAGATAAAAATGGAAGAGCGTGTGCTGATTCGAACGAAGCCGCACTTTACTATCTCAAGGTGACTAAGCATTATCATTAATCCTTTGGCTATTCGGTCGCGCTTTTTGTCGCGATGATTCCTGTCGGAATCATCGCGACAAAAAAGCACGACCGACAACCAAAGGGTTAACTGTCATGGTCGATCCATCTGTCACTGCTGGGATTGAAACTGTAAGAGATGACATGGCTGATTCCCGGAAAGCCGTTCTTTTCTATCTCAGCAAACCGCTTTGTGGGACAGCAAATGAATGCCTTAGCTGATTTCGTGCGGGTGTATTGGGGGACGATTGCTGTTTCTATAGAGAGAAGGAGATAAGCCAATAAGCGTTTATTTTTGAAAATTCATCCGCATATATGCATCTGCTCAGCATTTTATAAAATAAAAGGTAATTGAACACGTATCTTCAAGATTTAAAAATCGGTTTGCTTTTATATTCAAGTCACACGATCTGAAAGTTCTTTGTGGGTAAGCACGCACGCACGCACTCACACACACACACACACACACACACACACACACACACACACACACACACACACACACACACACACACACACACGCACGCACAAGCAAGCAAGCAATCAATAAAACATTAAAACATTAAAACAAAAAATATTAAGTCAGACTGCCCGCGACACACCACAGCAAGATGTCTTGACCATGATAGTTCAAGGGTGGTGGCAAAATAGCTTGGCGCCTACAGGTGACAAGTTTTCTGCCACCACCCTTGAACTATCAAGGTCGATCTGTCTCCTAAATTGAAATGCAGTTCTCAGAGGATAACTCCAAAATGTGGGTATTTAATACCTCGCGCGCAATTAGTTACAACAAACGAACACGCACGCACTCACGCACGCACGCACGCACACACACACACACACACACACACACACACACACACACACACACACACACACACACACACACACACACACCACAACACACACACACACACACACACACACACACACACACACACACACACGCAAACTCACACGTGCATAGCCTATAGCCAATTTTCTCCCTTCTGAGTGCTTTTATAAGGCACGATTATTTTCATATATTTACCAATGGACAACCAGCTCTCCTCGAAGAACTAAGGTCCTGCCATCCACACAGACCACGGAGTTTCTCACGGACAATGCCAGTCATAATAAGTTCCTTTTCATCTTCTCAGCAAAACTCCGGATGATACTACTTTCTCCGGATAAGCTCTTCACTGCCTGGGCACAGGCATGCATCATCATGTTACAAGATACATAGATCCCCATGATCCCCTGCAGATGCAGAGGCTCGTAAGGATCTATGCATCTTGCGAGTTACATTTGTATCCCCGATTTTTGCTAACGCAGAACGATTTTAGTTTTTTTCCCTGCTTGAGCCCGTTCACTGCGGAGTAAATCTGAGCAGCGCCCAACTGCAAGAGGTATATGTCCTCATGAGCTCCCGTAGTTGCGGGGGCTCATGCGGATCTATGCCGCTTACTGACACTATTTTCAATCCACGTTCCTGGGAAAGCTAGGACATTTTGATGTTGGATTAACAAAGAACGCAGAAACACAGTCTGCGTCGAATGGTACTGAACGGGTTAAAGCTACCTATTCCAGTCAGTAAAGGGTGAACATTTTGCAATACCTCCTTTATTAATGTTTTTAGTATGTCTCATAATATTGATGGACCAAAGGGCTGATCAACATCATGACGTTTGAATGTCGTAAAATGAAAGGCTTTTTATGCTCTTCTGTTGCCTTGTACGCAGGAGAGTTAATAATAATAAATAATAATAAATAATAATAAATCAGCGCATTAAATAGACGCAAACATAATCAGGCGTGACCTTTGTAAATCGGCTCAAAGTGCCGCCGCGAACTAAACCTAACAAGCAGGCTCACGTGAATCACGTACATTCACTCACACACTGTCCCTCTCTTGGCTTGACTTCGCAAACGAAGATTTTATAGGGGTTGTCCACGACGTCTGCAGGCATGTTCGTGGCTGCGGAGTCCAATCCGGGACAGGCAGGTTCGACCGCAGTGGCTGCAGGGGAAGGTCTGGCCAGGGTTTTGATTTTGGACATCTCTGTTTTTTCTCCTGAGCCGCTTGTCCTTAAGGCTAGCTCTGCGAGAGTCCTCAAAGGAGACGGCTGCCTTGTAAATGGTGGAGCGCCAGGTGTCGCGGTCCGCAGCAAGCGAAGACCGCTGGCGGTGGTCGATTTGGCAGGCACTAAGTGACTTCTTGAGACTGTCTTTGTATCTCTTCTTTGGTGCCCCTCTGTCACGGTGTCCAGTGGCGAGCTCGCCGAACAGGGTGATCTTGGGTAGGCGATGATCCTCCATCCTGGAGACGTGCCCCGCCCAGCGAAGCTGTGTTCGCAGCAACAAAGCCTCAATGCTCACAATTTCCGCCTGTTCAAGGTCTTTGACGTTGGTGACATAGTCACTCCAGTAAATGCCGAGGATGGTACGCAGGCAGCGCTGGAGTTCGAGGAGTCGTAGTTGGCTGCGGTAGAGGGCCCAGGACTCGGAACCATACAACAGGGTGGTGAGGACGACAGCTCTGTACACGCTGATCTTGGTGCCATTTTTTAGCTGTTGATTGTGCCACACCCGCTTGAATAGTCGCCCGAAAGCACTGTTCGCTTTTGCCAGCCTGTTGTCCAGTTCCTTGTCCAGCTTGGCGTCTGACGTGATGATGCAGCCAAGGTAGGTAAATTGGTGTACAGTGTACATAAACACAGAACATTCACGTGGTGCCAAGGGCAAGCTCAAGCGAGCTATTGAAGTTTTGGAAATTCAAATCGTTTATATTTGAAATTTGATTAAGTGGCCTAAAATTGATACCAAAGTCGTGGGTGAGGAAGAGACCGAGTACCCGGAGAAAGAACCCCCGACGGTCCGCCAGATTAACCGTGACACTTACCAGAGGAGAAAAGTCCGACGCCGGAACCGGGTATCGAACCTCTAGCATTGGTGGCAGGCGCTTTTACCGCTGCGCCACGGACCGCCTTAGTTATGCTAAGAAGGCAGTGGAAAACCTCCGGCATCTGTGCCTAATCACATGGATTGTGAAGACAAGGGTAGGAAAGTCTTCGTTGAGGCAAGACAACATTGACATCCCATTGTATACTGTCAGCGAATTTTAGCAAGCGAAGCAAAAGCCTTCCGTGGAGCAGGTCGCTTTTAACCCCATCACTGCCAGTGGTCGCAAACCGGTGTCTTTGAAAGCAGCGCAAATTCAACATCGAATGATCCGATCAGTCCAAGGAATCTGGATGTGAGGAGGCATAGGACCTCATGAGACACCCGCCAGATTGCGGGCGCTCACGAGGTTCTTCGCCTCTTGCATTTTGTTGATGTTCATTTTTTTTTCTCGACGGTGAAGGAGTTAATGGTTTTAGAAAAGCGCCTATGGTTTATTTTTTTGACAGTTAACACCTTCCTTACCAACGGACGTACATTTTGTTTCTGAAAACTAATCTGTGTTGACTGAAACCACCACTTTCATAGGAACATGGACACACATTGGTCTCAGCAAGTGGTATAGATCCTCATGACCCCCTGCGGGGGGCTCATGCGGATCTATGCCTCTTGCTGTTAGATCGCATTTTTGGTCAAAAGTGAAAGGGTTAAATGATAAGGTTAGAACTTACATTCCAACCCAACTTGTTCAAAGCTATTTCCATAGCTGCCACTTTCATATATGTTTAAAGATGGCGGTCTCGGACCGAAAAAGACGGTAATGACAAGAGCTTTCAATGTTATTCTGGTCGTCGCGAGTCTGGCTATTTCGGGTCGTGATTGCAAAGAAAATTTCGAGCATCCATTTAGCGATTGACGGAGATGCGTTGTATTAAATTTGAAAGCGAAGGTGACAAACGAGGTAATTATCTAAAAAGGGGTTCTGCACCTCCATCTACAAATAGCAATCCTTTCTATTTGCATTTTTTGTGTGTGTAAAATGTGAGTTACGTATTACAATTCAACTTCAATTCACATCGGACACCACGCCATTTCCTCTTTAATTTTCACTGGTATTCGCAACGCCATTTTGTTTTTCAAATGATGCATAATAACGAAAGAAGCTCGTGATGAATGTGCGTAATGATAAAAACACTATGTCTGCCTTGATTTGGCAATGTGCCTACATGCATACTGACGAGCAAAGGAAACGCGACATTTTCGGAACCATCGGAAACACTAAAATGCTTCCGATGGTTCCCAAAATGTCGCATTTCGTTTCCTCCTCAGTATATTTACATTTTTGTTTTCCTCACTACGTCACACGAGCAGTCACTTTAGCGCAAACCGTACCATGTGACCGTGATATACAAACCCCTGTAGCGAAAGATGACGGACGGACGTTTTGTAGCCCTCTCGATGACGCAGTTTTGTTCTATAAAAGATCGCCAGACGTTCTAAAGTACAAAGTTACTTAGTGTTGTTCGAAACAACAAGCACACTCAGTACTGGAGACAGCAACGTCATGACATATTTTAAATTACGTCATAAGTCTATTATGTATAAAGGTATATTCCTTTGACGTCAGTCATGTTTGGCGTGATCCAGGTCGCAAGATGTCTTCTTTATTTTTTTTTTACGAAAATAGTGGAGGAATGAAAACAAATACGTTATTGGTCGGAGGGGTTCGCTGCACGGACCCTTGTAGGCCTTCGGGAGGTCAAAGGAATCATTGTACCCCTCAGGCCTTCGGCCTTCGGGGTACAATGATTCCTTTGACCTCCCTCAGGCCTACAAAGGTCCGTGTAGCGAAACCCTTCGACCAATAACTTATAATATTACACGTGTTATGTTATGTTATGTTATGTTGTGTTGTGTTGTGTTATGTTATGTTATGTTATGTTATGTTATGTTATGTTATGTTATGTTATGTTGTGTTGTGTTGTGTTGTGTTATGTTTGTTATGTTATGTTATGTTATGTTATGTTATGTTATGTTATGTTATGTTATGTTATGTTATGTTATGTTATGTTATGTTATGTTACTTTGTTTTTGTGTGTGTTTATATGGCAAACAGCATTATGCCCAGTTTGTACGTAAATGCGAGGTTTTTAGTGTAACACACAGATTGAAAATCTCGTTTTTCACAAAAACGGACATACTGGCGTTGTCAGGCCAGACACAAGGAAGTATAGCTGCATAATTAGATATACGACACGAGTGTCCCTAACGTAGGAATCACAGTCGCTGCTGCTGCTCGCGAAAAGAAATTAGGTTTCAGAAATCATCTCAAATCCCTACTCGCATATGACGATTAATAACATAAATCTGGCCAGCAAGAGGCACTGATCATCATGAGCCCCCGCTTCAGCGGGGGCTCATGAGGATCTTTGCCTCTTGCAGACGGTTAAACGGGGTTAAAACGTATTGACTTGGATTCTGCATAATTGAGGCAGCGCCACGGTTTGAACTGGCCAGAGATGCTGATGCTTGGTGTTGTAGCAACAGTGATTCTGCATTCATGCACGCGATTAGTTCATGTCTGGGTCTCTACCAGATAGCGAAAAAGTCGGTCTTGTCTCAGACCCGCTTTACATTCAAGAGCCAAGTGGCCTACTTGTGACTAAGCTTCTACAGTAACGCCCCAACATAATCCTGCCCTTTTATTGAAATAGCAGTAAGCGCGTTTTTGTTGTTGTTTTGTTTTGTTTTTTGTTGTTGCTTTTTTTGTTGTTGTGAAAAGCGAGATTTTCATTATAATTATACAATGAAAATGTGGACTGACTGTCTTCTGCCTTTAAAAGGCAGAATCACGGATCTACCATTATAATTAAGGTGCAGTGCCTGTTAGGGCCTTAAGGTAATGTATCACGATTTCTGTGTATTTCTGTGCAGATGGAGACACTTCGATTTCATTTTGCTCTGTGTTTTGTTGCCATGTTAAAGTCTCCCCTGCCACTGGACGTATTTTTTGAACTTATGACATTTTTTAATGAACTTGTTGTTCATTCATCGACTAAAAGCCACGACCGACCAAAGAACATGGATACAAACTGGCTTCAGGAAAAGGCACTAATTTGTATGAGTCCCCGCAATTGCGGGGGCTCAAGAGGATCTAAGTATCTTGAAGTTGGATCGCGTTCGCTATTTCTCACAGGAAAGTTCTTTAAAGCAACAACAAAGAATAATTAAACAAAACATACCACAGCAAGTTTAAGATACAAGTCTGTAGCACGCTATTGTAAATTGTTGATATTTTTTCTTGCATCTTGCATCTAGAAGCTTAACACCTTCACTGCCGAGAAAATACAAATGGATCCGACTGCAAGACATAGACTGCGGGGACTCATGAGGAACATTAACATGGCCTCTTGATGAGACCAATTCATGTCCATGTTCTTTAGACCGTTGTCCCTTTTGGTAGCGAAATGAAGAAAAAAAGAAACGATTTCAGAAGAATAAAAAAATCGTTAAGTGGCAGGGATGGGTTTAAGCAGACGCTGCCTTTGAACTATCCGGCTTTGTCGATCCACCTCTCACGACAGTTACCCGCGACTAGAGCATGGACGGACGAGAGAATACTGAGCGATAAAGGAATCCGTTCCCTTCTGGTTTATCAGCAGATCGGACTGACTTGCGTGGCCTGACGGAATTGCCCTTTCGTTCTAGACTCCACTAACTTGCTTGTCGAATCCCTTTAGCGGATCTGCAGTCTTTGTATGTCCCCAGTGCGTATGTACTTCTTAATTCAAACCTAAAGTCTGCAAGAGGCATAGATCATCATGGTTCCCGGCATATGCGGGGGCCCCTAAAGATCATCGCCTCATGCTGGGTAAGTTTCGTCCTGTGCTGATCTTGTGAGGTATCTGTTGAGGGTTCAATTGACTCTGCTGAAAACATTCGTCTCCAAGAGGCATAGATCTTCATGAGCCCCCCAGGATGCGGGGGCTCATGAAGATCTATGACTTTTGTTGAGATAATCTGCCGTCTGCGTTCTTTTACAAAAGGGAACCATTCAGTGATGAGTTACTTTTCCGGTGCCGAGTTTACTTCGACGTCTTTGTCAGTATGGTTTACTCTCTCCTTCATTGGTGTTCTTCCAACGCCGACTTGCAGCCAGACACATAGATCCTCCCATGCTCCCCACAGCCAGCAGGGTCAGTAGAGAACATCGCTTCTTAGTGAACACATTTGCATCTGCGTTCTCCAGACAGAGGAAGGCCAAAGACACCCCCACCCCTTTTAACTGACGATGGACATACTTACTTAGTACAGACAGTGGTCGATGATCATCTGTAGGTGTCGAATCTTATCTTGTAGACACGATTCCTGCTGGAATCACGTTTACATTTATCTTCTAAAAGATTTGAGACTAGAAAATCATTTTTGGTAACGATACGCATCAAATTATAGTGTTAAAATATAAATATCTTGTTTACCACATATTGCGGGGTAGAGTCATAGGCTTCATGTCTATTGATACACATCGTCAAGAAAAAGCGTTCCTCGAGTCACATGTGTGTTGATGGCTTACGCATTGACAAAAGATCTGAAACCTGAGAAAGCCTTTCTAGAAACAGAGCTGAGGGCGCAATCTAAAATCAGCAAGATATGAAGAGACATTAAATAATTCTTTTTTTTTTTAATCAGACGGCACATGATTGTCTGGTATCCTTGACTCTTGCCGTTCCTGGCGCGAACCTATTCTGGCACCACCCTTGAACTGTTATGGTCCATCTCTCTCCTGAGCTGTAAAACACTCTTCTGAATACAACTTCCATATTGGGAGAATTTCCACCTCATAGCCCCATGGGCCACTTGCATAAGGGAGGTTAAATTCTGCGCAAGGCACTAAGCAAGGTGCTCCCCTATAGCGGAGCACCTTGCTTAGTGCCTCGCGCAGGGTGCAACTCCGCTCATGGGCTCACCCTAGAGAGCTGGTGTGAGGTTTACTACCGCTGAGATGTTTTATTGACTTCGTCTCTTTTTCTTGGGAGAGAGCGTCTCGACCACGCCCCAAACCCTCTCCGTTACGCCCCCACCCCTCACTGCCACCCTCTTCTCCACCCCCCAGCCCCCCCCCCACCCCCACCCCCGGCTGCTCCTTGCACCACCACCACAACCAACCTTACCCCAATTCCCCCCCTCCCCCACCTTGCCTCTCCGTCTAGTCTATCAGCGTAGGATGTCCTCACTCCTACGCTGTGCGCATGTCAGACCCAAACAGACAACATCTAAGAATTCTATGTATACATGCAATTTTTATTTTTTGACATGATTTCAACTCGTTGGGTACCAATCCTAGGAGAACAACGCATGTAGTTAACCCCTTTCACTGCTCAGAGAAAGTAAACAAGATCCAGCTGCAAGAGACATCGATCCTCATGAGCTGAGATCAATTTTGGATTCATGTTCCTTGGACTGATGTGGCTTTTGGTCATAGAATGGACAAAGATTTCAGAACAAAATTCGCGTACAGTGGCAGGGAAGGGGTTAATTCCTTCGCTGGAAATAAATTAACACTTTCGAGACGCGCCGCATTCGGATACGCGGCTTTATGCCGCGTATCCGGATGTGGCACTTTTCGGATGAGTTAAGACCTATCCGATGGGAAACATCTCCCCGAACACACTTAAAGTACTCAGCTCTCTCATGACCTTTCGATCCCATCATTGACTAGAAACCTGGTCTGATCGACACTGCGAAAAATGCTGGATGCCTCAACGACACTGACAAGAGGTGTAGCTTTTCATGAGTCCCCGGACATAAAAGTGGTAAATGAGGATCTATGCCTCGAATAGATGGCTGTCTGACACTGAAAAAATAGTCAGTAGGTTAAAAAATATAATAATAATAAAGTAAAAACCCACACACCAGATTTAAAAAAAAAAGTACAGATGCGTGTAAAATGTAAAGAAGATGTAGACGTTGATGTTAAAGTAAAGAGGCGCAGATTCTCATGAGTCCCCACATATGAAGGGGCACATGAGCATCTGCACCTCTTGCAGACGGCTGCCTGTAACTGAAAGAGTGCGCCCGGAAGCCAGCAAAGGTCTGTCATTTATCTTACCCTTAGGCATGCTGTTCACATCGATGAGCTCGGCTGTGCCAAGGAGGAATTAGGCAGAGGTTCTCCGTCTCTGGTACATGGCCGCTTTGCAGACATTCGATTATCGCTTTGTTTTAACTCATTCAGCCCGACGGCCGTATTTCCCAAATTTGGGAGGCGTCATCTAATGATATGCACCCGTTGCAGGAGATGGATCGACCATGATAATTAAAAGGCAGTGCCAGATAAGCTGGCACTATCCTTGAATTATCATGGTCGACCCATCTCCTGCTGTAGTGCGTCAGGGCTGAATGGGTTAAACACTACACAGCTTGTTATTAGAAAGATGTACTGGATTTTTGTAGCTCGTTGGTAGTGCCTGACTGGTTAGATGCCAAACTAATTTCTTGCTATTTTCTGGCTTTGTCTGTGCTGTCCACAGCGAGAGTCCTGGCGAAGCAGTTAACCCTTCGGCTTTCGGTGACGTTTTTTTTCCTACAGGAATCACATCGACAATAAACGCTACCGACAGCCGAAGGGTTAAATTGTAGCCCTTTTCATGTCGACAGCCTTTTGATGATCTATTTCACGGAAATGAAAAAAAAAATTGCAGTGTACGTCTTGCAAATCTGGTAGCACGGTCATATTTTCTACACACACATTTCCTCTGGTAGTTTAGATCGACCATGATAGCGTAACGTTGGGACTTGTTTGGACTGGTGACAAGCCAAAGTTCTGCCTGTTACGGCAAGAGACAGCTAGTCCATTTTTGGGGGGGTGAAAAGCACGGTTTTCATTGTATAGAAATGAAAATCTCGCTTTTCGCTAATTATGGACATGCATTCTGCTTTCACAAGTCAGAGTTTTCGTGGTTTATCTCGCCTTGGACGGGTTGCTTACGTCTAGAACGTCCGGCAAAGAATGTCCAACAAAGGAGTTGTTATCACGAGGAAGGAAGGGTACACAGGTTTAGCGTTAACCCATTCACTGCCGAGGAAAGCTGAACCCAATCCAACTGCAAGAGGCATAGATCCTCATGAGCCCCCGCAACTGCGGGGGCTCATGAGGATCTACGCCTCTTGCTAACGCTTCCTTGTCTTCATGTTCCTTGCATGTCTTGGACTTTTGGCATTTAATTAACGAAGTTTTCACAAACAATACACTCACTGTCAGCGAAGGGATGAACCTTTGAAATGTAAACTGACCCAGTGTCCTATTCACGTTGGGTTCCAGTTGCAGAGGTTGCAGAAAATACACCACGCTACGCACTAACTCGTCAGTTCTGCCCGCGACACACCACAGCAAGATATGGCTCGACAATGATAGTTCAAGGGTGGTGGCAGAATAGCTTGGCGCCTATAGGCGCCAAGCTATTCTGCCACCACCCTTGAACTACCATGGTCGATCTGTCTCCTGAATTGAATTGCAGTCCTCAGAGGATAACTCCAAAATGTGGGTATTTCGTACCTCGGGCGCAATGAGTTAAAAGATGCGACTCTTTGACACTAGAGGCAGAAAGCTAACGAGTAAATTAATTTTGTGTAAATGTCGATGAACTTTTTTTAAAGCATGACTGTATAAATCACGTAATTAATACGTGCTTAGTGCGCTTGAAGTCTTTTTTTACTATTTGTTTAAAACGAACCAGGCTGCAGCTCAAAGGTACTGAGGACTGATCATGGTCATGTCTGCTCTCTTCTTTTTTTTTTTTTTTTTTTGATCGATGGAACCGCTCGAAACCGGCCTGATACTGGTTAATTCTTTCTACATAAAGATCACACCACCATACGGTTTCTTTGGACCCCTTCCAGAAAGCAAGCAAGAGATCTGTAGACAGATTTGCAAAGATTTTCAGTACGGCATGAATCGATCAGAGTAAAACAGAGTGCCTCGGTGGGCGGCGCATTCAGTGATAGGCAACTGGATCAGCAAATTGAAAAAAAAAAAAAACATGACTGATTGGATAGGTACCATGAGGGCTGTATTACTTTTGGAATTAGGCTACTGGGTTTTATTTTTAATATCGGCGCGTTTTCTTCTCAGACTAAATAGTTTACTCTAGACAGCTCACAGTGGGCCGAAGCCGGCCGCAGTGGACACCCGTGCGCGGGCCCACTGCGGCTGACTTCGGCCAGATGTCTTTGTTGATAGTTCCAATGTTGTGACGTCTATATCGTGGTGCCAGAGGTGGCCATCTTATGTATCTTTTTTCCGGGTGCAGAATTGAGGGTTCAGTTTTGTCCACATTCCTTCTTTGATAAGATAAGAAGCGACTGATCTCTATACTTGTTTGTTTGTCTGTTCTGAAGAAGGGTATTTACCCGAAATATTAATAAATTATGTTGTAACTGTCTTTTCTAAGCGTGTTTCTTTCTCCGTTGAGTTCTTCTCAGTCAAAGATAGGTCAAGACTATACGTCGTTTGCCGCAAAAAGTGCATTAACCCCTTCACTACCGCGAAAAAGTGCAAACGATCTAAACTGCAAGAAGTATAGATCCTCAGGTGCCCCCGCGACTGAGGGCTCACGAGGATCAATGACTCTTGCCGAGATCAATTTCTATCCATGTCCCTTGGATGGTTGTGGCTATTGGTTGTTAAATCAAGATATAAAAAAAAAGTGGCTGCCAAGCGTGTAAAACGCAGAGAAGAACCCAACCGAGAAAGAATCACGCTTAGAAATGGCAGTTACTGCACAATATTGGTTGTTAAATGAATAAAGGTGTTGGAAATTAAATATGTGTCCAGGGGCAGGGAAAGGGTTGATAGCCAGGAACAACATGCAAGTATGTTTGTCCGTGCTTTTAATCTACTGTTTTCGACAAACTCTTGCAATCTTGACCAGCTTCTAAAATCAAAACAACGCCTACTGTGTAGAAAGAAAACGGGCTTCCATGTATAACCAGTCGCTCTGAAAAACCGTACACGTATATATATATATATATATATATATATATATACGTGTTTGGCACAGCAGTCCCGTCCGCCATATTTCCTTTTTCATGCTATAAACTACAGCCCTTTCCCTTGCAACACACCCCTGGGGAGGGAGAAAAAAAAGAGAAAGAATCGTGACACTACTGCGGCCTGCGGGGAGATATCAGAGAAGAAATTGAGTCGAAGACAAACTTGGAAAGATGTAGCCCCTGAAATGTCACGGGTGAGACACACACGTGTCGCGAGGCATGTGAGTTCGGACGATACGGTAAACAGTCTTTAGGTCGAAAATCACACTCCAGCACACATGAATGTCATTAAAAAAAAATATATCTCAGTAAAGCTGCATTAAAAGTAAATACTTTATTTTATTTCTTCAGAGAATGCTGATTAACTTTAATTTTGATTAACCGAACCTCTTCACTGCCGAGAAAAAGAGAACACCATCCAAGAGACATAGATCTAAAGGATCCTTTGGATCTATGTCTCTTGGATGGTGTTCTCTTTTTCTCGGCAGTGAAGGGTTTTGGATAATCAAAGTTAATGGATCCAAAGGATCTGTGCCTCTTGGTGAGACCAGTTTGTATCCATGTTTCTTGGACAGTTGCGGCTTGCGGTCGATGAATAAACAAAGATTTCAGAAAAAAAAGTGTACGTACAGTGGCAGGGAAGGGGTTACTACAATATTTCATCTACGCAACATTTTACTACTCTACAAATAGAGGAAATGCGTACCGTCTACATTGGTGTAAACATGAACTGTAAAACAAATGGCAATCATGACATTACAGTCTACCATTGAACACAAATCATTTCTGGTGGGTTTAGCACACGCTTTTTAAAATTTCATTTATTTATTTATTTATTATTTATTTTTTTAAAAAAATGATATTTCGTTTCAGCATTTCATTTACACCAGCCACTTATATTTCGGTCTGTCGAGAATTTTTTGTTCAGCATCACCGTTAGCTGACCTTCTCTGCGTGACGTTGCACTGTGTATATAAATAAATGACATGCCTACGTAAGACGTGTCTGGCGTTCTAGCCCTGCAAAACGTAAAGTCTGAGGAGGGGGTGGGGGGGGGGGAGAGAGAGAGAGAGAGAGAGAGAGAGAGAGAGAGAGAGAGAGAGAGAGAGAGAGAGAGAGAGATGATGAGAGATGATGATGATGATGATGAGGATGAGGATGAGGATGATGAAACGTTTTTATTGAGGATAAAAAGTTTTAGGCATGGCAATACCTATCTTTCAAACTGTCCTGCTACTCTACACATATAAAAATACATCAGACGATACAGCAAAAGATAAAACATATATAAGTAAAAAGACCCCTCCCCCTCCACCACCACCATCAGAAAAGAGAGAGAGAGAGAGAGAGAGAGAGAGAGAGAGAGAGAGAGAGAGAGAGAGAGAGAGAGAGAGAGAGAGAGAGAGAGAGAGAGAGAGAGAGAGAGAGAGAGAAATGAAATGAAATGAAACTTAATTTTCCAAGGATAAAAGAATATGTACGCAGACCTTTTTTCATTCTTGTCCATGCTACAAACTACATGAAAACAGAGAGAGAGAGAGAGAGAGAGAGAGAGAGAGAGAGAGAGAGAGAGAGAGAGAGAGAGAGAGAGAGAGAGAGAGAAAATGTAATGTAATGTTGGCTACGCTTTGCCACCACGAGGTGATTCAGACGGGACACGAAAAGGTCGAGCAATTTGACCCAGCTGATCGAACCGGGAGAGAGAGAGATGAGAGAGAGAGAGAGAGAGAGAGAGAGAGAGAGAGAGAGAGAGAGAGAGAGAGAGAGAGAGAGAGAGAGAGAGAAGGTCAATACGAAGTGTACTTCACCGTGGTGCTCTAAGAGATTGCCTAGAATATCCACCAGACAGGACACCAGCAAACGTCTTCCGCTTGCTATAAGAATAGATCCTCACGGGCTTTAAGGGCTGTATGGGCTCCGGGTTCTTGCTACCGAAGCTAAGCGCCATTTACATCCGTATTTCTAATACTGATCAGGCGATCAGATTGGCCATCTACAATTTGCCATCAGATCTCTATTATCCGCAAGAGGCATAGATCCTCATGAGCCCCTGCAGTCGCAGGGGGGGGGCTCGTGCGGATCTATGTCTCTTGCAGACAGCCCACCCGCACTTTTTCCTCTGCCATTAGCATGTTTGCTCGACAGAACGCGAAGCTGTTTCAGCCTGCGGCACGATACACTAGATATTTTTCTCGGTAGATGGCGTGTGTCTGACGTAAACGGCTCTTTGAGTGTGTGATTTTCGTTCTTTAAACAGCGGGAATAGCTGACGTAAAGTTTGTTGTCCTGTCAGGGGAAAGGGATAAAAACGGGCGTCCTCGATACAGAGTGAATTGTGCGTCAACGTACTAGCATGCAGTCGTTTTCTGATCTTTGAAAGTTTGATCCGCGTGAAAGTGCGGCTAGTTTGAGCTTTGGTGTCATCTTGAACCAAAGCTGATTCCGTACGATGGGCATTGTCTCTCGAATGCCAAATATAAATAAGTATTAAAACATTACACCCACACATCAGCCGTGTCCTGGTTTGTGATTTTGATCCTTACGGGGGTACGGTTGTTTCTTTCAAAATCACGGAACCAGCAGTCGACTTTCTTGAAACTGTACAGTTTTTTGGAGACTTTTCCAGCACTTCTTATTCTGTTTTCCTTTTGTGCTCCTAGACCAGTGCTTTCTCTGGGGAGCACTTTGCATACAATATCGCGCCAAATGTTTAGACATTTAGCATTTCAATGTTGCAATCATTTATTGTTTTCCGTCGTGTGCTTTCAGAATAACTCAGACTCCACGGATCACAGATTACAATTTTTATGTTGAAACAAACATAAATTCTTAGGAAATTCTTAAGCGACATACGATATGTGTAACCCTTCGATCGAAGTGATTCCTGCTGGAATCAACTCGTCAAAACACGCTACCGACTGTTGAAGGGTTAAGACGATGAGATGTAGTTCTGATCCTATGTGTTTTGGCGTATTGTTGGGAAGAAAAACTCATCACAAAATTGCCCACGTTCTGCTAGCACTTAGATGCTTCTTGAAATTTGTAATGCTTGATCAGTCAACCTACACCTATCCTGAAGCCGTTTATTATAGAGACCACCCCCATTCCATCTGCAAGAGGCTTTGATTCTCATGAGCTCATGAGAATCTAAGCCTCTTGTAGATAGTGTAATTTCACGTATCCTTCCAACTATTGGCAAAAAGTAAAAGATTCTTCGACGAAACCGTTCCATCCCCTTGTAGATTTATGTATGGGTCGGGTAGAGTCTGTTTTGAGCAAACCTTTTCTCTGCTGTGTAAAAAATATGGGTTAGTTTTCTAAGTGGAATTCAATTGCCTGGTGTTGTCGCTCACCTTCGACATGATTGAACCGATATGAAAATATAATATATTTTAAGGGGCCTATACTTTCGAAAAAAAGCTCAAGGCGCCGAAACAAAAATATAGCAACAACAAAAAATGAGTCATTTTGACGGACTAAGCTTCATGTTTTACACTTTGGCTGCCGGCAGCGCTTTCTGTGGAGATGATTCCTTCAGGAATCGCCTCGAAAAAATGCGCTGCCGACGGCCAAAGGATCTACATGTTTTGAGGGAATCGGTTGCTGACGAAGGCCCGTACTCCTTCGGCTACAGATGTAGTGCGACGAGTACCTATGCTTTTGCGCTGGAGAATAACCGGCCAAAGAAAGAAAAAACGCACGCTTAGAAAAGACAGCTACGACACAATTTGTGTTGTAGCTGTCTTTTCTAAGCGTACCTGTGTCTTCGTTTGGATACTTCTCTGCATTTTGCCCGCTTGTCAATCACCTCTTTGGTCTGTTTTTTTTTCTTTCCCCGCCACGTATCGCGCGCATCACTATACGCCGGCTGACGTTCCACGGAAAACTAGATACATTTTTTTCTGGTGAAGGGAAATGTCTTTTCACGAAAGGTATGAGCTACTGTTTCTAATGACACCAACGAAAAACACTGCACTGTGTCATAGTCTGTCCATGAGTTCCATTGTGCGAGAGTGTCCAGTCGAAAGCTACTCTAAGCCCTTGGATCGTAACCTTTTCGCTGCCGAGAAAACTTGAACATCACCCAAGTGCAAGAGGTATAGATCCTCATGAGCCCCAGCAGTTTCGGGGGCTTATGAGGATCTAGACCTCTTGCTGAGACTACTTTGTATCTGTGTTCCTTGGACGACTGGGGCTCCAATGAACAAAAGATATCAGAACACAATCTGCGTCAACCGGCAGTGAATGGGTTAAGAAGATGTTAGCAAACTTTGAGACTCGCATGCATAAAAACCGCAGTTGCAATACTTCACAGATTAAAACTGCCTGATTAGATCCGCATACATGTTGCGAGAAATGGATTGAACTTCAGCGACAAGTCCGCACGACTGATCCCTGATTAACTTGGCACCTCTTGATCCAGATACACCCACTCAGCCTTTAACTCTCTGCGCTGTCGCAATTTCTCTTGCGTTTTGCCGTCTCACTCATTCCGAACTGCTCATCCGCAAGAGGCATAGATCCTCATGAGTCCCCCGCTACCTGCGGGGGGTTCATACGGATCAATATCTTTTACAGCCCTAATTTTATCCGTATCTTGCACACGCGGTTGATGGTTCACGTTTAAATCTGCGATTGTTCTTTTTGTGCCGTCTGGTTGTAAAGGTGGCCTGATTTGAAATCAACAGGGGACGCGCGGATCGACAAATTGTGAAGTGGTCCAGGAGGACATGATAACAGGATTTAAAAGAAGCGTCTGAAGAAACTTGCGCAAGAATTAGAACTGCTTCTTGACTTTGCACAAAATTCTAACTATAGGTAAGACATTGCGAAACTAGATTGTGACGTCAAAACTGACAGATGTTAGTGCAGCTCACGTATATTTTCCACGAAAAGCTTTGGCTTGTGTGGGCACGCGAGGCTTGGCCTATCATCTTGTACTCCAGGCGAGGAATAACAATACCTCAGAACAAAACTGACTGAATATAGAAAAAGTTTACTTTAACCCTTTAACTTCCAGAACTGAATGATTTCCATTCTGTGGAATGGAAGTCATTTAGTTCTGGGATCGAGTTTACGAGTTAAAATGATTTGATAAACCTGCGTTTTCCCATGTATATGTATATTATGTATTATTAGGTTTTTGAAATGTGTTATGTTTATTATTTCAAAATCGTGTGAATGTGCATGTGTACATATGGATGAGTGTATTTGTGTGCCGTCAGTACTTTACTGTATTCACTTAGATTATGTACATGTAGATGTAAAGCGCTCCGAGCCTTTCTTGTGGGATTATTGCGCAATAGAGTTATATTATTATTATTATTATTATTATTATTATTATTATTTTTATTATTATTATTATTATTATTATTATTATTATTATTATTATTATCATTAACAGAACTGCGATCCCAGTTCCTAAAAAAATACCTGATCGAATGTTACAATATATATGTCATGTGTTCTCATGTTTTAATTGATTTATTGTCATGTTTAAATGCAGAACAGGGTCCTATAATTATATTCATTTCCTTATGGACTCATCCCCGCCTCCATTAGTGGAATGTCCGAGTGCACCGTCAGAAAATTAGGGTCACCGTCACCTTTTTGTCTTCCGAGGTAATCAGAACGACTAGATCGGATATGGCGGTTGACCCAACTGCCCCTCATTGACCCCACCATCCCCACCCCTTCCTGCGAAATCCGTGCTCCCCCCCCCCCCGGTCCCCCCCCCTTTTCCCTATACACACTCCCCTCCCTCGTTTACATTCCCAAAACCGAAATGTTTCCAGGAAGTTCCTCTATCAAAACTATACTCAGGAGATGTCAGTGTCGCAACGACCAACCATGATAGTTCATAAGTTCATGGGTAATGCCTGATTAGTTTGGCGCCTAAAGGCGCCAAGCTAATCAGGCACTACCCTTGAAGTATCATGGTCGGTCCACCCCCGGCTTTAGTGGCTGTCAGTGTAAGAGCCACCGAGATCCACTGGCCATTCCGAATGACTAGACCTAACAGATCGGAACTTGGATCATCAGAGCAATGGCAGGCTGAAACTCTGAAGCCGGGCTTCCTATCTGCAAGATATACAGACGTAACTGTTTTAAGCAGCACACTGATATCCTCGCAAGCCTCTGCATTTATAGGGGCTTATGAGAGTCTGTGCGCCTCTCAGATGCACTTGTTGAATGTGGGTCATCAGAGGCAGACAGTAGAGATGTTGCGGATATTAACTCAGTGAGGGAGCCTCGATTTGATCGGCTGCGCATGTGCGATAAGGTGGGTTGTACACACCCTTAACAGATGGTGTGCTAGGGCTGGCACCAAAAAAGGCTTAGAGCCCGAACAAACTGCGCACTGACCTCAATGCACTGAAAGCGCTATAGTCCAAAATATCAGTTATGACGTAGTCGTATAAAGAGTACTTACCAGTTCAGGAAATGGATCCACCGTGATAGTTCAAAATAGCTTAGCACGTGGAGGCGCCAAGCCACATTGCCGGGACTATTACGGAGGTTCCATCGGGGGCCTGAAAGGCGTCATTTCGTCAGTACAGTAATGATACGTTCTGAGATATGGTGAATCTATGACTTCAAACTATGAAAACAAAAGACTGGCGTGGAAACTAGCCTAAAGCAGATATTAACCCCTTCACTGCCACTGACCGTACTCTGTACGTCAGTCTGAAATCCGTGTAAATTCGACGCGAAATCGCTCCCTGCCCCGCCATTAACAATGGATACAAAGTGGTTTCAGCGGGAGGCATAGATCCTCATGAGCACCCGCAACCGCGGGGGCTCATGAGGATCTATACCTCCTGCAGTAAGGTAGTGTTAATTTTTTTACGACAATGCAAGGAAGGGTTTAAACCCATTCTCTACCTTCCTTCTCCGGGAAGAGAAACACAATCCAAACGTACGAGCTTGCATTGCTTTTCCATTCTTTAACCCGACCTAAAACATTGTACATTTTTATTTTTTTGTAGTTGATATGCTGACAGAAATGTCATGTTGTACTCGGTGCACTGCTTATTGCGTCAAATGATGCGAAACCGAATGCAGATTCCAAAAGAAAAACGGCAATGGACTGATTCAAAACCAGGCAGCGTCTAAGACGTCCCCCCCCCCAGCCCCCCCCCTCCCCAACCCCCCCACCCCCCCGCCCCGAAATGTCTGGGAGATTTAAACAAGCATTAGGAATATTAAACAGATGTGTATTTCAGTAAGAATTCAAACGGCAATGCACAGAAAGGAAGCTGAGATGGTGATCAGATAGCGTAGGACTGGGAGGGGGGGGGGGGGGTAAGAAAACGGTTTTAACCCTATTAGAACCGTGGCCGCAGTTCCCGAATTTTGGAAGTGTTGCTGAACGACTATGTACCACTTGCAGGAGGTGGATTGACCATGATAATTCAAGGGGTAGTGCCAGATTAGCTTGGCGCCTGATGGCGCCAAGCTAATCTGGCACTACCCTTGAATTATCATGGTCGTTCCATCTCCTGCTGTAGGGTGTTGGCGCCGACAGGGTTAAAGCGAACTACTCCAGCAAATAAAGGGTTAATGGTTCTTAGGCGATTTTGTTTTAAAATTTATAAACGTTCTTAATAATTATGTCGTACCATCATGCTAGACAAAAGTTGGAATGTCATAAAATGAAAGAGTTTTCTGTTTTCTTCAAGTTTGTAGGCACGAGAGTTTCTCCCGTGAATCTCTACAGGCAGCGGAAAAAACCCTCTGGTGCGTGCTCCCACTCACGTGAAGTGTGCAAAGAAGGGTAGACAACGTTTAGTTGAGGCATGACAACATTGATAAGCCGTTGTATCGGCGAATTTTTTGCAAGAGCAAAGCCCGGCAAGGAGCCGATCGCTTAAAAAATGTAATCCAGAAAAAGATGTAACGCAAGTTTTGGTGGAGTTGGATACCCCAAGAAATGGCACCAACAAAAATTTGCGGATACGATTTTAACCCCATAGCTGCTGGGAAATGGCGAACGCTACATAGCTGCAAGAGACATATACCCTCATGAGTCCCGGCAGTCGCGGGCGCTTATGAGGATTTGTCTTTTGCTAGTCCTGAGTTCCTTACACCCAATTATTGGTCCCGTTTTATATGTGTCTTTCACGAGAATCTCGCTCAGCGTGCAGTGGTTTCACTAGACGCGAAATAAAAATATTAAAAACATCAGCGCACTAATAGGCGCTTTATCCCAATTGAAAATCGGCTCAAAGCGCCGCCTCGAACTGAACCCAACAAGCATGCTTACGTCAATCACGCGCTTTCACTCACAAACTGTACATAAACACAGAACATTCAAGTGGTGCCAAGGGCAAGCGCAAGCGAGCTACTGACGTTTTGAAATTTCAAATCGTTTATATGTGAAGTTTGATTAAGTGGGCTGAAATTGATACCAAAGTTGTGGGGGAGGAAGAGCCGGAGTACCAGGAGAAAGAACCCCCGACGGTCCGCCCGAATTAACGGTGACACTTGCTAGAGGAGAAAAGTCCGACGCCGGAACCGGGTATCAAACCTCGCACCTCTAGCATTAGTGGCAGGCGCTTTTCCCGCTGCGTCACGGACCCTCCCTGGCCGCCCCGCCGTGATCACTGGCAGCAAAGGGGTTAAAACCCCTAAACGGCTGCTCCAGTCATCAAATCTCGAGGGATCAATGACGATAAATGACATTGTGTACATTCGAAGTCGTGCAGGTGTATTTTAGATCAAAAGAGAATCGTAAAGAAGCTGAACATCAGTCTGCAAGAAGCATCCCAGCGCGCAAGGCCATCGGGCCTATGTCGACTGTGCGCGGACAAAACGTCGGCCGACGTCGGCCTGATGGCCGTGTGCGCATTAGGATAGGTCTTCAGGAAGATTTATGCCTCTTGCTGATGGAATTTAAATAAACTGTATTTTTCACACGGACATCGTTTTAAAATTCAATTATTTTATTAACTCCATAGACCTTCATGAGACATTGCGAGATTTTTGCTTGCTTGGTTATTTTTTTTTATAACCTGTATAGTTCAAACAGAGGTCACTGACTGTTAATTCTACTCTATAGCGAAACTATCTAAACCGACAGTCACGCACTTTAAAAAAAAAAAAATAAATAAAAAAAAAAAAATAAAAAAATAAAAAAACAACCGCGACAACGTTGATCAATTACATGTATATGTTGCTTTGTTCCAAGTTTTAACTTGACTGCCGGGACACAGCCAAAACCACCAAACAGTGACAGTTCAATGAGCTTTCAGGCCTGTATTGCTTCTTTGCCTCCGTTTCGTTAGTGTTCTAACTTTTGTACTGACGTGCTGGGGTAGAACTTTATGTAAAAGAGATCAAGATCGTCTTAACTCATTCAGCCGTATTTCCCAAATTTTGGAGGCGTCATTTATTGACTCTGCACCAGTTGCATGAGATGGATCGACCATGATAATTCAAGGGCAGTACCAAATTAGCTTGGCGCCGACAGTAGCTCATTGCAACATTGCTGACACCAGAAGCACAGGGAGCATAAACCATAAGTGTTTTTGATGCCAGGAGTGTTACAAAGGTGTTACAGTTCATCTCTATAACCGAGAGTTATTGTTTATTTAACTAATCGAATGAGTGAATGATGATGCCATGTGTTGTATGGGCAGACAGTCAATTTCCCAATGAGGGATTAATAAAGAATTATTGTATTGTATTGTATTGTATTGTATTGTATTGTATTGTATTGTGGTTCATTTTCACTATGAGCACACAAAGGGTCATTGAACGTTCATTTTCGAGATCGGCATATGTCAAAGAAGTTTTCAGGCACTGCTTGCGTTTTGGGCTTCTCTGCTCTTGGAATTGTAACTGTCAACAGAACATGCTTCATTTGTCCCTATTCACGTGAAAAAGGTGGCTTTTCGAATGCATAAAACAGTGCACTAGTTTATTCAAATATCAGTACGGTGCAGACCGGACCAGTCTGGCCAATGTGTGCATTCCATAACTGGGTAAACAGATAGGTCCTCTAAATCCTCCCTTTCCAATCGACCGTTACTTCGCGCCGGCATCTTAGTATACTGTGCATCAGAGATTCAGACGTTAATGGGGCTGGAGTTCTGTGGTTTTGGGCAGCGCACTAGTATTTACAGCACAACAACACAACACAACACAACTCACACAACACAACACAAGACACCACATCACAACACACCACACCACACCACACCACACCACCCCACACCACACCACACAACACCACACCGCAACACAACCAACATAACACAGCACAATACAACACTACACAACATCACAACACAACACAGAGCAACACAACATCACAACACAATACAACAAAACACAACACAACAAAACACAACACATGGCAACGCAACTCAACAAAACACAACTCATGACAATACAGCACAACACAATAAATTATTGACAGCACAGGGCAACACCAGCATAACACCGTGGCATCTCACCCCACCCCACCCCACACCTCACCATACCACACCATACCACACCACACCACACTACATCACACCACACCACAACACAACACAACGCTTAAAAAATAAAATGGTATGGCCCACCCAGACGTCAGGCGTTTGAACAGCGTTTGAGCAGACTGGTGAAGTCCACTCAGTCAAACTCCAACTCCAAAACCTCTCTAAAGAAGTGTGCTGGTCTGTGATTTTGGACCTTACGGGTCAAGAGCCGTAAGTTCCAAGATCACAGATCAACACACACGACTTGTCGTCAGTCTGTCAGTACACGTGAATCAATGACCCGTCAGTCTCTTGGTGGGCTGCAGACTAAATCTTTCCCCTCCTGTCTATTTCTCTATTTCGGTCTATTGAATAAAACTAAACTCTTTTGGCAAGAGGCATGAATTCTCATGAGTCTCTGCGACTGCAGGGACTCGTGAGAATGTATGCCTCTTGCCGAGTGAAGTAAAAGCGCTGGGATGCAATTCGATATTTCTCCTCTTCTGTCTCAACCATCGACTAAAAATTCTCGAAATAGATTTTCATGAATCTCTTTGACAAGAAGCATAGATTTTGATAAGAGGCATAGATTCTCATGAGCCCCTGCAGGCTGCAGCCTGCATGGGCTCATGAGAATCTATGCCTTTTGTAGACGAAAGGAAAAAGAGCTTACAGACTGCACGGTACTCCATATCCCACTCTGCAAACACCAGATTAAAGGAGTGGAGGGCAGCTGTCACCGCCGGGCTTCCTACGGTTGTCACGTGCAGATGACTTGAGCTCAAGCTTATACTCTCTTTTACTTTTCTGAGGACTATAGCTTATACACGTCAGCCTGCTGAGACTGAACTCATCATGCCTAACAGGAGGCACAGAGCCTCATGCCCCCCTCCCTCCCCAGAAGCTTTGCTATGTCTCGTAAGGGATCTGTACTTTTTGCTAAATTAAATATCATTGTGAAATGGTCGGCCATGACCTTACTCATGCCGAGGCATAGATCTTCATGATCCCTGACAAATTCGCGCTGGGTCTCGTGTAGTTCTCTACGTTTGTTTTCTAAAGTTCCATTTTGGGTGCTGGATCCAGCTGCATGACCTAGCTTAAATCGTGCGCACAGCCACTAAGCAAGAAGATCCGCTATTGCCCGGCAGGACTAAGCTTACTCATGTAACGGAGCCCTGGTCCTCAATTGGTATTTGACTGTTAAACTATCACTGCATTTGTGTGCTGGTCTGTGATTTAGAAACCTTACGGCTGGAAGCCGTACGATCCAAAATCACAGTCCAGCACATAATCCAGCTGTAAGGTCCAAAAATCACAGACCAGCACATAATGGCTCCTAGCATTTTTTTTTTCTGAAGGAGCTCAGATCTAGGCCTGTTTTCAGGCCCCATTATTTCACACGTACACACGTCAGTCCAATAGGCCGGAGAAAGGTTTCACGACCTACGTACGGTAAAACTGCTATTTTTGGTAGCTATAGAGGCACTCCACATCGACCCAGTTCAGCTTCGATCCTTTGGTCAAATTCAGACAGGGTCAGGATTAGTCGCCTGTGCTGGCGTCCCGCGTCCGCCCGAGGACCTTTTGCTGACTTGGAGGAGGGGTGGTGGAAGAGGGGAAGGCAAGAATTAACCCTTTTTTTCTGCTTGCAGGCGCCGGCGCTGTGAACACCACGAGACCCCTGCGTGCGCAAGTGGGGGTTAATGTCGCAAAACTCCACTCTACGGACTCTAGTACTGTTAACCCATTCAGCCCTGACGCACTACAGCAGGAGATGGGTCGACCATGATAATTCAAGGGTAGTGCCAGATTAGCTTGGCGCCCGTCGGCGCCAAGCTAATCTGGCACTGCCCTTGAATTATCATGGTCGATCTATCTCCTGCAGCTGGTGCATAGTCATTAGATGACGCCTCCAAAATTTGCGAAATACGGCCGTCGGGCTGAGTGAGTTAATTTTGGCCTTCGCTACTATTTAACCCGGTGGTTAAAGATCCTCGGGCCGACGTCAGCCTGCTGATCTGTTGCTTACTGGTATGTGGGCCGATTTAGCCAGCATTTCCTGGTTCACAAATCAGATGGCGGAGGATTACAGTTTGGCCACAGTGCACAGTAAAGGGCAATTTATCTTCGTCAGTGGCTGAGAGTGTAGCGAGGAACCGGCTCAACTTCATTACCGGGGACAACAATTCAGTTTTCAATTTGGGAGTATCGGCTTCGAAACCAATCAGTCAGGTCAAAATACGTGCTGTTACGGGATTGAGCAGGTTTCATCAGTCCAATCTGTATCCTCCAAAAATCATTGTCCGGAGCACCGGTATGTTCTGGCCGGCTTTCTTTTCACTTCCACGAGTTGAATCTTTCGATGATCTTGACCTTTTGGCTGTCGGTAGCGGGGTTTATTTGTCGAGGTTGTTCCTGATTAACCCCTTCCATGCTAACGTAGGTACATTGTGTTTCTGAAATCTTTGTTTACTGAACGACCAAAAGCCACAACTGTCCAATGATAAACGGCATGGACACAAAGTGGTCTCAGGAAGAGGTATAGATCCTCATGAGCCCCCGCAGTTGCGGGGGCTCATGAGGATCTATGCCTCTTGCAGTTCTGTGGTGTTTACATTTTCTCGGCACTGAACGGGTTAAACCATTGGCTTGCGGTAGCGCTTTTGGTCTAGGTGATTCCTTCAGGAATCATTTCGACATAAAGGGCTATCGGCAGCCAACAGGTTAACATGTGTTCTGGCATCTGATATTTCGCTGGGAATTAGTCTTCTTGGCGTGTTCTTGGCGTATAGTCCTACAATAACTTGCAAAGTGATATTTTTTATTTTGAACTGTGCGTTATCCTCGGATATAACAACAGAAATGTTTGGGTCCCCAGGCGCTGTGTCACGCACGCATCTGAAGTTCACTGTAACACACAAATACGTCCGGACTCGGGTCACTGCTTACTCAGAGGACCCTCAGGACGGCTGATGAAGGTGGCGATAATGAAGGGGCGATATAACATCCGAGATGGATGAACGAGAACTTTAACCCTTCAAGTACTGATGTGCTCTAACACGAGACAAAATTGACCGTGATAGTTCAAGGGTGGAGTCAGGACCTTTTAAGTCCTGATACGGTCTAACACGAGACAAAATTGACCATGATAGTTCAAGGGTGCTGTCAGGACCTTTTAAGTCCTGATACGCTCTAACACTAGACACAATTGACCATGATAGTTCAAGGGTGCTGTCAGGACCTTTTAAGTCCTGATACGATCTAACACGAGACAAAATTGACCATGATAGTTCAAGGATGCTGTCAGGACCTTTTAAGTCCTGATACGCTCTAACACGAGACAAAATTGACCATGATAGTTCAAGGATGCTGTCAGGACCTTTTAAGTCCTGATGTGCTCTAACACGAGACAAAACTGACCATGATAGTTCAAGGGTGCTGTCAGGACCTTTTAAGTCCTGATACGGTCTAACACGAGACAAAATTGACCGTGATAGTTCAAGGGTGGTGCCAGGACTTTTTAAGTCTTGATACGCTGTAACACGAGACAAAATTGACTGTGATAGTTCAAGGGTGCTGTCAGGAACTTTTAAGTCCTGATACGCTCTAACACGAGACAAAATTGACCGTGATAGTTCAAGGGTGGTGCCAGGACCTTTTAAGTCTTGATACGCTCTAACACGAAACACACTTGACCATGACAGTGCAAAGGGTGGTGCCAGGACAGCTTGGCGCCAGTGGGCCAAGCTGTCCTGGCACCACACTTGAACTATCGTGGTCAGTCTATCGCCAAAACTTAAATGTAGCTTCTAATAAAATGACTCACCTTAGAATGTAATGAGTTAACGGAAAGGTCAATCGCGCACAGATATTAACCACTTCCTTGCCGATGGACGCATATTTTGTTTCTGTCATCGTTGCTCGCTCAACGATCAAAAGACACGTGTAAGCGTCCAAGGAACATGGATACAAATTGCTCTCGGCAGGAGACATAGATTAGCAGGGGGGGGGGGCGGGGCTCATGAGGATCTACGACTCTTGCAGTTGGATTTCTCGGCAGTAAAGGGGTTAACATGCTTTGCCACCTACGCTTCTGTTCAGTCCAATGGTTATCAGCTAGAACCACCTACGCTTCTGTTCAGTCCAATGGTTATCAGCTAGAACCTCAGTCAAACCTGTTCACGTTTAAACTGTAAAATTACTTTATATTTTAGGTTCTAAATGCGGACCGTAAAGTAACGGTCACTGCCGATGGATCGGCCATGATAGCTGCAAGGTAGTCCAGGCGCCAGGCGAACATCAGGTCCCAAGAGGCAAATTCCACGTTCGTGCGCAGGCCAACTGCGGCCGACGTCGGCCCGAGGGCCCTTTGTGTACTATATTACCTTTGAGCTACCACGGTCCATCCGCCTTCCGCTTCCGTTTGCCCCGGAAGCGAAAGATTTGCGGGTACACAAGGACCAGCGCCCCTAATTCTGCTGGTCGAAGACTGTGTTAAAGGGAGGTAACTCAATTTCTGGCTGCCCTCCCCTTGATGCGAGGGGGCCATTTTGCCCGGAGCCCGACGGGGGAACCTGTCGCAGGCTGCTTTCAGGAAATGTGTGCCCGCCAAGAAATTGAATTCCGCCGGTTACCAGCAGTGATAGCGAGCTTTTCAGTCAGGCTGAAAAGGGGCGGTGCTGTTCTTGAACACGTCTCAGCGCCAGAGATTGGTGAATGAGAATAGATACAAGCCTGAAGGCTCGTTCAGTTCGCGTGACGTCCGTCCGCCGACTGCTGAAAGAGTTCTGGGGGTGTTCCTGTCCCTGTGTATTGACAAGAACGAGAAAGAATGAAGAAAGCACCAGTAGTTCAGCAGAGATTTGAATACTTCAGCGTGAGCAGAAAAAAACGGGGAGCAGACTTTTTACATTCAGACACGATTTCTGAAAAGGGTTTTAGCTGTCTCTCAGTGGGTTTCATCTTTACCAAATGCATGGCCTGTATCGTAACCTTTGGGGACTGAGGTGTCCTACATTGGTGGCTTTGTGATTGAGCACGTAATTCTGTTCTTTAACCCCTTCTCTGGTAACTTACATACATTTTTGTCTGAAATCTGCTTTTACTGAACGACCAAAAGCCACAACTGTCCAAAAGACACAAAGTGGTCTCAGCAAGAGGCATAGATCCTCACGAGCCCCCGCAGTCGCGGGGGCTCATGGGGATCTGTGCCTCTTGCTGTTAGATCGCTTTCACTTTTCTCAGTGATGGGGTAAGGAAGTATAAACGATTTGAATTTCCAAAACTTCAGTAGCTCGCTTGAGCTTGCCCTTGGCACCGCGTGAATGTTCTCTGCTTATGTACAGTGTGTGAGGGAATGCGAGTGATTCACGTGAGCGTGCTTGTTGGGTTCAGTTCGCGGCGGCGCTTTGAGCCGATTTTCAATTGGGATAAAGCGCCTATTTAATGCGCTGATTTATTATTAAGAGTAAACAGAATTTCAGTATCCGCTGCCAAAATCTTAACCTCTTCAGCGCCAGCGGACACACACTATTGTTCACAAACTATTATTCTAAAACAAATAAATAAACAAATAAATAAATATTAAAAACAAGTCTTTCGTGATGATCATGCACACTTGTCTCCCCTGACAGTGCTTTTTTTTTTGTTGTTGCCTACTTTACTTTGTAATCTTCCTACAATATTAGCACTGGCAGTCTCCCCTTTTCTTTTCAAGTCTTTTGTGATGTTTGGTGATGCGAGTTTTATTACTTGTACGTCCTGTTTAGATTTCAGATCCATTAAAAAAAAAAGATTTTTTTCTGCTTATTGATTGCTTTTATTATGTTGAAATGTATTGTGACTAAGACAGCCCAGTGAGTTAAGGGTCCACTGTCCCACGTCGGACCGAGGACTTCTTGCTTATTTGGAGCTGAAATTCAACGTTACAATTAAACTGAAAAGAAACAGCACGACGCTTGGTCTGTGGCTCAAATTGAAAAGAAAAACTATGCTAATTCCCAAAGAAGGTAAAAGAAAACACGCCACCATTCTCACTTACAGTATACTTTGTAAGCGGGCTGCGTTTCAATTTGGAGAAAGAACCTGCGGCTAGTGCTATTTGATGTCCATCTAAACCTAAAACCAACTCGGCCGCGGCAGTCACCCAATTGAATTTGGAGCCACCAAAGCCGTGGTGATGTGATCACAACCGCCACTTTTCTTATCGATCGTCAATCTGCCGCCAAAAGCGAGATAGAAGAAAAAGGACTGGGCTGATAGGTGGCTTAGCATATCACTAGTTTTCACAACACTCTCAGTCAGATACATCTGCAAGTTGCAAAGATTTTCACGTTCCCGTGCAATTTAGCAGCCGGTGTTTGTCAGCTTTGTATCATCAATATCAGTCGGTGTCTGCTACTGACAGAGACATAGAGATTAACACTTTGGCTGTCGGACAGGAATCATCGCGACAAAAAAAGAAGCTACCAACAGCCGAAGGTTAAATTATTCATAAGTTAAATTATTATTAAGTTGTTTTAAGTACATCTCTCGTGCTCAGTACTACCGATACAATGGGAGCTTTAGCATGCGTTTTATCGGTCGAAATGAGAACGAGTGATTTATTTTGCGTAACGGGAGGTCAGGCCACAATCTAATTTATTTATACCCCGACTTTTTCAACGGGATTCAACCTCAGAATCGACAAATTTTTACACTGCCATAATTATGCAAGCTACATTATAGTACTTACAGATAAGGATATTGATCAATGGCTTTAGTTCAAGGGTGGTGCCAGAATAGCTTGGCGCCTAGATACGCCAAGCTATTCTGGCACCACCCTCGAACTATTTTAGTCAAACTTATTTCACACACTGGTGTATTCCGAACAATAGGGTTAAGAGAGTCCGCCGGGTCTTACCTGTTCACTGCCAGACGACACAGACTGTTTCTGATCTTAGTTAATTCAACGCCAAAGACCCCCAGCTGTCCACGGAACTTGGCCACACAGCAAGAGGCATAGATCCTCATGAGTCGCCGCAGTTGCGGCGGCTCATGAGGATCTATGTCTCTTGCACTTGGATCGTGTTCACTTTTTCTCGGCAGTTGTCTTACGGAAGCGTGCTCAGTGCGTGATGTGCGTTTGTGTGTGATTTTAGACCTTGCCGATCGTAGTCTAAAGGTAGAACATTACTGACCAGCACTCGGGGAAAAAAATATCGACTCATTCATGGTGCCGGCCCACATCAACAGCTACAAAAAGTGTTGCGGGCAGCAACGGTATACCACAATTCCGCAGCTATTGGTGTGGGGCGCCCTGAATGACTTAACAATGAGTGTGTCATTTGACACCTTTTAAAGCTGCCACCTCCAATAATTCCGATCATTAAAAATAAGCAATCCAGACCAATTGAGTTGCCACATTCCTTCTGCGAATGAAGATAAATAGCGACTGATTTTTTGTCTATTTTGACAAAGGGTATTTACCCGAAATATTAATAAAGTGTGTTGTAGCCGTCTTTTCTAAGCGTGTTCTTTCTCTGTTGGCTACTTCTTTTCTTCTGATCATTAAAAATGTCGTCCTTGTAAACATGTCTATGTTGTCGTGCAACGTAAGCCATATACAAGTGTATTCCCCAGCTTGTTACAAGCGGGTCCCTTCCTTTTAAGTACACCGCGGTAAACCTTTTTTCCCCCTCTCTCCAGCTAGTCTCAATGTCCCAAAGTAAATTGAAATCGATTGCATTTGCGGTTACCGCGAATCTTGATAGTACTTTTTCATAGTCTCGAGGTTTTCCTTCGTTCCTGTGGCGCGCGTATTATTTAGGATCTGTTCTGCAGCAGTTTGCCAGTTAAGGGATATCAGTACGTCCAGTTAACCCCTCAACTGTCGGGGCAAGGCGAACGCAACCCATCATCTGCATGAGCCATGAATCCTCATGAGCCCCCGCTGTCGCGGAGGCTCATGAGGATTTATGTCTCTTGCTAGTCCTGTGTTTTTTGTGCCCGCGTCTGGCGCCGTTTCATCTGTGTTCTTCACGGCGAATGCCGGTTAGTGAGCAGTGGGTTCAGACGCGAGATCCGTGATCACTGGCAGCGAAGCGGTTAATGGGCCCCAACAGGACAGTGCACCGGGCGAAGGATTCAAAATCCGTAGTGGAAGAAGGCAGAAAAGACGACACGTCAACACGCCAACCCATTTTTAGTCTTCAACTTCTTTCGTTCCACCAGCAGCATGCATGATTCGCAGGAGCCCGTGTACGTAATGACAATCTGTGCCATTTTTTTCTGATTGAGACAGTTTCCACTTGTGTCCATACATTAACCCCTTGACTGCCTGTGTACGTGTTGTTAAATGCATTGTCAATCCAACGCCAAAGACCCGCAGAATTTATAGGAACATGGATACAAAGTGGTTTCAGCAAAAGGCACACATCCTCAACTGCGGGGGCTCTCCAGGATCTTTACCTCTTGCAGTTGGGTGGTGTTCAGTTTTTCCCTGCAATAAAAGGGTTAAGAGAGTCTCGGCGGTCCAAATGTTACTCTGGAGAGATTATCCTCTTCGCTCTTTTTTTTTTTTTTTTTGTTCTCAACTCATTTACTTAAAATGTATACGTGAGTTTCAATGATATATTGTGTCTGTTCACCGTTGTTTATTCACTTTCGTTTCGCTCTGAGATAGTCTTTGTTGCTTAAAAGACACCAATATTAATCAATCAATCAATAAATCAATCAATCACTTAGTCAGTCAGTCAGTCTGTCAGTCAGTCAGTCCATCCATCCATTCAGCCAACCAGCCATCATTTGGTCAGTCAGTGAGTCAGTCACTCAATCAGTTGAGTTAGTCTGTATTAACCCCTTCCCTGCTGGTGTGCGTGCATCTTGTTTCAAAAAATCTTCGTTCATTCAACGATCAAAAGCTGCAACCGTCCACGGAACATGGATACAAATTGGTCTCAGCAAGAGACATAGATCCTCGCGAGCACCCCCCCCCCCCACCCAGACTGCGGGGGCTCATGAGGATCTATATACCTCTTGCAGTTAGGTAGTGTTTATTTTTTTCTCGGCAGTGAAGGGGTTATAATTTACGCCTTGTAACTACTGACTAGACGTGCTGGAGTGTGTCTGCCTTATGCAGATAAAAATGGATGCGTGTGTGTGAACCTTCGCATATATTGCGTCTGGTCCACTTAACCCCACGATCCACAAATTTCGGAGGTGTTAACTAACTAACGACTATGTAGCACTTGCAGGAGACTGATCGACCATGATAATTCAAGGGTAGTGCCAGATTAGCTCGGCGCCTGAAGGCGCCGAGCTAATCTGGCACTACCCTTGAATTATCATGTTCAATAATCTCCTGCTGTAGGGCGCTGCGGTTAAAATAATGGGTTAATAATTGCCGCCTGTACGGAGGAGGTTGCCAGCGCAGGAATCTTCTGCAGAGGCTGATGAGTATCTAGCTGCTTCACTCAAACGACAGAAGCTGCATTTGAAGAAATGTCCGTAAGTTGGAGGCTTTTAGGTGGGGGGACTGATATTTAAAACTGGCATAACTACATCAGGGTCTCCCGGGAGATTTCACAAGAATGAGAAGTAGGGCACTGGAGTTCAATAGGAAACACAGTTTCTTGAGATTTATTGTGGCACGATTGTGTGTGTGTGTGTGTGTGTGTGTGTGTGTGTGTGTGTGTGTGTGTGTGTGTGTGTGTGTGTGTGTGTGTGTGTGTGGCGGAGGGGGGGGGGGGGGTGCTTTTTGCACGCTTGTGTGTCAGTGCGTGCAACGTGCCTTGCAGTGTTTTATTCCGTTTACTAGTAGAGTAGATTCGCTAGTTACGGTACCTGTTTCCATTTGCGTACCGTTTGCTTTTTGTGCAGTTTCCCGTATATATTTCTGATCGACTGCGCTGTTTAGTGCACTCATTTAGTTTAGAATTAATCGGTACACAAATATGGGGGATCTTGACAGAACCTGACAAACGGACACTAAACAAATAAAAACCGATGAAAAGCAAACGGTACGAAATTGGAAACAGGCACGGCAATTAGCGAATATAGTCTATTGCGCAACGGAATCAGTGTTATCTGCTCAAGCACAAATTCTACGATGGTTGGTTAGTTCGGTCCACGTACCCGGAGTGATAATGGACGGCCCTAACGGGCGCGTTATGGAGTACGACCTGAACACTGATCAATTCAGGCGCACTGCAACTGTGCTACTTTGATTTACCAGGACCTTTTAACGGACATGCTTGCTGAACAAGCCCGTCATTGTGCCTGGATAAAATTCTACAAAATACGTGACAGCGTCGACACTCATTCGAGACATGCCGCATTCGGATACGCGGCTTGCCGCGTATCCGAATGCGGGATGTCTCGAATGTGTTACCTGTCATAATGATTGTGCAGACAAATGCTGATGATGTGGTATTTGCATTTTGTGACCCAGAAATCTGCATTAGGTCTTTACCTTCAGCGGTTTCAAAATAAAAAGGCTACTAGTGCTTTCGGGGTCATCGTGTGACATTCAACAGACGTTATTCGGAAATCAGGTGCAAATTGCACGTATTTTGACGAAAACAGTGGACTAAAAGCACAAACAAACATGCAATGTGGAATGTTTGTCTGGGCTTTTAATCCACTGTATTCATCGAAACACATGTAATATGCACCAACACTTCCGATTACTGGAAATCGTCTATTTACCACGCTCCGTTCAGCCCTGACACACTACGACAAGCTAGGGATCGACTCACACTGGTTGCCTGGCATGATTCGCTGCGCTGGCGCAGCGAATCGAGGGAGACAACCAGTGTGGGGTTGGTCATGCCTAAATTCATTCAGTCCTCTCTGCGCCGTCTGGTGCTTGAGGCGACTTTTGTTGTCGTTTCCGTAGCAAGTTTCTTTTTACAGGGTGGAGTCGCTAGCCCCACGCCTAACCCTCCTCCTTTATCCTGACTTGGGACAGGCAGTTAAGCCCCCAAAGGGGCCTCCCTGGTGGAGTTAGGTCATGCCTAAAACAGTGGATGAAAAGCCCGGACATACATGCGATATCGCATGTTTGTCCGGGCTTTTTATTCACCGTTTTAATCGAAACACGTACAATTTTGACCCACTTCTGATTTCAGAACAACGTCTATTCCAGCGCCATTATTTCCGGCCAGAATACTTGCCGCTTGTTCTGGCACTATTGTCGATAATCAGCTGTGTTCGCGTTGAGTTCGCGTATTTTTTATAACCGGTTTTTTTTTTCAGGCAACAATTGGCCAAAATTTAGCCTGCCGTCAAAATCGGTAACTCAAAATTATAGGTCAGTGTAAATTCCGATATTTTTTCAACAATTTTCAGTATCATTACCTCCGCAAATGGGCTTCTCTCTTTTCTAATTGGTATCGCCTGCCGGTTGATACTTTCCTCTCCGGTATTTGCCTTCAAAACCCGCTAAACTACCGGCTAGCCCCGTCGCTCTTGAGGAGAAAATGGACACCACACTACTGCAAGAGGCATAGATCCTCATGAGCCCCCGCAATTGCGGGGGCTCATGAGGATCTATGCCTCTTGGTGAAAGCACTTTGTATCCATTTCTCATGGGGCGGGCGGCTGGAGCTCTTTCGAGTTGATTTGACACAGATTTCAGACGTACAAGGTGCGTACAGTGGCAGTGAAGGGGTTAATCAGTCTTCTGAGCTATAGTGTATATATGCTTGTAGACTAGTCTTCAGCGGACAACACCCGGATTTTCCCCATGGTCTTCATCTTTATGTCCCACCGGTATCTCTGTCAGTATCGGGTGAGTCATCGGGCCATCTTGTTAGCCAGATCAGTTAGTCACCTGAGAGACACGGGTCCGCGTGGGGCTTAGCAGCCTGCGGGTGCTCATCGGGTCCTACCTCCCATGCCAGTGTAATGTGCATCGATGGAACATCATCGGATATGCGTTTAATCTAAGATGGAGACCACTCAGCATTATTTATTATTTATTACATGGTATTTATATGGCGCATTTCTCATATTTATAATATAACTCAATGCGCAGAATGTAGCCGCGAACTAGTGAACCCAACAAGCACGCTCACGTGAATCACGCGCATTCACTCACACACTGTACGTAAACACAGAACATTCACGCGGTGCTAAGGACAAGCTCAAGCGAGCTACTGAAGTTGTTTTTGGAAATCGTTTGTATTTGAAATTTTATTAAGTTGGCTGAAACTGATACCAAAGTGGAGGGGGAGGAAGAGCCGGAGTACCCGGAGAAAGAATCCCCGAAGGTCCACCCGAATTAACGGTGACACTTACTAGAGGAGAAAAGTCCGACGCCGGAAACGAACCTCGCACCTTCAGCATTGGTGGCAGCCGCCTTAACCACTGCGCCACGGACCGCCCCAGTCTCTCTGTCTCTTTCTCTGTCTCTTTGAACCAACAACCTGTGCCCCACCCGCAAGAGTTATAGATCCTCATGGGCCCCCGCGTTCGCGGGGGCTCATGAGGATCTATACCTCTTGCTTGTCTTGTTTGCATCTGTGGCGTTGTCCAGCTTGGGTTGTCGGCCAGCAAAGCTGCGTGGACTTAGCTCGGCTAAGCCCGCCGGTCAGGTGGCATGATTGACGATCTCTTTCGCTCCGTCCACTTTACCGCCTGGTCATCCCATCACGAGTTACGGCCCCTAGGCCAAGGGCACATTCTCATCTTCTGGTGGACCAAAAAGCTTCAAGTCTCGGAACGGAACCGCCAGTCGCTGGTGTTAGTCCAGTGCAGCAATAGTCCACTGTAGCAATAGTCCACTGTGGCAATAGTCCTATGTGTCATCCGATGTCAACTTTTGTTATTATAGTCTACTCCGCTTATAACAAGGTCGGAAATAACAAAAGTCGCATAAATAACTACAGTTTTTCAGAGGTACGGACAGCACTCTTTCTATGTAAATTACTTCGCTTATAACAAACATCAGATATAACAACAAGACAAATCGGGTCGTCTGGCAGTTTGTTATATCCGGAGTTTACTGCACTATTATAATAGTTATTGTTGTTTTTGTGTTTTATTATTATTATTATTATTATTATTATTATTATTATTATTATTATTATTATTATTATTACTATTATTGTTATTTTGATTGATTAACTGACTGACTGACTGATCGACTGACACATTTATTTATTTATTTATTTATTTATTTATTTATTCGTCCCTTCTTTTTGAATGTAAAGATGCAATTGTACCAGTTGTTACAGCTATTGTAAATGAGTCCCTCTTGCACGGCACTGTACCTACCTGTTTCAAAACTGCAATTGTTAAGCCTCTCTTAAAGAAAGCTTCACTTGATCCCAACAGTTTGAACAACTACAGACCCGTATCCAACCTACCTTTTCTTTCAAAGCTTCTGGAAAAGATAGTGCTCACGCAGCTGCTAGACCATATCAAGAATAATGGTCTGTGGCATGTGTTCCAGTCAGCATATAGGTCTGGTCATAGCACGGAGACAGCATTGCTGCGTGTTGTGAATGACCTACTTGGTGCTAGCGATGAAGATCTAATCTCTGTTCTGACTCTGCTCGATCTGAGCGCAGCGTTTGATTCCATTGACCATGACATTTTACTTGCCCGCCTTCGTGATGTGTTTGGCATTCAAAGCACAGCACTGAAATTTTTCCAATCCTACTTTGTTGGTCGCTTGCAGATGGTTTCAGTGGCAGGATTTGAGTCCCACCCTGTTGAGCTGCTTTGTGGCGTTCCACAGGGGTCGGTCTTGGGGCCTGTTCTCTTTACTTTGTATACACAGCCCCTGTCGCATGTCATTGAGCGTCACTTAGTTTCTTATCATTTATATGCAGATGATACAGAATTGTACAAACACTCCCTTCGTGAACATGTCGATCAAATGGTGCAGTCTTTGGAGGCTTGTATTTGTGATGTTCAGAAGTGGACCACACAGAACAAGCTCCAGCTGAACAGTGACAAAACTGAGTCCCTCCGAATGATGTGCTCCTCTATGTGCAGTGCTGATCTACCTGAGTCAATGATGGTGGGCGAGAGTGCCATCTCCTTTTCTAGCTCGGCCCGTAACTTGGGTGTCATTTTTGACAACAGGCTGACAATGAAGGAACAAGTGAAGAAAGTTTGCCGGCTTGCCTTCATTGAACTCAGAAGGATCAGCACTGTTCGACATCTGCTGACTGTTGAAGTTACCAAAACACTTGTTACCTCCCTTGTGCTGTCCCGAATAGACTATTGCAATTCTCTTTTGTCCGGTGTTCCGCAAAATCTTCTTGACCAAATCCAGAGAGTCATGAACTGTGCTGCACGTCTGATTTTTCGTGTACCGAAACGTAAACACATTATGCCTCTACTAGCTAATTTGCACTGGCTGCCAGTTTCATACAGAATTCAGTATAAAGTCTGTGTTATTTGTTTCAACATCATCTCTGGTTCTGCCCCTCCTTACTTGTCTGATCTTGTCCAGCTGTATACACCGTCCCGCTCACTACGCTCTGCTTCAGACACTCGTGTTTTCCGTATCCCTAGACGTAATAAGGTCACTCAAGGTCATCGTGCATTTTCGTATTTTGGTCCCATTACATGGAACGCTCTCCCAGCTGATGTGCGTCACTCATCATCTCTTTCCATTTTCAAATCCAAGCTTAAAACACACCTTTTCTCTGTTGCATATACGTAAAGACCATTTTGTCTGCCGGCTCATCATGTGTGTGTGTGTGTGTGTGTGTGTGTGTGTGTGTGTGTGTGTGTGTGTGTGTGTGTGTGTGTGTGTGTGTGTGTGTGTGTGAGTGTGTGGTGTGAGTTTTTGCCCTTGTAAATTAATGTGCTATATTTTTTGTTGTATGTGCTTGTTTGTGTATTCTGCTTCACTGTTTCATTACTGTGATTGTAAAGCGCCTAGAGCACCTTGGTGATTAGGCGCTATACAAATTACCTTTATTATTATTATTATTTATTTATTCATGTATTGATTGTTTAATTGGGCTGGAGAGAGTGGAGAATGTAATTTTAACGTTATGGGATCATGAACTGAGCTGATATGTGATTTTCGGGCCTGATCGTCGCTATTTGACTCATCAGTTTAAGTACCGCTTCCACTGAAGATGGATCTGCCATTGTATCTAAAAATGTGTGCCTGAGGGAGACACAACCTTGAGAAATCATGCCTGGCCCACCTCCCGCAAATGGTGCAGAAAATAGATCAGTGCTTGTTCTCCAATTTTTCAGTGCAACGGCCTGCAAAAACAACATGCGCTAGTACTTTAACTCATTCAGCCCGACGGCCGTATTTCCCAAATTTTGGAGGCGTCATCTAATGACTATGCACCAGTTGCAAGGGATGGATCGACCATGATAGTTCAAGGGCAGTGCCAGATTAGATTGGCGCCGATAGGCGCCAAGCTAATCTGGCACTATCCATGAATTATCATGGTCGACTTATCTCCTGCAACTGGTGCACAATCCGGCACTACCCTTGTTATCATGGGAAAGAATAAAGTTTATTGATTGATTGATTGATTGATGGCCGACTCATCTCCTGTTGTTGTGGGTCTGGGCTGAATGGGTTAATGAATGGGTTAATGCATTTGGATCACACGGCAAACACGACATAACCCAGCGTTAATGGTCTGCTTGTCTGCACTGCCGATCATGCCTCACACTGCGCTTCGAAGGCAAGAAAACCCAAGTCCACTTTTGTGAAAAGCGAGATTTTCATTGTATTACAATGAACATCTCTCTTTTCACAAAAATGCACTTACCGCCGTTGACTTTCTCCCGGCAGAATAGTCATATTTATGGGACGAACCGAGCTTTAACCCTTTATTGCCAAAGGACGTACAGTTTGTTAATGCCAAAGAACGTACAGTTTGTTATTGCCAAAGGACGTACAGTTTGTTATTGCCAAAGGACGTACAGTTTGTTATTGCCAAAAGACATACAGTTTGTTATTGCCAAAGGACTACAGTTTGTTATTGCCAAAGGACGTACAGTTTGTTATTGCCAAAGGACGTACAGTTTGTTATTGCCAAAGGACGTACAGTTTGTTATTACCAAAGGACTACAGTTTTTTTATTGCCAAAGGACGTACAGTTTGTTATTGCCAAAAGGATGTACAGTTTGTTATTGCCAAAGGACGTACAGTTTGTTATTGCCAAAGGATGTACAGTTTGTTATTGCCAAAGGATGTACAGTTTGTTATTGCCAAAGGACGTACAGTTTGTTATTGCCAAAGGACGTACAGTTTGTTATTGCCAAAGGACATACAGTTTGTTATTGCCAAAGGACGTACAGTTTGTTATTGCCAAAGGACGTACAGTTTGTTATTGCCAGAGGACGTACAGTTTGTTATTGCCAAAGGACGTACAGTTTGTTATTGCCAGAGGACCTACAGTTTGTTATTGCCAAAGGACATACAGTTTGTTTCTGAAATCTGTGTTCACTGAACGACCGAAAGACACAACTGTCCAAAGAACATGGACACAAAGTGGTCTCAGGAAGAGGCATAGATCCTCATGAGCCCCCGCAATTGCGGGGGCTCATGAGGATCTATACCTCTTGCAGTTGGGTGGTGTTCACGTTTTCTCGGCAGTGACGGGGTTAGTCAGACTCGAAAACTCCGCCACGCCGATAAGGAATGTCATTGGCTCCAGCATGTCTTGCCAGTTCTTTTTAGTTTAGTTCTTCATTTTATTCTGTGTGGACTAGACTTTTTAACCCGTTAAGTGTCAGCTGACGCAGAGTGTGTTTCTGCAATCTTCGTTAATTCACAACACCAACAACTTCTACGTGCCCCAGCAACAAGGATTCAAAAGTGGTGTCAGCAAGAGACATAGCTCCTCATGAGCCCCCGCAAATGCGGGGGCTCATGAGGATCTATACCTCTTGCATTTGTCTGGCGTTCAAATTTGCTCCGGCACTGTACGGGTTAAGCATGGACCAATGAGAAGAAAAATCAGCTAGCCTGAAAACACAGAAAATACCCTGCTGTTGCATAGGACTACACCAACAGCACCCCGTGACACCTTCATCCCCCCACCCCCACCCCCACCCCCACCCGTCCATCTTCCCCTTGAGTTGTTAGCCTAGCGGCCGAGAGGTCAGCGAAGCTGGCTTGTCCGAACGGTTTATTCTCGGATATCACTCACATGACATCTCGGACTCATTCGTAGTGGACTGCGCAAGCAGTGTCCGAATCACAGATTCCCTCTATCTGCAGGAGGCATAGATTCTCATGAGCCTCTGTGCATGTGCTTATGAAAATCCATACCTCTTTGCGAACAGATTGTGTCCGCATTTATCTTGTGAAATAGAGAGTTATATTGGTCTACAGGTGTGAACCATCGGATAGCAAGAGGCGTAGATTCTCATGAGCCCCTGCTGTTGCAGGGGCTCATGAGGATCTATGCCTCTTGTGGTCCCTGCAGAAGTACTGTACATCTTTCCTCGGCTTGAGTGGGTCATAAAGCGTACGAGGTTGTGTGAGGTGTGATTGCGCTGTCCCCCAGAAGATAGCAATTATCGGGGAAGCTTTCTGCGTCACAGCTATTCCTGGATTTTGATGGCGCGGCGGTCAGCACACGATGATAACCAAATTGTTATATTATATATCCTTATATATATTTGCGCGCGGCTTCCTGTCATTATATTTGGGAATAGCACCCAACAGAAAAAGAAGAGAAAACACGGTTTGTAACAACCAAGACAAAATAAAATACTAAATTTTCGCAAATTTAGCCAACTGTCTTGCGCTGCCTTTCTTATTTAAACCCCCCTTGCTGCCAGTGATCAAGGATTTTGCGTCTGAAACCACTGCACACTTACCAATAATATTCGCATGAAGAACACACATAAAATGGGACCAAAACTGGGCACAAGAACACAGGACCGACAAGAGACTGTGAGGGCTCATGAGGATTTAAGTTTCTTGCAGATGTGTAGAGTTCGCCTTGTCCCAGCAGTTAAGGACTCAAACTGTCCACCACCCGGGTCTGCCCTGAAGGACTTGGGTGGCGACAACTACATTTTAGTTCCCAGGATCACCCTTTCCTCTTTTTTCTGGTGCTAATGTTTCTGATTACCTTTGGCTCCATGCACCTGTTTGTTTGTTTGTTTGTTTGCTTGTTTTTTGTTTGTTTTTAATTCTCCCTACTGTCTGCGCTGAGTGTATTTCTTGATATTGAATGTGTTTTTCTAAATGGTATCTTCACCTGCGAGACGATAAGTCATTTGTTTGCAGTTAATTTATACTAATATATTTCCATATATCATTCCAGTACATTATTATTTTGTAATTGTAATGATTATCAACTTGTTGTGTGAACTATAAATTAAATTAGCATGCAGTTGCAGCATCCATAATAAGTCTGACGTTTATTTTCATTATCAGATCGACTTGCGACATACATTCAATGTTCTGTTTTTTTTTTTTTTTTTTTTTTTTTTTTCACAAGCACCACAGTCACGTCTTACGAAAGTCTTGTTGCAACCGGTTGAGCAACCGACCATTTTAAAGCGTGCTTTTTTGTTTATTGATTATTTTCTCACTTGTTTTCCTCTTGGCGCTCATTCTTCTTTTAGTGTGCAGTTTGTTATTTGCCTGTCGACTGGCCGATAGTCTTTCTGTTTGTATGTCAATGGCTATCCGTTTGTTCAGCAATTTGTTTACTTCACAGAGAAAGGCACATTCAAGATTGGTTCGGTTTGGAAACTAAAATACAGAATAGAGGACATTTCAGTCATACCAACCAGCCAATGAACGATCTGCCGATGTTGGTACTACGGTTTCATGAACAGGAACTCTGGGAAAACGGCCATGGTGGGATGGAGGGTGTAGGGGCTATTCCGGCCGAGCGCAGTCTTCCACGCACTGAACGACCCTGAAATCTGTCTGCGCGTCAGCTTGCCTGCCTGCCCGGCAAAATTCAGACAAACACTCAGACAACGGACGTCAGTCCGTTGTCTGAGTGTTTGTCTGAATTCGGAATCTAAGTCCTTCCAGAACAGCAACGTTAACAGATGGTAGGAACAAGAGCTCAGCTAATAAAATAATTATCGCTAGCTTTTCTGGTGTTTAACGTCTCGTCCAAACGTATTACGTGCTAACTAGTTTGCTGCCTGAAGGCCGCTGCATTCAGATATTGGAGTGCACTCAGTGAGCGTTTTCGTGTCCGTTGCCAGTTGTGGGAGATGGCTCGACCGAGATAGCTCAAGGGATATGCCTGATTATCTTGGCGCCTCTTTTTAAGGCGCCGAGCCGGCTATTCAGGTCCATCCCTTGAGCTGTCATGGTCGATCCATCTATGTCGTCTTGTACATAGCATGCTCAGAGAAAGCCTGTACGTGAGCACACAAACTCACAGAGAGCGAAAGTAGGCCACGAACATAATAATAATAATACATGGTATTTTATATGGCGCATTTTTCATATTTATAATATAACTCAATGTGCAGGCGAAAACGACACACACGCACACACGCACACACGCACACACACACGCACACACACAAGCACATACGCGCACACACACACACACACACAGTCTGCAGGGTGTGGGGGGGGGGGGGGAGGGGTTGTACAGAAAACCGTAGAGATCACATGAAAGTCTGCGAGAAAAGGTTAGTTTTTAACTTTGCTTTGAACTACGTAACTTTGCTTTGAACTACTCTAATAAAAAAAAAAACGTATCAGTTTTGAAACATACGATATCACGTCAACCCGCTCAGAGCCGAGAAAATGTAAACGCCACCCAACTGAAAGAGGTATAGATCCTCATGAGCCCCCGCAGTCGCGGGGGCTCATAAGAATCTGTTCCTCTTTCTGACACCACTTTGAATCCATGTTCCTGGGACAGGTAGAATTATTTTGTTGTATTGAATTAACGAAGATGGCAGAACACACAGTCTGCGTCAACTGAACGGGTTGAAAGGATAATGCCGCACTGTAAAAGCGAAAAACAAAAATAAAAAGAGCGGTAAGACATGCTGGAGCCAAAAGTTCTTCTTCAAAGCGTGTAGGGATAAAGTTCCTATCGTCCTGCGGGAGTTGGCGAGTCTAATTAAAGTATATCTCGTTCCATAAATATGACTACGCTGCCTTGTGAAGACAAACGACAGGAAGTCCTTTCTAAAGCCAGATTTTCATTGTAATACAATGCAGCTAGTTTGTGTGGTTGTGAATTAACTCAATGGAGACGTATCGCATACAGTTACGCGGCGCGTCTCCAATTAGTTAACGAAGATTGTAGAGACACAGTCTGCGTCAACTGGCAGTTAACAGGTTAATCCTCAACTTCCATCCCCCAGTGTAAATCTTTAAAAACAAAATTAAAATAAAACTTAATAATAATAATAATAATAATAATAATAATAATAACAATAATATCAATAATTAAAATAATAATAATAATAATAATAATAATAATAATTTGATAATAATAATAATAATTAATAATAAAAAATAATAATAATAATAGTAATAATAATAATAAAAAAACTAGTTCTTACAAAGCGCCGTTCTCCAGAAAAAAAACAACAAACACTGGACTCGCTGCACATGCACATGCACAGTACAAGAGCACACCCTCTCTCAGACACACGCAGAATCACACACTACGTTAAACCACCCCATCTCTTCCCCACACCTTCCATCTACTTCCTTGTCAAATAAAAAGCAAAACTGAAAAAAGGAATAATAATATAATAATATAAAAGGATAGTGAACAGTTTGCCATTATTATGGACCGTACGCCCGATCTATCGGGCCCTGGGCACTTTGGCGTGGCGATTTTGCGTTAGTGGAGTAACACGCCATTTTGGCGTGTGCACATATGTGATTTTTGACTCGACCTCGAATCATTTTGGCGTGTTGCACTGGCATCGCGAAGGTAAAAAACAAATACAGGGTTTCGGGTTTCCGACATCTGCCACTTCCACTTACATCTCCTGTAAAAACATTTGGCGGGTTTTTACCCAACAGAAGACAGATTTCCAGCGGGAATTTGGCTGCCAGTCATGAATTGACCCCGCATTTACCAGATGAAAGATGGAACTAACGGCGGGGCGGACGTCGGCCGCACTTAGTCGCCCCGCGCACGTCTCTGTGCGGACGTCGGTCTGATCTTCAGTACAACATGCATGGTCACTGACGCAACGACAGAGGTTGAATAGTGTTAGTGCTTTCGGTTCACAACACAATTTATGAGCATCCCATGCATTCAGCTCACTGATCTGCCACAGCATAAAATGGATCTGGCATGCCAGTTCAAATTAGTGAATTAGTTAATTATTAGGATTTAACCCCTTCCCTGCCACTGCACGTACAATTGTTGTTTCTGACGTCTTTGTTCACTCAACGACCAAAAGCCAAAACCATCCGAGAAACTCGGCAAAAGACATAGATCCGCATGAGCCCAAACACATATACCTTTTCAAAACACTTACACTGAGAAATTGATCGGCATTCTCATCACACATTTATACACGAATGTAATTTGGCTTTGAAGAGAGAATACAAGGGGATACCCACCTTGAGTAGCCAGTTCTCCGGCAATCGAAACATGACACATCCAGTTTGTAATTTATGTTAAGAAGGGCTTGATTATGGAACTAAGGAAATTTCCGTATTGCTGATTCTGAATTTAATTTATCTTTGTCTTTCCGTCTGCTAAATATGGCCCGTGTGCATTTGAAGAAGACTAACGTACTATCAGAAAGCAAAATAAATTCCTTCAAAATTTCACTCGTATTTCTTTTGGCTGTCGGTAGCGCTTTCTGCCGAGGCGATTCCCGTCGGAATCGCCTCGACAAAAAGCGCTACCGACAGTCGAGGGTAGCGCACTTTTGTCGAGGAGATTCCTGCAGGAATCGCCTCGACAAAGATGAAGCTCTATCGACAGCCAAAGTGTTATAACGGGGATCTGTATGCCCTTCAGTTAAAGCTATCTGTCTTACTTTATAGTTCAATCTAGGATATGCCTTTGTTAGATGACTGTGTAGCTGCTGTGCGCTAGCCGGCATTGATCAGCAAACGGATGATTTGTATTACCATGACACCGGAACCCCGTCATTACCGCTCCACAAGTGGAGAGTCACATCCGTCTGTCGTCTGCTGGGCTGGAATGCACCGGTTCGCACCAAACACGACGAGTTACTGGCCTCTGTCGTATACTACTACACGTCAGCCAGCATCAGCGTATTGCGCGCTGCGGTCAATACTCCATGCTCTTTTTTTTTTTTTCGTCACAAACATGCCCACAACCTCCATAATTAAGCATTAAGAATTATAATTTCATTTATCGTCTTTTCACTCACTGGTGAAATTACACACACACACACACACACACACACACACTCACACACACACACACACACACACACACACACACACCGACACACACACACACTCACGCACGCAAGCACACAAACACACACGCACGCACACATACACACAAGGAAAAAAAGACACGTCATGCACTATTATTGAGAAAAGTAATAATTAACAACTACATAAATAGTATAACAGTTTTCCTACCGAGCTATGACATATTATATTGTCTTCTTTCTGTCTCTTTACACTTGTCTCATTAGCCTGGCTCTATTCGATTTTTCCCCTGGTCGCCCGTTGTCATGGCAACGGGAGTCCCCTTGTCACCTGTTACCAAGGTAACATGTGATAAGCAAATAAATCTGTGGCCAATCACATTTCACGGTACAAACACACCCTAATCTTCATTCAGTCAAACCTCCAAACAAAAATATGCCAATAAATAAATAATTTATGTGGCTACACAACAAAAAGAATTGGTGTTCTGTGATACCGCTTTCACCAGTTACCTGGAAAAGTTAGATGATATCAACGACAGGAATATTCAACTAAAGCGAAGGCCCTATCCCGTACTGACCGTATTCGAAACGGTAAAGAAACAAAAAGCCGGATAACTACAAATTTGGGGGGTTACGCAACAAAATACTATATGCAAGCGTTGTGTTCGGCATATATTACCAATTTCATACAAAAGAATGAAAGCAAATGTGTTAAATTGAAAAAAAAAAATACATGAGAGAGAAAATCCAGGCGAATGCAGTTCACGAGAGGTTGTTGACTGAAAGTCGGAAGTATGGAGATGTACAGTCCCTGAATCTCTACGTCACACGTAAAGTTTGGGGTCCTTTCAAGGGTACACTTCGCGCTTATACTTAGTGCAGTTGAAGACAGCATCGTTGAATTACAAGTTAGGCTTTGCCAGTGATTCTTGCCTTTCGGGTCCGATCAGGGGGGTCAATGTCGGAGCCCTCGGCTCTTACCTCCGACATTGACCCCCTGACCTCTCTTAACTCGTAATACAACTAATCCTAACGGTTGAAACTGTGATGCTTTAATTAAAACGTCGTTTATATATACCTGGTAAATTTTCGAGCCTGATGTTATTTTGTCTCAACAAAGTTTTTTTTAAAACCCATTCAGCCCTGACGCACTACAGCAGGAGATGAGTCGACCATGATAATTCAAGAGTAGTGCCAGATTAGCTATTCTGGCACTGCCCTTGAATTATGGTCGATCCATCTCCTGCAACTGGTTCATTGTCCTTAGATGACGCCTCCAGCATTTGGAAGATAAGGCCGTCGGGCTGAATGAGTTAATCGCCTTTAATTACTGTTGTCGGGACGTTAACCCGTTCAGTGCCAGAGGACGCAGATTGTGGTTCTGCATTTGTTTGTTAATTCAACACCAAAAATGTCTTAGTTTTCTGAGGAGCGCGGATCCAAAGTGGTGTCAGCAAGAGGCATAGATCCTCATGAGCCCCGGCAACTGCGGGGGCTCATGAGGATCTATACCTCTTGCAGTTGGGTGGTGCTGAGATTTCCTCGGCAGCGAACGGGTTTAAAGCGAACGACACAGTGTCAGTTGCTCAGTATCTCGCGCTCCAGTACACCGCAGCATCAGACCTAAAGCGCGCAACTCCCTGGCTATACCCACGGGTGAGCAAAAGATGCTCGGGCAATTATTACTATTATTATTATTATTATTATTATTATTATTATTATTATTATTGTTATTATTATTATTATTATTATTATTATTATTATTATTATTATTATTAGATGCACGGACCAACGTCAGCCTTAGCTGGCCCGCGCACAGCCGCCATGCGCGGACCATTTACGGCTGACGTAGGCCCGATTATATTTTTGCTTACCAGGTGGGGTTTTCCCCCTTCTTCTTCACAAGTCTATGCACATTCAGCACTAACAATAACGCGATTGCGAATAGCGCGGTCTGAATTTATGGATCACGGGTACCGCGATATACTGAGGCTGACACTGAAGTGGCGTTTTGACTGCCAGAATTGGCCGATACCACAGGTTCTCAGCTAAGATATTTTCCCCTTCCCTTTAGAGTCCATGTGAGTAGACACAACACGTGACAGAGGTTTTCTACTTCCCCTCGTGCACATCGCGGGGAAAGAAAGGATGGGGGGTGGGGGAGGTGGGGGGGGGGGGGGGTGGGGTGGGGGGGGGGGGCTCTCCTTCCTACAAAAAAGAAGTTTAACTTATCCCCTTTTTGGCAGCATTATTGAAAACATTTATTAAGTATTAGCCCGACGGCCTTATTTCCCCAAAGTTTGGAGGTGTCATCTAATGACTATACACCAGTTGCAGGAGATGGATCGACCATGATAATTCAAGGGCAGTGCTAGATTAGCTTGGCACTGACAGGCGCCAAGCTAATCTTGCACTACCCTTGAAGTATCATGGTCGACCCATCTCCTGCTGTAGTGCGTCATGGCTGAATGGGTTAAGAAGATATTGCAAACTGCCAACTTTTATTACCTGGAGCAGGTCAGTTTAAAAAAACGAACAACAAACAAACAATGCTGATAGCTCAAGGATGGTGCCACAGCTTGGCTCCGACAGGCAACACCATTGATCTTTCATGGTTGTTCTATACTGACGAGCACTGAAAAGAAATGTGACATTTTTTGGATTCCAAAAATGTCGCATTTCTTTTGCTCGTCTGTAGGCCTCTACATGTACACGTAATTCCCACCAGGGGTCAGTGGGTCGAACAGCCCTCATGCACGTTCTCTCTTAAAATAAGAGACAAAGATTGACATGAGTGTAGGGGAGACAGTGTCCATGAGACACTTCGTGTGCCGACGTACTGCTCTAGGTCCTAGTCTAAGTTTTAAGTCTTTGCTGTCGAAAAGCAGTCATTTTAATGCAACCGCAAGAGGCATAGATCCTCATGAGCCCCCGCAATTGCTGACATCACGTTGTATCCATGTTCCTTTGCACAAAGGTCCGTGTGAAATGCAGAGAACAACCCAAGGAAGAATGAAGCACGCTTAGAAATACGGCCGTCGGGCTAAAAGAAGTTAATCGCCTTTAATTACGCCACAATTTATTAATATTTAGGGTAAAAACACTTTTCGAAACAAATAAACAAACAAGGGGCTCTTTGGACTAGAATTAACAAACCAAAGATTTTAAAAACACAATATGCGTCCACTGGCAGTCAAAGGGTTTAAGGTTCAAAATCACAGACCAGCACGCAGCTGAAGGTCGTGAGACCATAGCAGGGGTGTCTTGAAGCTCGTGCAGTCATTTTCAGCCACTTAGGCCGGCAACAAAACAAAAAAAAAACAACAAAAAAAAAAAAAAAAAAAAAAACACACACACACAAAAAAAAAAAAAAAACCCGTGAGGTACGTTTTTGGCCTAAGTGACTGAAAATGACTCCTTGCATTTACTCGTGATTGTGATTACTATGTGCAAAGTAGAATTATTGACGTCAGATTCAATTTTGCTGTCACGTTTGTGGATCTGACCCTGCATTAATGCACGTGCGCTCGCGCGCGCACATTCACGCACGCACGCACCAGCACGAGTACGCCCGCCCGCCCGCACGCACACAAACACACTTATGTATGATTGCACACACACACACACACACACACACACACACACACACACACACACACACACACACACACACACACACACACACACACACACACACACACCACACACACACACACACACAAAAGGCATTTATAGAAGGCAGGTCAGTGTGACTTTCAAAGAATATTTTCCTTGGCTTAATCAGTCCACGCACAATTGCTTCAAAGTCTCAGGCTGCAGTGATTATTTTCAAGGCAAATGAACTGATCACGCAAGCGCATGGAACGCAACAGCAATAAAAGCACACGAGCACGGTGCAGTGATTTTCATTATTTCACTACCTAAAAATAATAATAATTTTTTTTTAAAAGTTAAATGAACAAAATAAAAAATTAAAAACACAAGATGCATAGGATCTATGCCTCTCGCAGATGTAAATCTCTCTTGCTGCGGGGGCTCATGAGGATCTATGACTCTCGCAGATGTAAATCTCTCTTGCTGCGGGGGCTCGTGAGGATCTATGCCTCTCGCTCGCACCATCTGCTCTCAGACGAGATAGGGGGAATCACGGGTTTTCGTTCAAAGGCCGTATTATTTATTTCTTTCCACTCTGTGGCCTGGTGTCCTCCGATCTAACTCTAACAAATGACTTCCCGGTCCCCAAAACCAGGCGGGAACAAAATATTACAGCGTTTCACGATGACTGAACCGAGCCAGCGATTTCGACTTGCTCCTAAAAGGTCAAACTACAAGATAAATTGATTCCCTACACACACAAACACAGAAAACAAAAATCTTGCATGACATTAACTCATTCAGCCCGACGGCCGTATTTCCCAAAATTTGGAGGCGTCATCTAACGACGATGTAGGCCTACCAGTTGCAGGAGATGGGTCGACCATGATAATTCAAGGGTAGTGTCAGATTAGCTTGGCGCCGACAGGCGCCTAGCTAATCTGGCACTACCCTTGAATTATCATGGTCGACCCATTTCCCGCTGTAGGGCGTGAGGGCTCAATGGGTTAAATGAATAGATGGCTGAATTTATGTTAGTCACCGGGCTGAATTTATGTTAGTCACCGGGAAGGCGATACAAAGGATGTGTCCTATTTGTACTTATTCCTGATAATTATTGGTCACATTACGATAAATAAATTTTCATCTGTGTTCCGTTGCACCATTTTACATTGCACCCGGTCGAGTTGCAAGTAATTTTCAAAAGCCAGTGGCCTGCCACTGCAGAAGATGAAATTAGAAAACGACGTTGGAGATGGATAGGGCACACCTTACGTAAGCCAGCGGACAACATCACCAGGCAAGCCCTAACATGGAATCCACAGGGCACGCGGAAAAGAGGCAGACCAAGAAACACATGGCGCCGAGAACTGGATGCAGACCTTAAGACCATGAAGATGACTTGGAACCAAGTGGAAAGGAGAGCCCGGGACAGAGACTCTTGGAGATTCTTTGTAGGCGGCCTATGCCCCAGTAGGGGTGCAAGGCATAAGTAAGTAAGTAAGTAAGTGGCCTGCCAGGGACAGTTGCTTGGCAGTTACTGGCCTGGAAAAGTTTCGTGCTGCTGGGCTCGCATACTCGCAGATGATGACGACGATGGTGTCCATTGTAATGTTCATCCACTCCATGCTAGCACCATGCTCAGGGCGCAAAAAACAACTCATTGGTGCACAGTAGCACTAGAATTAAAAGTCGAGAAACAGGTGGGTCTTGAGGTGCCTCCTGAAGGTGCCAATGCAGTCAATGTCCCTCAAGGATTGTGGTAGTCCATTCCGCAGCCTAGGTCCGTAGTGTGAGAATGCCCGGAAACCAAGTCGCTTCTTTGTGTGACTTTCAACACTTGGGGTGCAGAGTTTGGACCGGACAGCAGAACGGAGCTGCCTCGGTGGGTTATGTCATCACCTGTCTGGCTTTCGGGGCGAAGGTTTGTCACCTACGTAAATCTACGTTGCCTACTGTTTGTTTATTTAGTTATTTGTTTATTTATTTATTTATTAATGACTGAATGGTGTAGTACAATTCGACCTTTACCCTTTCTCTGGCACTGTAGTGCACATGTTTGTTTCTGATATCTTCAAAACCGTCCAAGAAACAATGAAGCAAATTGGTCTCAGCAAGAGGCATAGATCATCATGAGCCCCCGCAGTCGCGGGGGCTCATGAGGATCTATGTCTCTTGCAGTTGAATCGTGATCACTTTTTCTCGGCGGTGAAGTGTTTCAGGCGTATTGCCGACAGAACTAAAAACACAGACCACTACACATGTCCCTGGGCTTATGAAATCTGAGTGTGTTGCGCATTGATGAAAGACGCTGAAGAAGTGATCTCAACCCCTTTCTTGCTTTTTAACCCCTTAACAAGCAGCCACCTGTACTTTATATAAACGTTTAGGGCGTAACGTCTTTTTTTCCACCACGAAGGTGATTTCAAAGACGGGGCACCGAAATCAGTAGAGTCTGAACAAATTTTGACCCAAGCTGGATTCGAACCAGGGACCTTTCGGTCGAGAGACCGACACTTTACCACCGAGCCACCCAGCTCCCCCGTGTACTTTATATAGTGAACCTTCCATTTATGTACATACATTGACGTATATGCATAACATGTACAAAAACCAATCCCAAAATAGAACCGTGCAACTACTTGGCACCGGCTGAAGTATCAACAAACGATATGTATCGATTTTTCTGTGTTATTTATCGTCCAAGTGAGCAAATTTATCTCGGGCCGACGTCGCCCTCCGGGCGTACACGGGCCAACGGCAGCCGAATTGGGCCCGAGGGCCTTTGGCCCACTGAGTCGTCTCCCCTGGCAGAAGTAAAAGTGCAATTTGGCAAGTATATCCCGGTGGATCTTTTTTTGTGGTACATCTCTTAACTCTGTAATGATACCCACGAGCCAAAGACTTTCTTCACCTCCCCTATTCCCCTACCCCCTCCCCCCCCCCCCGGCCCCCTTCCTCCGACTGCTTTGCACATCCCCCGGGCGTTGACATCTTTTGGCAAATTTGTAGATTAGTTTGATTTGCTGGGCCAGGACAACTGGAGAGGGACCAGAACAGTATGTATTATTATTATTATTATTATTATTATTATCATTATTATTAGTATTACTACTACTATACTATACTATACTATACTATACTATACTATACTATACTATACTATACTATACTATATTATACTATACTGTACTATACTATACTATACTATACTATTATATTATATTATATTATTACATTTTGTATTCTGCACCAGCAGCATAATTAAAGTGTTTCCAACAAGCTTTTCTTTAACCCCTTCCCTGCCACTGAACGTATGTTGTATTTCTGAAATCTTTGTTCATTTATCGACCAAAAGTCACAATGGTCCGAGGAACATTGATGGAAACTGGTCTCAGCAAGAGACATAGATCCTCATGAGCCCCCCCGCGAATGCGGGGGCTCATGAGGATCTATGTCTATTGCATTTGGATTTGTACCGTTTTGTTCGGCCGTGAAAGGGTTAAGACACACGTAACATATACACACAAGATGCGAATTTAAGAGTTTCAAGGAGAAACCTTGTGGACAAATCATTAACCGTAACCGGCCAGAAATAAAAAGTGACCTCTCTTGGTTCGACTATCTATATTCGCGTTTTTTTCGTGGGCGGCTGCTCCTTATCCAAACACAACTTAGTCCCAAGTGGACTAGAGCAAACACTGGTTTCGGAAATCGAGTGTTTACCTTGTCTGTCTCAGCTGTCGAAATAACTGGTAAGAAATGACAGAAATCACAACAAGATGGGATGAACCATAACCCATAAAGTCCCTTCTGAGAGCTGTCCTCGCTGTCAATGGTGTCTACCTTTTGTCTTTGGCCTGATTCTGATGTTGAATTATCTCCTGTTGAAAAAGTCTCGCAGATCTGACAATGCGTCAGTGAGTTCTATAAGGGGTGCAGGACATACGCGTCATTGATTTGTCAAACGTAATTTGTCATGACGTAAGTTTTAGTTTTTACGTAATTTTATATTTTACGTGATATGAGTTTCACTTTCGCTTCATAGGCTTGAGAAAATGATGACAAAACTAGAACTTCACGGTACATTTTCAGTCTTGCTATAATTTGTGTGAAAGCAGATTGACTTTACCTAGCTACATGATATACTAAATACACGGGTCAGTTACATGCTCTTCTGAAAGCGCGTCGATGTGTGTGTGCGTGTTAGTGCGTGCGTTCCAAACATTTCCAAGAGGCATAGATCCTCATGCGCCTGGAGGGCACATGAGGATCTGTTCCTTCTGGAGATGCGCGCATGTTATCAGTGGTGTGTGTGTGTGTTTGTGTGTGTGTGTGTGTGTGTGTGTGTGTGTGTGTGTGTGTGTGTGTGCGTGAGAGAGAGAGAGAGAGAGAGAGAGAGAGAGAGAGAGAGAGAGAGAGAGAGAGAGAGGGAGAGAGAGAGAGAGAGAGAGAGAGAGAGAGAGAGAGAGAGAGAGAGAGAGAGAGAGAGAGAGAGAGAGAGAGAGAGAGAGAGATGATGATGATGATGATGATGATGATGATGATGATGATGATGATGATGATGAATCTTTATTTATTCAGGATAAAGCTATTAGGCAACTCAATGCCTGTCTTACAAGCTGTCCTGTAAACAAACAACATAACAGGAAAATAAACATAGCATGCAAATAATAATGATAATAATAAGAAGAAGAAGAAGAAGATGAAGAAGAAAAAGAAGAAGAGGAAGAAAAACCACGGAAAAAACACACTAGGTGAATTAATGAAAGGAAAATAAATTGGTATTGGAGAATTAGTAACTGCCACCAACACAAAAAGCAAGGGAAATAAATGAGTGCATAGCATTAATATTATACTCCGCTAAGACAGTGTCAAAGAATCAGCAGCATCAAGAGCATATAGCGACACGGACAAGACAAAGGATTATCAGTTTACAAATGTAAGGAGAAAGAGAAAATACTTGACGTTCACGTGTTATCAGCAGTAATACTCTGATATGGCAAACTGTAAAGTCAGGCTGAATGGAAGTACGTGTGCAAAGCACGCTTAAAATGGGTTTTACCTGAACATGATTTAATGTTCAAAGGCAATGTGTTCCAGACACAACTACCCAAAAATAGAAGGCTTGACTTGTAGATATCTATCCTGGGTCGGTTTGAATGAAGCAAGCCATGTCTCGTGTGCAGCTGATGCCTAGGGCTGAAGTTAACTAGCGTGCACAGATATTCGGGGACTTGATAATGAAATATTTTGTGCATGAGGACGCATTTGTTAAATTTGAGTTGACCCTTCAGTGGAAGCAGGCCAAGAGCTGATTTTATTTTTTCGTCTGTGAAGTAGAGTTTGGAATAATTATTTTAACTGAACGACGATACAGCGAGTTGATTTTTTTTAATATGACGCTCGCTGCATTCGTTCCTTCAAAGAGGACTCATAGTCACAGTGGCTCTTAATGTGTGCGTGAAAGAACAACGTACAGCACTTTGTACTAAGAATAAGTTTAGAGAGCAGAAATACATTCCTGGACAAGGTTTTGCACAAACTGTCGATATGCGACGACCAATTGAGCTGGTCGTCAATTACAACTCCCAGTAGGCGGTGAGTGGATACCTGTTGGATAGGTTTAGAGAGAGAGAGAGGGGGAGAGAGAGGGAGAGAGACGCGCGCGAGAGAGAGAATGACGTCATATTTAGAGTATTATGTCAGTGTCTGCGTGGTGACGGAGTTGCCTCTTTTACTTCACCGACACTGTTTGACTTTCTCTAGAAGTAAAGGTTTTTTTAGTAATTTAATTCTTTTCCAAAAAGAATTATTTTTTTCTAAAGAAGTTGAAAGGATACAAAGCTGGCTAACGAACTCATTTAATGTCTTTATCCAAACTAGCTATACGCACATGTTCAAGTAAACATGACAGAAATTATGTAAATAATTAATTTCTGTTACCTATTTTGTTAATCTGTGTAGACTGCAGTTGATTTCAGTTTGGCCTGCTATGATTCACAGTTACTTCCTGCTGATTTTTGACAACTATCTGTTTACCAATACGTGCATGCAGACCCACTCACAAAACAAATTCCAGGAACAGTCTCTCTCTCTCTCTCTCTCTCTCTCTCTCTCTCTCTCTCTCTCTCTCTCTCTCTCTCTCTCTCTCTCTCTCTCTCTCTCTCTCTCTCTGGATGTGTGTTGCTAAATGGTCTTAGTTTTATTTAGGCCCCAAGTGTTAGGTTTATTTAACGTATTTGACCGGCTGGCGACATACATTCAATGTTCTGTTTAAGTTTTTTTTTTCACAAGCAGTGCAGGCATGTCCTGAGAAAGCCTTGTTGCTGTCGGGACGTTAAGCAATGTACAATCAATCAATCTCTCTCTCTCTCTCTCTCTCTCTCTCTCTCTCTCTCTCTCTCTCTCTCTCTCTCTCTCTCTCTCTCTCTCTCTCTCTCTGTCTCTGTCTCTCTCTCTCTCTCTCTCTCTCTCTCTCTCTCTCTCTATCTCTCTCTCTCTCTCTCTCTCTCTCTCTCTCTCTCTCTCTCTCTCTCTCTCTCCACAAACACACAATAATTTAATTAACTTATTATTATTATTTTTAACATTTAATTTTATTATCAGGTTGTGTATGTATGATTTGTTATTCTTTTTGTATTCGTGTTGTACTTGTTTGCGATTCATATGTGTTCATGTACCTAATCTTGAAAAATTTTCAAAAATAAAACGAAAAAAACAACAACAACAACAACAAAAAAAAAAACATGACAGAAATTACGGACTGTGATCTGGGTCAACCGACTTCCTATAAACGGTTGTTTATGTCTGCAATGAGACATTCAATTACAATATGCTCGGAGGCTCTCTTAGCCACCCACTTAAGAAAGTATTTCGCCAAGTTTCAAGCTTGTGCGTACAGAAATATCGGAGATTCTCTTGTTTACGTACATACGCATAAACATACATACATAAGCACATACACACATACATACATACATACATACATACATACATACATACATACATACATACATACGCACATACGGAGCTTCGCGCCAAATGTACGTTCAGGAGCGAGGTTAGACATAACTAGACATGACGTAATTTTTATCTTGTTACTTCAATTGTGAGAGGTTTAGGCCTGCCGGCCATTGACATCATGGACAGGCTATTAAATTCGTACCGCCGCGACCCGTCCTAAAAAAAGTCCCTTCTATAAATAGAAGGTACTTAAAAATGACGAATAAACGTTGTCCCGGCTTTCACCATGAAGTGACGAAAAATGACCTCGGCGATCTATACAACCTAACCCCTTCACTGCTGAGAAAACGTGAACACGATTCAACTGTAAGAGACAGATCCTCATGAGCCCCCGAGACTGCGGGGGCTCATGAGAATCTATGCCTCTTGCTGAGACCAATTTGTATCCATGTTTCTTGGATGGTTTTTGGCTTTGGATCGTCGAATGAACACAGGTTTCAGAAACTCAAATGTGTGTACAGTGGCAGTAAAGGGTTAATGTGCAACATTTAGCTGCCATTAACGCTTTTTGTCGAGGTGATTCCGCAACAGCCAAAGTGTTAATGCAGGAATCACCTCGACAAAGCGCTACTGGCAGCCAAAGGGTTTAACTCATTCTACCCCAGACACACCTCAGCAAGATATGGATCGACCATGATAGTTCAAGGGTGATGCCTGAATAGCTTGGCGCCTATGGGCGCCAAGCTATTCTGGCATCACCCTTGAACTATCATGGTCGATCTGTGTCCTGCACTGCATGATGCACTGTAGTCTTCAGAGGACAACGGCAACATTTGGGGATTTCGGTCTTGGGGCACAATGAGTAAAGGTGCTTGCAAATCTACTTTTATAATTTGCTGTTTATTTTCGGCGTATTTCCAAGGCGGGAGACTCAGTGGACAGTTTTACACCTCCACCACAATAACTACCAACCTCCACCCTTATCTTTGACACACACACACACACACACACACACACACACACACACACACACACACACACACACACACACACACACACACACTCAGCCATCCTTGTGTTTGGGGAGCTGAGTGGTTCAGATGGTTTGGACTCTCGTCCGAAAGGTCGAGGGTTCGAGCCCAGCTGGGGTCAAACTTTTGTTCAGACTCTGTTCGGTACCCCGTCTTTGAAATTACCTTCGTGGTGGAAAAAGGACGTTAAGCCGTAATTGATTAACGTTTTCATCCTTGCGTTTGTCCGGGACGACAACTCCTACGGAATAATAGCTACTCCCTCCCCCTCCCCCCTCTTCCCCTCCCCCCACCCCCCACACACACTTCACTCTGCTGCGATGACACACTATTAATTTCAACATTAAGATATAACCACTTCGAGATTTTTTTTTTTCTTTCTTTTTTTTTTTTTTTTTTTTTTGGGGGGGGGGGGGGGGGTGTTTCCAAAGAAAGACGACAAAAATTAACCTGTTCAGTGCCTAGAAAATGTGAACACCACCTTCCTGCAAGAGGAATAGATCCTCATGAGCCCCCGCAGTTGAGGGGGCCCGGACTCATGAGGATCTATGCCTCTTGCTGACGCCACTTTGAATCCATGTTCTTTGGACATCTAGAGATTTGTGTGTGTGTGTGTCTTGAATTAACAGAGATTGTTGGAATACAACTTGCAACAGCAGGCGCTGAACGGCTTAAACAAAACTCATCATTTGTTATGTCGAGGAAGGTCCTATCCAGACTAGATAATGGAGTAACGAGAGACAAGATAGTTCACAATGTGTGTAAAGTCCTCTAGAGAACTTCAAATCACTTTTATTTTCTGAGCCAGTCAACTCACGTGGATTCGACGGCTGCGTACGACCTGAAAAGTCATCGCATAGTGGGTCATTGCAATAGGTCGAGTAGTGCCAGATTAGCTTGGCGCCGAGGCGCCAGCTAATCTAGCACAACTCTTGAGACATCACGATCGATCCACCTCGCGATGCTGGTGTTGGAAGTGACAGGCATGGCGTGACAAGACCCAGGCTTCGCTGAAACGTCTAAACTCAAAGCTCTAATGTCTTCTTCATGAGACGGTCTGGCGTCAGATCAAATACATTAACATACAAAAGATAACCCAACGTTCCTCCTCCTCCTCCCCCCCACCCCCACCCCCACCCCTGTTAAAACACAGAAAAAGAAAGTAAAAAACTGAAGCATGTCAAGCCTGGAGAAAAAAAAACAGTCTAGCGCAGCATGTCTTAGGTTATTATTTTAACGCCTTAAATGGGATGTGGGCTTGGAGGCTAAGCAAACGCTACCTGATTGCAAGAGTCTTAAAGCCCCTCCCCTCTCCCCTCTCGCCATCCCCTCCCCCCTCCCGCAGTCGCGGGGGGCTCATGATGAGTTATGCCTTTTTTTAGTCCTATGTTCATTTGTGCCTGTTTTGCCGGGTCTCATTCACCTATGTGTTCTTCACGCGAATGTCGGGCCAGTCGGTGCGCAGTCGTGTGAGACGCGCCGCATACGTGATCACTGGCGATACAGTTCCGCGGAAAGAACGCGTAGTTACGTAGTCAGGTCATGACGTAGTTACGAAGTTAGGTCGTGACGTAGTTACGCGTCTTTTCTGCTGAGCAGTATCACCAGGAGCAATCAAGGGGTTAAAAAAGACTACACGAAAACACCTACGTAAAAACGAGCTGCCAATAAGAAAAAGTCAATAGTTCTTTTACTAGAATGAGTTTTTTTTTTTTTTTTTAATTGTACGTCTCGGACTAGCAAAACCTTGTGGACTCAGTCATCCTTTGTGGCTGGCGCGTACTCCATTTCGACCAAGTGTAACCCGTTTAATGCCAGCTGATGCAGACTGTTTGTGCCATCTTAGTTAATTCAATTTAAACAAATATGGATTCAGCAAGAGGTATAGATCCTCATGAGCCCCCGCAACTGCGGGGGCTCATGAGGATCTATACCTCTTGCAGTTGGGTGCTGTTCACATTTTCTCGGCACTGAACGGGTTAAAAGCAGAACCGTTTTTGCTCGTCAATCGCCAAAAGAAACAAGGCTGAACGCACCGTCAGTCTTGCAAAGGATTTGCCCAACAAAAACTCTTGCCTGGACAGCAGCACTAAGTTCAAGCGGGGATGGAATCAGTCTGGTCCATTACGGTAAGAATGGCAAAGAGCGCTCAAAGACGTGCTGAGGGCTTGTTGCGTCCGGGCTGGGCTTCCGCCCCATTTGCATTAGAATGAAAGCAAGGGAAATGACCGCCACCTGCAAGAGGCTTAGATTCTCGTGAGCCCCTGCAGTCGCAGGGGCTCATGAGAATCTAAACCTATTGCTTGAATCCCTGAGCCTTTGGTTGCTGAGATCAGTCCTATTTCATGTCCAGACGGAGCAGTATTTAGGACTAAGTCAGCAACTAATGAGAATGAAAACGTCCGATGAAATCAAAGTTCTACTCAACTCATCTGCAAGAGATATAGATCCTCATGAAACCCTATGGTCGCAGTAGCTCGAGAGAATCTTTGTCTCTCGGTGGTTGGGATCAGCCCAATTCTTGTCCAGACGGAGTAGGCTCTTAAGACTAAGTCTGCAACTAATGAGAAACGACCGATGAAATCAAAGTTTAGCTTGACTCATCTGCAAGAGTATATAGATTCTAATGAGACCACTGCAGAATATATGCTTTTTCCTGGCTGAGGTCGGGCAACATTTATATCTTTAAAACTTACCAGACGAAGCATTGAGGTGTACGATATACGTCTACAACTATAATTAGTTCGAAAACAGCCAATGAGAATAAAAGTTGGCTATTCTGCAAGAGGCGAATATTCTCCAAACTGCATAGATTGCTGTAGAAAAAAAAAACGGAGAGCCACATGCTTTCACTTGAGAAAGATACAAATGTATAGCTTTCCATGTTCCTCTGAGCGAGGTTACAGACCTTTTCGCTCAACCCTATAATTCCGGGGAAAAATGCGAACTGCAAAAGGCAAGGAATCTCATGAGCCATCCGCAGATGCAAGGGGCTCATGAGGTTCTTTGCCGCTTGCTGACCATATTCGTATCTTTGTTCCTTGGGTTGGTGTTGAATTTGTCCTGCTGTCCAAGGCATTGCTTTGCGTTCACTGGAAGTCAAAGGATTAATTTACATCAGAACAAAAAGCAACGGTTGTCAAAAACAGATCTCAAAAGTTGTTATCCTGCCTGAACGTTATTTTTTGCACTAACTAAAGTTTTTTCTTTAACGTATTCGTCTTTTACTTCACGATACATTTCTCGTCTCTCTTTGATCTTTGGATCACTGAAATTGGCTCCGTGCCCGACAATTGTAATGAGGGTTCCATGGTTTCCGAAGAGTGTTGAGTTTTAACATTTCATTCTGTGAACACACGGAACAGTGCGGGACATGTAGGCGAGAAAAATCGTTAGGGACAGAGAGAATCAGTTCCGCTGTGAAGGCAAAAGATAGTAATACCAATTTTGTGAAAAGCCAGATCTTCACTGTACTGCAATGAAATCTCTCTTTTCACAAAAATGAATTTACTGTCCTTTGGCTGAAGCCAAAAGACAGTAAATTCACTTTTGTGAAAAGCAAGATTTCCTTTGTGTTAAAATAGAAATGTTGCTTTTCGTTAATAATTATGCTTTCACGGGGCAACAATGAACGAATCAGTGAATCTTTGTTATGTCCTCCAATGGTAGAGATAGCAATCCGTTTAAGCTTAACACACTACAACAGGAACAGATCAGCCATGGTAGTTTACCTATCTATATCTATTTTCCTATTAAATAACGTAAATTGTATGTCTCTATAGCACTAAAGTGATCAGGGGCTATCCAGGGCAGTTCCCTGTTAGTGCCATGTACGAGTATTCACTCGGCGGCTCTAAGCTCTATGCTTTTTTTGTCTGGAACTATCATAATCGGCTGTCTGCAGACTTTAGTAAGTAGGGCAGTGCTGTAATTTTTCTGTGGCTCTGTGGTTTAGACCAAGCATTATACAATACCACAGACTCATGGATTAAATAATACTGTTATTATGCTATCAGCGATACAAGGTTATCCCCACTCGGAGAACCATCAGATAGTCGGTGTCCGCACAAACAGCGATCCCTTCGTCAGTCCATCGTCCTCTTAAAAGTCTCCCAAATCTCATGATGATTATGCTGGGAGACACTCACGACATTGACAACGATCGTACAGTCCATGGCGATCCATCTGCAAGAGGCATACATTCTCATGAGCCCCTGCGACCGCAGGGGCTCAAGAGAATCTATGCCTCTTGCTGACCATGATCGGTGTCAGCTGGGTCAATCCAGGTAAAGTGTACCATTAGTTAATCCCGAGAGCTAGGGCGTTTTTCCTCGCGCAGAAATCTTGAGCCGCTATTGTTTCCTATCCGTTATTTTACAGTGACCGTTATACCACGGTTAGCTCCTGAGGCTCGGAAGCAACGAGATAAATCACCACTGCTGGTCTCAGCGGCAAGAAGAATATATTCTCATGGGCCCTTGCGGCTGCAGGGGCTCGTGAGAATCTATGCCGCTTGAAGATGAAAGATTAGAACTATGGGACTGCGCGACGTACGTGCTATGCTGAAAAGACTCACGAAACTGCGTCGAAGGAATGGTTATGTAGCCAACTCTCATTTTGTGCTGGAAATGCTTCGTGACTCTTTCCACTTGCGGGACACCGGTATAAATTAGCGCCAGTAGGAAGCGTGGATCTTCATTAGACCTTAGCGAGTTCTGGGTATTCCTTAGCATGTGTACCTCTTCAAAAGCTGCCCGGCGTGACGTTCAGTGCAGAAGTAATTTTTATAGCTTGGGGAGTTTCTCCTGTATGGGTCAAGTCGACATGAAACACCACGAGAGAAATGTAGCATGGCTCCCATGTATCCCTTACAACCCTTCTCTCCCCCCCCCCCCCCCCATTTACCGCCTACCACACCCACTGGCCCAACCCCCATCCTCCAACACGAGACAAGGAGCAAAAAAGGAACATGAAGATGTTGCTGCATTAATGACCCGGACGGATGTGATTGGTGTCTTTTTTCCCCTTAACGTCTTTACTGCCGAGAAATGTGAACGCAGTCCAGCTGCAAGAGACATAGATCCTCATAAGCTCCCGCAGTTGCTGGTGCTCATGAGGATCTATACCTCTTGCCGACACCATTTTGTATCCATGTTCCTTGGACGGCTTGGGGTCTGGGGTGTTTTGGGCGCTGAATTAACTCATTCAGGCCTGACGCACTACAGCAGGAGATGGGTCGACCATGATAATTCAAGGGTAGAGCCAGATTAGCTTGGCGCCTGTCGGCGCCAAGCTAATCTGGCACTACCCTTGAATTATCATGGTCGATGCATCTGCTGCAAATGGCGCATAGTCATTAAATGACGCCTCCCAAATGTGTGAAATACGGCCGTCGGGCTGAATGAGGTAAGTCCATGCACGTACTACGACTGCAATCAGGATAAGGCAAAAAGTGTTTGAGACGTTGACCCTGCCCGAGGCATCGGACTCGCCAAACTCCGAGCCAGACCGTCCGGTGCTGTCGGCGCCAAGCTAATCTGGCACTACCCTTGAATTATCATGGTGGATCCATCTCCTGCAACTGGTGCATAGTCGTTAGATGACGCCTCCAAAATTTGGGAAATACGGCCGTCGGGCTGAATGAGTTAATGAATGTTGCAGAAACATAATCTGCGACCGCTGCCAGTAAAGGGGTTTACTGTTGGCAGCTGAACATTGGACGCCTAGCCCGTTCGGCCATGACACACTGTAGCAGGACATAGACCGACCCTGATAGTTCATGGGTGGGGCCAGTACAGCTTGGCGCCTGATAGTCGGTCTGATACCGTAACTGGCCTTGTGATTAGCAAAGCAAATCCCCTGACCGGTGATGGACTTCATTAGCCAAACCGATGCCGTTCCAGGTGGCCGTGTTTCTATGGTTTGTTTGTTTCTTTGTTGCTGTCCAGTGCTTCTCCTGGCGGTGGGATGGTCTGTTTGATGTTTAATCAATGCTTCGTACCGCCTTCGTACTGCCTTCGTCGACCTTCGTGTTATGTACGTTGCACTGCCTACGAGTTTTGTGAGACGTCACGTCCGCTGTTGCACGTCACAACTTACTGACAGAAGTTGATGATAATAATGAACCCCTTAACTGCCGGGAGCAAGGCGAACGCAACCCATCTGCAAGAGACATATATCCTCATGAGTCCCCGCAGTCGCGAGGGCTCATGAGGATTTATGCCTCTTGTCAGTCCTTTGTTCTTCATGCCTGTTTTTGATCGCCGTTGCATCGTGTTCCTCACTTAAATGCCGGTCAGTGTGCAGTGGTTTCAGACGCGACTGAAATCCGCGTCCACTTGCAGTCAAGCGGTTAATATGGATTTCAGTGGGCGTTATCAGGCTCTGCTGCAGCACTGCTACCGTCGCTGTTGCTAATATCGGTCGACAGAGTCACAATCGAAAATGTACTTCCCTCAGAGAGACAACAAAAAAATAAATAAAAAAGAAATCAAAGCTTCTAGTGAACTTTTAATCCGCACTCTCTTTTACATATTATGAGCATCTCACACCTCGCTGGCTGGGAGCCTGCGATGTCTCTAGATTTTGTGGCTCAGCTGTTAACCTTTTCCCCGTGAGCTCAGTGAACATTGGCTATCTGGAAGAGGCATAGATCTTCATGAACTCCCGCTGTCGCGGGAGTTCATGAGGATCTACGCCTCTTGCTTGCTCCATGTTTGTATGCGTTCTTCACGACACTCGAGTGTATTCAAAATAATGACGATTTCGAATGTGCACTGTACGCCGGCGATGCTAGCTTTGATGGCTCAAGTGTTCAGAAGACGCGAAATGGGATGGATCTCCTGTTTAATTAGAGAACGTTCCAGTCTAAAAGACGTACCAGAATGACCCGTCATCTCTCTCTCTCTCTCTCTCTCTCTCTCTCTCTCTCTCTCTCTCTCTCTCTCTCTCTCTCTCTCTCTCTCCCTCTCTCTCTCTAACATATCAATCCTTGGAAAACGTTTCTTTTGGTGGTTTTTTTGTATTCGCTCGCATTTTTTATGTCCACCGCCTCTACAACACCACTCTGACATGTCGCTGTCGATCTATCCCGCCAGCATTCGTCATCCAGGCTGCTAGTGTGCTCAAGGCGTTTGATCTCATGGGCCAGGCTATTCCTCCATCGTTCACATTTGCCACCAAAAACACACAGCGAGAGAGAGAGAGAGAGAGAGAGAGAGAGAGAGAGAGAGAGAGAGAGAGAGAGAGAGAGAGAGAGAGAGAGAGAGAGAGAGAGAGAGAGAGACTGTCCCTTACCCTCTCTTTTCGACTGCATCCGCAAGAGGCATAGATTCTCATGAGACCATGCGCAGCAGGGTCTCATGAGAATCTATGCCTCTTGCCTATCCAGAAAGGCTCTGTACATGTCTTCCACCAGTTCTCGTTTCTCGACACGTCCGCGTGTCGAGCTTCGATCTTCCTGCTTCATTTCTTTGATGTTGATTGCGCTGGTGTCTTTTACAGCGGCCGTGTTATATAAAGGGCAAGGAAAGAGCAGTCTTGCTGAGCACTGCCCAAGCCTTTTTTCCCGACGTGACTTTTTATTATCTATACTGACGAGCAAAAGAAATGTGACATTTTTGGAATCATCGGAAACACTTTAGTGTTTCCACTTATTCCAAAAATGTTGCTTTTTTTTCCTGGTCAGTAAATGTCTATCTTTCTTTTTTTTATTTTTTATTTTATTTTTTTATATTATTATTATTATTATTATTATTATTATTATTATTATTATTATTATTATTTTGAGGGGGGATGGGGGGGGGGGGGGCGTCGAACTAACCGAATGGATGACTCTTTTTCATCTGGGTGCTGGTCTGTCGTTTTGGACTTACAACGTAGAGCCGTACAGACGAGAATCACAGACCTACATAATGTAAGAAACACAGATGTGAATGAGAATTCAGGCAACAACTAACTTAGACTGTCTATTGCCTGTGGTAAGCCCATGAGTATCTATACCTAAGCAGACAGGTATCGGTTTTTTTTTTTTGCTAGAGTGTTGAAGACATTATCAGGTGCTGCTCTGTGACAGTAAACCTCGCGGCTCTAGGTAAGACTGGTAGTCTGCGCCGTAAAATCACGACCATCTCTTGAGGATCATTTCTTTTCCCCTTATTTTGCAAAAGCCAGTATGTTCATTTTTTTAATTTAGAAAAGTGAGACTTTCATTGTTACTAAATGAAAATCTCGCTGAACTCATTGTACCCTAAGACCGAAATCTCCAAAATTTGCCGTTGTCCTCTGAAGACTGCATTGCAGTGCAGGACACAGATCGACTATGATAGTTCAAGGGTGATGCCTGAATAGCTTGGCGCCCATAGGCGCCAAGCTTTTCTGGCATCACCCTTGAACTTTCATGGTCGATCCTTATCTTGCTGTGGTGTGTCTGGGGTAGAAGGAGTTAAGAAAGAATTTACATTCTTTCTTTTGCCAAATAACGGCAGTCTTGTTGTAGTTATTTAGCAATAACCCATTCGCGACCTGATTCATCCGGATACGCTGCTTTAAACCGCGTATACGGATGCGGCACTCTTTCATGTGTTAAATGCGAAAAGTGATTAACCTGTTCAGTGACAGTTGACGCCAACTTTGCCTCTGAAATCTTTGTTAATTCCACAAAAAAATGCCGCTAGCTTTCCCATGGGTTCAAAGTGGTGTCAGCAAGTGGCATAGATCCTCATGAGCTCCCCGCAACTGCGATTACCACGTAACACCCAGCAACTGCGGGGCTCATGAGGATCTACACCTCTTGAAGCGCGGTGGTGTTCAAATTTCAACTGAAACGAGAAATTGAACTGAACGAGTTAACAACAACAACAGGCCTAATATGTAAACTTCCCTCTGCATAAGACTGCATAAGGATGGCATGACACTGAGAGTTCAAAGGTGGTGCCAGAATAGCTTGGCTCTACCCTTAAACTGTCATGGTCTACCAGTCTCATGCTGTTGTGTGGCAGGGCTGAGTTTGCAGAACGACAATCGTAACGACGCCTCAGGAATTGAAAGTTCCGACAGTGACCACATCTCTGCCCTAGGAAGTTATCCCAATACATCCTGAGACCGATTAAAAAAAAAAAATGACTTTGTGTCCTATGAAGGCTACATTACAGATACAGGAGATAAATCGATCATTTTTAAAGTTAGTTCATGGGTGGTGCCAGAATAGCTTGGCGCCTCAGGCGCCAAGCTATTCTGGCACAACCCTTGTTCTATCAGTCAAATTTATTTCAAGCGAAAGTGAATCAGGACGAAAAGGGTTAAAAGACAGTGAGTCAATTTTGTGAAAAAAAACGAAAGTTTCATCGTAATTCTGTGCAATTTAAAAAGAAAAATTCTTTCAGCAAAAAATGGAGTTACTGTCCTTTGCCCTCCTAGGGCAGATCTGACGCAGACGGACGACAGAAAGATTACATTGTAGTAAAACTGTTGCTGCAAGGGTTTCATGTGAAAAGAAAACAGAAAATAGAGGTTGAAAACTCTTTAAATTAAATACATGGAACACGACGTTTCGGTGAGGGAACCTAAGGAGCCAAGATTCACACAGAATTCAGTATAAAGTCTGTGTTATTTGTTTCAACATCATCTCTGGTTCTGCCCCTCCTTACTTATCTGATCTTGTCCAGCTGTATACACCGTCTCGCTCACTACGCTCTGCTTCAGACACTCGTGTTTTCCGTATCCCTAGACGAAATAAGGTCACTCAAGGTCATCGTGCATTTTCGTATTTTGGTCCCAATACACGGAACGCCCTCCCAGCTGATGTGCGTCACTCATCATCTCTTTCCATTTTCAAATCCAAGCTTAAAACACACCTTTACTCTGTTGCACATACGTAAAGACTATTTTGTCTGCCGGCCATCATGTGTGTGTGTGTGTGTGTGTGAGAGAGAGAGAGATGATGATGATGATGAAACGTTTTTATTCAGGATAAAAAGTTTTAGGCACAGCAATGCCTATCTTCCAAACTGTCCTGCTACTCTACACATATAAAAATACATCAGACGATACATCAAAAGATAAAACATATGTAAGTAAAAAGACCCATCCCCCTCCCCCCCCCCTTCCCCCCACCACCACCACTCAGAGGGAATATATATATATATATATATATATATATATATATATATATATATATATATATATATATATATATATATATATATATATATATATATATATATATATATATATATATATATATAATTATATACACAGGTATGAATCTGACATGTTAATGCAGACAGTCGAACTATTACATAATCTGTAGCAACAGTAGAAGAGTATTAGGTAATAGGAAACTTGTCACTAACTATACGAATAGTAGCATAAGGGAGCCGAACATTCTATTAGAGAGAGAGAGAGAGAGAGAGAGAGAGAGAGAGAGAGAGAGAGAGAGAGAGAGAGAGAGAGAGAGAGAGAGAGAGAGAGAGAGAGAGAGAGAGAGAGTTTTCTGCTCCCTGTAAATCAATGTATTTTTGTTGTTGTATGTGCTTGTTTTTGTATTTTACTTTGTGTTTCATTACTGTGATTGTAAAGCGCATAGAGCACCTCGGTGATTAGGCGCTATACAAATTACCTTTATTATTATTATTATTATTATTATTATTATTATTAAGATTCTACGTCCTCCCTAAAATCCACAAACCAGACACACCGGGTCGTCCCATTGTTTCGGCTTGCTCTTGTCCCACAGAGCTTATATCCCAGTTCATCGGCTCCATCCTCCAGCCGTGCTCTTCCTACATTTGTAAAAGTTACAAACCACGCCCTTCACCTTTTGGATCGCTTCACCTTCCCTGACGCAGCAACACACAAGATTTTGTTCACTATGGACATAGATGCTCTTTACACCAACATCCCCAATGAAGACGGCCTAATAGCATTGAAACATTGCATCTGCAAACATCATCTGAAGATCGTCACCACAACCATCCTCATCTTAACCGAGCTGACGCTGTTCATGAACTCCTTTCAATTTATGGGTCAGCACTACAAACAAATTAAAGGAGTCGCCATGGGAACCAAAATGGGGTCCTTCTATGCGTGTCTGTTTGTGGGCTACGTGGAGGAAAAGATCTTCACTCGATACACAAGACCTCTGCCAGATCTCTTCATGCGCTACATCGACGACTGCATGGGCGTCACCTCAAGAAGCATGACTGAAACACTACAGTTCATGAACTTCATTTCATCATTTCTTCCATCTCTCCGATTCACGCATGAGATTTCCGAGGAGTCTGTGCCCTTCCTCGACATCCATATATCCACCAAAGCCGACAAACTCCATACTACCGTCCACTACAAGCCCACCGACGACCACACTTACCTGCAGTTTTCATCAAGCCATCCTGACGCCATCAAAAACGGCATCCCACTCTCCCAAATTCTGCGACACCGTCAGATCTGCAGCAGCGACGACGACTTCACACAGACCCAAACCATAGCCCCATTTCTTCTCACACCAGGGATACCCGCAAGACATCGTCAACACCGCTCGTTCTAAAGCTGAGGCCACAAGTAGAAGTGAAGCTTTGCGGGAGAAAACTCACAGTACTGCAGAAGACCGACCGGTCCTGTGTATCACGTATCATCCTCACAACATCCCCATCAAAAACATTCTCCTCAGAAACTTCCACATCATTCAAAATGACACAGTATTGAAAGACATATTTCCTGAGCCGCCGCTGGTAGCTTACAAACGTGACACTAACCTACGGCGATCATCTTGTTCACAATTCACTTCGCGCATCTGACACCTTACCATCTGGCACACACCTTTGTCAGCAACCACACTGCAAAGCATGGTCCGTATATCAACACATCCCCCGTCATCACCGGAACCTGTCATCTTTCACTGTCCACTGATCATTCACATGCCAGTCATCAGATATCGTCTATGTCATCTCATGTTCTCACCGCCCAAAGATGCTGTATGTGGGGAAGACATATCGTACACTCCCCGAACGCTGGCGGCGAGGAGCATGTTCGTTCGATCCGCCTCGGATACAACAACCAGGTTGGACGTCGTTTCAACGAACTCCCTGATAGCCTCACACATTTCAGCATACGCATCCTTTGGCAAAATACATCCCACTTCATCCGCCGCAAAATGACAGAATCCTTTTTCGCCCACATGCTTGGCACTTACTATCTGCGCGGCTTGAACATTAGCCCTTAGGGATGTATGCTCGGGCTGATGGGTGGTTGGTGCCAGACTTGACCTCACTGCTGATACTTGATGCTACTGTTGATACTTGATGCTACTGTTGATACTTGATGCTACCGTTGATACTTGATGCTACCGTTGCACTGAGTGTGTGTGTATGTGTGTGTGTGTGTGTGTGTGTGTGTGTGTGTGTGTGTGTGTGTGTGTGTGTGTGTGTGTGTGTATGTGTGTGTGTGTATGAGTATGCATGTACGTGAGCGGCAGCAGGCACGAGTAAATGCGAATGTATGCAATGACGAGAATGTATGTAGACGTAAGTTTTGTGCAATGTGTTTTGTGCGTGTGTATTTGCGTCATTTTCTTTATTATTATTATTATTTTTATGTCATTCTGAATTTTTTCTATACAGGATGACGTCTTTTCTTTCTATTAATTCTATCGTGTGTTCTTTTCTGTTCTACGGCGTTGTTTCCATATCACCCAGAAGAAGGATCTTTGATCCGAAACGACGTGTTCGCCGCGCGCGCGCGCGCGTGTGTGCGTGTGTGGATTCTGCTGAAAGGTTAACACCATGCAGGACCTTTTTCATTATGTCACAAAATTTGATTACTTTACATAGAAACGTCTTCTTTTCTGTAAACTTTACCGCATTTTCGTGAACTCACAGATGTTTCACTTCCTGCAGGTGCATGAATTGTACACACTGTGAACCAGATTCGTCCTATTTGGAATTCAGTTAGAATTTTGCCTGTGGGAATGCACTTCACAGTGTTGAGGAAGTAAGGAACATTCACTACTACCAGCAATCTTGTAGGCTGACCATTGGCTTCAATATTAGCTGAAACTTGAAATTGTTTACCAAACGGACATGCATTTTGTTTGATTAAATTTGAAATGTCGAGCAATTTCGTGAAATACGGAGCATGAAAAAAATTAGCCTACGTCTGTGCGTACTGCACGACATTCCACGTATTTATAAATGTTGTCATGAGATATACTTTTTATTACATGGAATGTCATGCCTTATTCATCCATCAATACTGTTGATACTGTTTGCTTACAGACTGCTCGCACGTCAAAATTACAGTTAGATAAGAATGAGTCACTCGTAGGCGACTCACAGTGACGAACAGTCTTCGGGCCGACGTCTGCCGCAGTTGGCCCGCGCACGGCTGTGCGCGGGCCATCTGCGGCCGACGTCTGCCCAAAGGATCTTTTTTTGCTTACTGTGGTGTTCCTCCGTCTACCATTGATCGGTGCAACTGAGTTTATTTCTGACACGTCCCTGATTTCGATGCAATGTGAGCGACGTCGTCCTGCGCTGATTGCTGCAATCGAATCAGACATCGGTGTTTTCTTTGGAGAAATATCTCGCCGTGTTATAAACGATAATTTGACGGCGTCGGGTTGGTCAGGTAATGCGCAGGTCGTGTAATCTTCTTGCCATCTGAATCACAAATCAGGAGACGGGGGAGTACATGAGCACTCTTCTCTTGGTTTTTTTTTTTTTTTTTTTTTTTTCGATCTATGTCCATTAGCCAGTCAGAATGTGCAGAAAATGTCTAACAGCTACACAGAATTAAAACAAAAATGTCTGTCAGCTAGTAACAGTTTAAAAATGTTTGTCAGTTACTCACAATTTAACCGTTTGGCGTTCGATATATGTGTATCATCCAGTCAGAATGTGAAGAAAAGAAGGAAATGCTATTCAGAAGTAAAACACAATTCTGTCATCTATAGCTGACAGAGGCTAGCTAGTCTTACAGTTAGTCAAAATGTAAGCCTTTGGCATTCGATCTATGTCTATCATCTAGTCAGAATGTGAAGAAAAAGTCTAACAGCTTTAAAGAATAAAACAAAATAATATGTGTGTCTGTCAGTTAGTCAGATTAAAAAAAAAAAACACAAAAAAACAAAGGATGTCAGTCAGTGAGAATTTAAGCCATTGGCTGTCAGTAGCGCTTATGGTCGAGGTGATTCCTGCAGGAATCACCTCGACCAAAAGCGCTGCTGACGGCCCTTGGGTGAAAGGGTTAAAACAGGAATGCATGGTTTTCTTGCTGCATAAGGAAGAACAAGTACTTGTTGGCAGGAGAAGGCTCAGATCCACATTATCCCCAACATCGCGTTTGCTGGTGCTTTAGGAGCCAGTTGCACGAGCGAGCTTAAGCCTGCACCAGCCACTAAGCAAGGTGCGCCGCTATAGCGGCGCACCTTGCTTTGTGGCTGGTGCAGGACTAAGCTCGCTCATGCAACTGACCCCAGGTTACGAGTAAGCCAACGACCGTCAGGCCGACGTTGTAAGATTCAAAGTTATAAACTAACAAACATATCTAAAAAGGCTGGTAATTGCAGAAGCGCTATAGCGACAGCAAGCGGGTTGAAAATGAATGCATCGTTTTCAGTTAGTTAGCTTTTGAGGTGTAACGCCGAGCAGGCGGCTCAGGCCATCTCACGGCGGTACACAATTTTCAGCCTGCAGAGGGAATACAAAGTATATTTTGGCCAGCAGACGACATAGATGTTAATTATCCCCCGCACAGAAGCTTCTTATGGTTTTAGAGCCAAAATATCCGCAATTGATGGTTCTCAGGCGGATGCTGTAGGATTGGAAGTAATAAAGTAACACAAATATATAAGTACGCTTGCTGGTAACTGTAGAAGTGACATGTTACACCTACGTCTATTTGATCATTAGTAGTAATTTCTTTGCAGACGGACAAAAAACGTATCTTGGGTGAGCGCAAAGTTACGAGTCGCTTTATCCTTTATGTTTCCTGATGCTGCATCCATTTGGTCGTATCGGCTAAAAGCTACGTGCTTTCTGATAACTTTTTTTTGCAGGCGAGATCAGATGGTCAAGTGCGTACTGGTCTGCGATTTTGGACCTTACGGCTGAAAGCGGCTGAAAGCCGTAAGGTCCAAAATCACAGACCAGTACACGCAGAATTATTGTACACTTCTTGTGCGTTCGCGGCCCTTAAAAAGCCGATGTCACGTTAATATGGCTCCAACGTCGTCTCGTTCCCCCCAAAAGGCAGAGTGGAGACCAATTTCTGGACGTCAGCACATGGCGCCTTAATAAGCCATCAAGGACCATCTTATCGACCCAAACTACATGCTATCAATCTTTCCTTTCCACAGCCAGCTGCAGGAGAAAGATCGAGGATTATTATTTCCTGTTTAATGACAGACACATCTATTGAGCTTTAACTCATTGTACCCCAGACACACCACAGCAAGATAAGGATCGACCATGATAGTTCAAGGGTGATGCCAGAATAGCTTGGCGCCTATGGGCGCCAAGCTATTCTGGCATCACCCTTGAACTATCATGGTCGATCTGTGTCCTGCACTAGAGTGCAGTCTTCAGAGGACAACGGCAACATGTGGGGATTTCGGTGTTGGGGTAGAATGAGTTAAGGAAGGCTGTTCCAACGTTCTTCTATTGTTCAGAGGAGAACCCAACGGAGAAAAGAATCACGCTTAGAAAAGACAGTTACAACACAATGTATTAATATTAATTTTCTTCAAAAGAGACAAACAAACAAGACTATAGAGATCAGTCGCTACTTATCGAAGAAAGAACGTGGCGGAATCTTCGATAAGTAGCGTCTGATCTCTGCACTAGTTTGTTTGTTTATTTTGAAGAAGGTTATTTACCTGACATATTAACCCATTCAGCCCTGACGCCCTACAGCAGGAGGTGGATCAACCATGATAATTCAAGGGTAGTGCCAGATTAGCTTGGCGCCGACAGGTGCCAAGCTAATCTGGCACTACCCTTGAACTATCACGGTCGATCCATCTCCTGCAACTGGTGCATAGTCATTAGATGACGCCTCCAGAATTCGGGAAATACGGCCGTCGGGGTGAATGAGTTAATACATTGTGTTGTAACTGTCTTTTCTAAGCGTGTTTCTTTCTCTGTTGGGTTCTTCTCTGCATTTTACACACATGGCAGTCACTTTTTTTGTGTCTGGATTGCGCATTTCTTCTATTCTTCGTTTGTTTGATTGATTGTTTCTTTCTTTTTTTTTTAAATTTTATTTGTTTGTTTTTTGTTTGTTTCTGTCTTTCTTTCTTTTCTTATTTGGTTGTTTCGTTTTTGTGCATTGCGTTGGCCTTTAGGTTATTTTATTTTGTGCGTTTGTAGTCGCTTCGTGTTTGGCAGACGATTTTATTTGCAAGACATCCGTCATAGAAGTGATATCTCACGGACAGTACCTAGTTGGCTGTGCGCCTTTATTGCAAAGGCGCCAATGAGTCATGCGCTATCCTTGAGCCATCATGGCAGATCCATCTGCTTGGCCTGTGCACAGAACGCGCATAGATCTGCGACTATCATTTGAGCCAGCCATATTGCACCGGATGGGAAAGGAAAAAGGTCAGTGTCCAATTGGAAAGAGGAAGACTCTGCTCGAAGCAGAGATTTTTTTACGAGAAAGGCAGATGACAAAGGCAGGCAAAGAGATTGGTGATAGGGGGGAGGCGGGGGTGAAAAATGTGGGGCGTGGGAAGGGGGTGGTGGGGGGGGGGGGCGAAATTTCTTTTCCCAACCGAGTTCCGTAACGCAAGCTCCACGCACAGTTCTGCCTGTCGGCAGAACTGTGGGCGTGGAGCTTGCGTTACAGAACTCGGTTGGAAAAAGAAATCACGCGGGCGGGGCTTAGGGGTGGTGGCCAGGGGATGGGATGGAGGTCCTTGATAGAAGAGTGACAGGAAGAATAGGGACGAAAATTAAAGGAGAGACAGAGTCTAGCAGCTGAGTGACCCACACGAAGCACAGAAAACATTGTCCATACGAGTATCAGTTTTTTCTTCATCTCTTTGTCCTTCGCAGCGAGTCAGTGTGAAAATGTCAACTCCCGCATGACGTTTACTAATGCTAGCCCTCATGGCTGTCAGGAGCGCTTTTTGTCGATGTGATCGCTACAGGAATCACCTCGACAAATACCGCTACCGTACAGCCAAAGGGCTAACTACAACTGTAATCGAGGTCTCAGTATACTTGTGTGATATCGTAGCCGACCGTACATCACTATTGGTAACCTGAGTAGCGGCGATCGACTGACTCAGCGTCGCTGCACATCCGTGACCTTGTAATAAACAAGGTCGTGGGTACTTCTGCGGAAAACTAGAGGTAACAAGTGTGCACAGGAAGTGACGTCGATGAAAGAAAGAGAAACAAAAGGAAATTGAAAAGGGAATTGACTAATGGGAGGAAAGAAAACACGCTACATATGTAACCACTTCAGCCCAAAAACAGCACAACGTATAAATCAATCATGCTAGTTCAAGGGTGGTGCCAGAATAGCTTGGCACCTGCTAGCGCAAGCTATCCTGGCACCACCCTTGAACTACTGTGGTCGGTCAACACTACTCGAGATAAGATCAACGATGATAGTTCAAGGGTGTTACCAGAATGGCTTAGCGCTCTCTGGCGCCAAGCTGTCCTGACACTAACCTAGAACTACCATGTCGATCTCCTGAGCAGCAATGTAGTAGTAGTTACAGCTCAAAATTTGTAAATGTCTTAAATTTCAGAGCTGTCCCTGAAGATTGTGTCTTACAGTTCAGGAGACAGACCGACAACCGGCACGATGTTTTAAGGGTGTTGCCAGAACAGCTTGGCACTCAGCCATTGTGACACCAACCATGAACTATTATGTTCAATCCACATCTTGCTGCTGTGTCAGTGTCTGGAATAAAAAGCTGTTTATTAACCGCTGAACATAAAATGGGGCAGAGGCGTAAGGAAGAGGGGAAGGGCGTTAATTAAAGACAGCGTGTAGCGCACAGACAAGTATTTATGTGGGGGAGAGAGTTGGGAAGGAGAGGGAGAAGTTGTCTAGTAAAGAAGGAAAAAACTGTCGCATTTGGCTTTAAAAAATAGGGTAGTTACCCGCTGTTTAGCGCCAGTTGCGACTGTTCATTTGCGACAATGCGACAGAGCCAAGGCTGAAAGGAAAGGGAATGCGTGTGTCTGTGTTGAAGTGTGTCTATAAGCGACACTAAAGTGCATCCACATAAACAGGGGTGAGGGAGGGGACGAGAGAGCGGTTGTGGAAGGAGTGACTCAAAGATTGAGGGACACGGCAGAAAATGTGATTAGGGATCTGACGCACAGGGAAAGCAAAGGACGGGGGAAACGGGTGTCTTCGATAAAATGTGTTTATAAACGACCCAAGAATATATACATGCTTAAAGGCGCAGACCTGACCTCATGTATTACCCCCACTCCCCCCCCCCCCTGCTCCCCCCCCCCTGCCCCCTGATTCCTAATCTGCAAAAACCACAGATTCAAATGAGCTCCTGAAGTTGCAGAATTCCATGATAATCAATGTTTCTGGTTGATCAAAATTGGCTCCAAATGGAGCCATAGATTCTGGAGTCGAAATTTTTGTTTTATAATCAAGCCACAAATATTTATCAACAAGGCTGCATTCAAAAATGAGGGAGTTTTCATGAGGGATGATGTCAAAAAATACTGAATAACAGAGCCAGCTGAACGGGATTGTGAACTGGTGTGTATGTGTTAGTGTGTGTGTGTGTGTGTGTGTGTGTGTGTGTGTGTGTGTGTGTGTGTGTGTGTGTGTGTGTGTGTGTGTGTGGAGAGAGGAGTGGGAGTGGTAGAGATCGCTGTTTGTGTACGATTATATAAACTCATACATTTTTTCTTCGACCTTTACTTACTTACTTTCGACCTTTACTTACTTACTTACGCCTGTCACCCCTCCCAGTGTATAGGCCGTCGACGAGAGCCCTCCAGCGACTCCTGTCCTGTGCTTCTCCTTTGATTTTACTCCAGGTGGTTCCCAGTCTCTTGATGTCTGCTTGGAGGTCTCGACGCCAGGTGTTTCTCGGCCTACCTCTTTTCCTCTTTCCCTGGGGGTTCCATGACAATGCCTGCCTAGTGATACTGGAAACTGGCTTTCTCAATACGGTTATAATCAGGTGTATTCGTACTTCACACTCATACGGTTTTCTGTAGACTTTCGACTTTCGTGTATAATTATACAGATTTCTTCATAAAATGAACCAGTCAGTACACTACTGACATATACGATCAGTGCAATGTTATGCAAGGTATACCGCGTCTTTATACAAGATAACGTTCTCGGCATGCTGTTCACCGCCACTTGTGTCCTGGAATAATGGGACCGTTTTTATGACGTCAGATTGACGCAGGGATGAGATTTTCGGGACACGGATTTATAATAGTATGCATTTGCATGGATCCTCCCATCTGCACCGATCACAGATTCTCATGATCCCGCGGGAATGAGACTTTTGGGACACGCATGTATGACGACATTCATTCCAGCACGAGCCTTGTCATCTGTTAGAAGCATAGACGCTCATGAACTGATGCGGTATCCTCTCAATGCAGGAGTAAGCTTAGTCCTCCCCAAGCCACTAAGCAAGGTGCTCCGCTAACGCAGAGCACCTTGCTTAGTGGCTTGGGCAGGACTAAGCTCACTCATGCAACTGGCCCCAGATGACAATAATTATAATGAAGCTAAGCAGCAAAAGGAATACATCCTCATGAGGCCCTGCCTACGGAGATCCTCATGAAAATCTATGCATTTTGCTGGTACGAATGGGCCGGATGCTACGCAGGATTTACTGATATAGGCCTGTACTCCTTAGACGGAGGGAGTCGAGGTTTGAGCGAAAATGTCTTGTTTTTGTCGCTGTAATTGGTACCTATTCTGGGGATAGGGACAGAAATGCCAGTGACACGGGGACGTGATGTCGGATATAAAATAAATTCTCCGTCTCACTGTCCATCAGTCTGTATAGGCTATCTCTGTCCGTCTGGTGTCAATAAAAGTGTAAATGATGCGTACATCTGGATGTATGAGGCACGCTACAGTACTGTTACGTTCAATAGCGAAACTGATAACAGTAAAGAAGTACCCAACGGAGAAAGAAACACGCTTAGAAAAGAGTTGCCACATTCCTTCTGCGAATGAAGATAAGTAGCGGCTAATCTCTCTGTTTGTTTGTTTGTCTATTTTGACAAAGGATATTTACCCGAAATATTAATAAATTGTGTTGTACCCGTCTTTTATAAGCGTGTTTCTTTCCCCGTTGGGTACTTCTTTGCATTTTACACGCTTGGCAGTCACCTTTTTGGTCTGGATTATTTGATAACAGTAAGATATCAGTTCCATTCAAGGAAAAGAACACACAAACGAACAACAAAGCAACAGCAATCATACACACTACTAGACAGGTAGACAAATATGTGTCACACATATTGCGCACTTATATGCGATTTTGAACCGTGTGACTTTAAATCGTACGCTTCAAATATGCCAAACCAGCAAACGTTTAGCCAAGTGATCTGCTTTCTAAAAAACGAAGTCAGTTTTCGAAAAGCTCGTAGCTTTTAGAAGATTACCTTTTTGTGCGATCACCCTTATGGGAGCTCACCTGTCATTAAAGACCATCATTTAGGTGTCTGTGGACACCTAAATGATGGTCTTTAACACATTCTACCCCAGGTGACAGCTCGAACCTGATAGTTCAAAGGCGGTGCCAGAATAGCTTGGCGCCTGCGGGCGCCAAGCTATTCTGGCACCACCCTCGAACTATCACACTCGATCCATGTCTTGCTGTGGCGTGTCGGGGGTGAATGAGTTAACCCAATAAACCCTTAGGCTGAAAATTTTCAAATGTGGATATCATTATATTGTCATATAAACGCTACATTACAGCTTAAAAGACAGATCAACAATTTCAGTTCAAAGTTGTCGCCAGAATAGCTTGGCGCCTGTTGGGCGCCAAGCTGTTCTGGAACTAACCCTTGAACTACCATAGTCAAATTTATTTCGTGAAATAGTGTATCAGGATAGAAAGGGTTAATGGTGATACGTTTTGACCTTCAAGACCTCTCTTGGGACACCCGTCTTTTCAGACAACTATTTCATGCAGCGTTTTACTGTACAACTGGCTTGGGCCGCAGGCCAGCGCACAGACCCCCCCCCCCCCCTCCCACACACACACACATACAGACAGATGTGAGAAAATGTTTTTCGCATTTCAAGCTGTATTGACATCTATCGTAAGGAGGCCATTATTTTGCCGTACGTCAGGCGGCCTTTCTTGGGGAGTTCACGGCATTGGTCTTACGTCTCCATCAAAAAGATGTTAGGGTGTGGTTGTGGTCAGACTAACTGTTTTCCGCTCTGACATTCAGGCGCGTGCTGTATGATGACATACAGGTAGGAAGTATGTATGTGCCCTGGCCGTGAGGTTCAACATCGCGGACTAAAACTTAACCCATTCAGCCCTGACGCAATACAGCAGGAGATGGGTCGACCATGATAATTCAAGGGTAGTGCCAGATCAGCTTGGCGCCTGTCGGCGCCAAGCTAATCTGGCACTGCCCTTGAATTATCATGGTCGATCCATCTCCTTCAATTGGTGCATAGTCATTAGATGACGCCTCCAAAATTTGGGAAATACGACCGTCGGGCTGAATGAGTTAAAAGAGTGGGAATTTCGACGCAGTAACTAGCACACTGGCTTTCGGCGGTAGCGAATCGAGGGTGACAACCAGTGTAAAGAAAAAAAAAAAACTATAGGGCTCATCGTCTTTTGTCCACCACGAAGGTGATTTCAAAGACCTAACAGGGTCCGAACAAATTTCCACCCCAGCTGGATTCGAACCCGTGACCTTTTGGACGAGAGTCGACCGCTCTACCACCGAGCCACCCACCTCCCCCACCAGTGTTAAGAAGTGGTTTGTGTGTGTGTGTGTGTGTGTGTGTGTGTGTGTGTGTGTGTGTGTGTGTGTGTGTGTGTGTGTGTGTGTGTGTGTGTGTGTGTGTGTGTGTGTGTGTGTGTGTGTGTGTGTGTGTGTGTGTGTGTGTGTGCGTGCGTGCGTGTGTATTTCTTTTATATTTTTAAAAATATTTTTGTTGTCTTAGTTTTACTGAAGCCCTGCATGCCTTTATAATTATGTAGTCTCTAATTCGTGTCCTGTTCCTGTTCCTGTGTCCTGTTCTTGAGGAATGAGCTGCCCTTTTAAAATTAAGTTCCAAGCACCTTGTGGCAAGCCCTAGTCTAATCGATGAGCTGAAACTACTAAACGCTGCCTGAGCGGTCAGAAGAATGATTCGATCAGTCCTTAAATGGGTCTGGCCAGACTTTACACCTCTTTCCAGCATTCCTAACGACACTTATCCGAGAGGACAAGGGGTCCCCGAGCTGAAGTCGGCTGCAGCTGGCCGGCGCACATGTTTGTGCGGTGCCCACACTGAAGTCCTTTGGCTCACTTGGTATACCTTCTCCAGTTATCGGATAGTCACGTCAGCCTCGTCCCTTTTTCGAATCACGGTCTGGGTTCAGTTTGTAATCGAAGCTCATGATGAAGGTGAAAATGTTTGGCCGGCTCCGGATTTTGCTTTAAAACCCATTCAGCCTTGATACGTTGCGACAGGCTATGAACCGCCTTTGATAGTTCAAGGGTGGTGGCCAGAATAGCTTGGCGCCTGAAGGCGCCAAGCTATTCTTACACCACCCTTGAACTATCAAGGTCGATATGTCTACGGAACACGTATGCAGTCTTCAGAGGGCAACATGGTGTCTCAGGTAAAAGAGCGTCGGACTTTAGATCGTGAGGTCCATTTTCGTAACCCGTTGGGGTCAACATTTGCACTGAACCTATGTTGGTGTCCAGTCTCTCGTGGTGGATAAAGATGTTAAGCCCTAAACTTTTAACGTTCTTTAGATGACATTTCAGATGACAATACCAAATTTCGGGAATTTCGAGTCAAGGGGTCGGTGTGGTAAATGAAAAACGGTTTTTGTATTTACAGTGAGGCACTGATGCAGTGCACCTGAATTGATATATGTCCACGTCGATCGCACTTTACAGACTGTGCCCCTTGTTTTTTCCTGTGACCTGCAGAACAGTGTTTTGTGTGGAGTGGGAGAGAGGGAGGAATGAATTCTATTGTTTCATTTCCTTACCAGGCAGCACTATCTATATTATCACACTCTACCCCAGGGCCGAAATCCCCAAATTTTGAAGTTGCCTTTTGAAGAACTGTATCAGAATTCTAGAGACAGATCGAGCATAATAGTTTAAGGGTGGTGCCAGAATAACTTGGCGCCTAAGGGCGCCAAGGCTATTCTGGCACCACCCTTGAACTATCATGCTCGATCCATGTCTTGCTGTGGTGTGTTGGGGCTGACTGCGTTATGCAGACTGCAAATTATCAAACTATTATCAGGGATTCGTCTGTTTGAGATTACGCTGATGTATCATTTTTTATTTGTATGAAATATACCAAAATATAAAATATACCAATATACCTTATCAATTATATATTTCATTCAGTCGTGTGATATATTGTCTGCTTGTATGATGAGTTGTGTGCGCGTCTCTTATTTGAATTTGGCATCACAATAATATGGCACTGCCTTTTACCCGGGCTTTTGGCTGTCGGTAGCGCTTTTTGTCGACACCCCGACAAGACACGCTACCGACAGCCCAAACGGTGAAAGTTGTTATCCAGGCAAAGCTTTATGCCAATAAAACGAGTTTTTAGTGTTTGTTCTGCCTTAACTAAGGCTCTCACACCCACCGCTTCACAAGTCTTGTGAGTAGCCACAGCTGACAGAGGTGTCCTTACTGCCTTGTGGTCCCGCCGGCGTCAGAGAACTCTCCGACGAAGCAATGAAGAAGACAAACAGAACAGTCTTTCATTCTACAACGTTTAACTCTGTCGAGACGTGCCGCATCCGGATTCGCGGCTTTACGCCGCGAATCCGGATGCAGGCACGTCTCGAAAGAGTTTACTTCATGATTGCTCAAATTCGCCGATACAACGGGTCATCGATGTTGCAATGCCTCAGCTAGGACTTTTCTACAACACATGTGACGTACCAGCGGTTTTCCACTAAGGGAAGGAACTCTTCTGTGTACAAAGGGGAACTTAACTCATTCTACCGCAGACACACCACGGCAAGATAAGGATCGACCATGATAGTTCAAGGGTGATGCCAGAATAGCTTGGCGCCTATGGGCGCCAAGCTATTCTGGCAACACCCTTGAACTATCATGGTCGATCTGTGTCCTGCACTGCAATGCAGTCTTCAGAGAACAAACGGCAAAGCCGTGGGGATTTCGGTCTTGGGGTAGAATGAGTTAATTAAGTTAGCCCTACTGTCCAGCATTATTGTAAGACATGCTAAGAACAATAATAAATGATATATTGTGTTATATATAAACCCTTTACTGCCTGGATTAGTTCGTTGTAAGTTAGTTTTTTTTATGTGTAGAATTATTGTAAGAGTTGACAAGAACAGTTATAAAGGGGATTTTGTAAACTGTTTTCCCTTTCCGGCCTCGAGGAAGTTGCTATAGGTTTCACGGATGTTCATTTTTCAGCTGTTGCTTTGAAAACAAAAAACCGTTTTCCGGACATTATTATTCAGTCTATGTTGGTCAGTCCTTTGAGGGGAGAGGTAAAAACCTCAGTTGCAACTATAGCCATAAAAAATAATATACATATTATATAATAAGTCGTCTCCTCCGCCAACATTGTACGTGCCAGTTTGGATTCCATTTGTCCGTAATCAGTTGTATAGGCACCCCAGAATTACCGAATCGCCAGTCGGAGGATGTAAATAGGCCTGGTCTTCGCAGACAAGAGGCATAGATTCTCGTGAGCCCCTGCGACAGCAGGGGCTCACGAGAATCTATGCCTCTTGCAGAAGAAATTAGCTGACTGAGGAATTGTAAACTGAGTTGATGGTGGCTGGCATGCAGGAAAAGAAGAGAAGGGAGGTGCGGGAAAGATGAGTTGTATTGGAGGTTAGTGCTGAGGGTGGGGTGGCGGGGGGGGGGGGTAGGGGCGGGGGGTGGAGGTGGGAAAGATGAGAGGGCGGAGGATGTGCGTGGGGGTGGAAGTGGGGGGGGGGGGGAGGCTTGAAGGGCTAAACGGGAGTAATCGATTTCGTCACGATGCGCAGGAGTGACGATTTCAGGCGGGCCGTTCTCCGGAGAGCCCTGTCTGCTGGTCGGATGGGCAGTCAGGATTATTGTTATCCTTTTCACGGCCTCGTATTTTTGAAGCCAACTGACTGGCTGTCATTCCGTGTTCTACTCTGTACATCTGCTGAGCATTACGTGCGATTATCCAAAGCTGGATGGATCAGCCGTGATGACTCGAGAAAGCACTCGTGACTTCCCTTTGGGCAAAGTGTCCCAAGGACTGTTTGTTTCCTGGCTTCAACCCCGACCTCTTTTGCAGGACGACAGATCTTTTATTTTCCTTGTCAAAAAACGCTGGCTTATGATGGTCTATCAGCCCTGTGACTGTCAGAGTCGCGCTTTTTGTCGTGTGTAACAATCGTGTGTAACAATCGTGTGTAACAATCTCCTCGACTAGAAGCGCTACCGACAGCCAACAGATTAACTCATTCTGCCCATGATAATTCAAGGGCAGTGCCAGATTAGCTAGGCGCATGTCGGCGCCAAGCTAATCTGGCACTGCCCTTGAATTATCATGGTCGACCTATCTCCTGTTGTAGTGCGTCAAGGCTGAATGGGTTAAAGAATAAACATAACAACCCCTTCACTGCAAGGAAACGTGGACACTGACGGTCCAGCTGCAAGAGACATAGACCTTCACAGTTGCGGGGTCTCATGAAGATCTGTGCCTCTTGCTGACACCACTTTGCGTACATGTTTCTAGTACATCTAGGTCTCTTTCAGGGGCGGATCCAGGGGGTCCTGACTGGGGGGGGGGGGAGGGCAAATTCGCCGCCGACGAACACCCCTCCCCCTCCCCCCTCCCCCCTCCCCCCTCCCCCTCTGCGCCCCTCCCCGCGGCCCCATCAAAAGGCTAAACTAACTTGAACCGGAACTGACATAAAGACGTAAGACTGTTGTGTAAGGCATCTGTTATTTTAGTCTCGCCGCGGACAAAGACGGCCGGGGAAGTTCAATGATCCTTAACCAGACTCCGCTGTATCAGCAGTCGGGGTCAATTATCCGATTAACAGGTGACACCAGACGGTCTACCCGCAGCCATAAGCCGACCTCTTGCTTTTTATTTGGACAATTGCCTCAGCTAGGCGTGTCATCAGTCGTAAGCATATCCTCAGATGACTGCCTCAGTCTGAGGATGGTACATGTGTATAGCACATCAAAATGTATAGCTTTTCAGGAGCCCCTTTGCCTGCAGGGGCGCATGAAACTCTATGGTTCTACTGTGTAGCCTTATGTCAACAGGGACTGAATTCTCACCCACAATTTTTATTGGGGTGGACTAACACTCAAGGACTTACATCATATGGCTGACTCGGAGTGAGGATGCGATGCTGTTGATATCGCACAGTGAGAGATACTACTTTTCATGGGCCCCTTTGTTTTGCGGGGTCATTTGACACTGTCTGTTTCTGGTTGAAAGACTATGACGGGTCGCGCTTTTTGTGCGAACTGAGGTTGTTTGACTAATCTCGACACATTAGGCCCACCCACTGATTCAGTACGTAAGTGAGGACAAGAAAGGTTAAGAAGACTACTTACCGTGATGAAAAGAAATCTCACCCAGCAACCAACCAAACACCACTTAAAAAACAAAACAATAAAAACTAACCAACCATCCACTTTAAAAAAAAATCCCATAAAACTCTAACCAACCCTCCATCACCTTAAAAAAAAATAATTGTCAGGGTTGACGGGGCGAGTGGGGGGGGGGGGCAGGGCCCCCTGCCCCCACCCCCACCCCACCCCCCACCCCCGGGATCCGCCACAGTCTTTGGCGTTGAATTGACACAGACTAAACATAATCTGCGTCCACTGCAGGGACTGGGTTAATACTAGTGCTACTTCCGTTACTTCTTTGTGCTACTTCCGTTACTACTACTGCTGCTACTACTACTGCGTGCATATTTACGGAATTACAACTTGTGTCTTGGGAGATGGATCAGCTCGCCGTGCAGGGAGAGCAACGAAAAGGCTCGCCGAGCGAATCAAACGTCAACCCTATGGCGGATCGGTAGGGCTTTTTGTCGCGATGATTTCTGAAAAAATCATTGCGACAAAAAAGCGCTACCGACTGCGAAAGAGCGAACATTATACTTAGCTATGACAGGCGCCATTTGATCAGCTGGTAAATAAATTCAGGTTTGTTTTTTTTTTTTTGCTTTTTTTTAGCAAACCACAGGCCTCATTTGCTGGTAAATACATGTGTTTGCACAATGTTGGTCTAGTCGTGTGAAGGCAAGAGACAGTATGTTTAATTTGATGAAAAGCGAGATTCACTTTACATTAAAACGAAAACCTTTCTCGTCACAAAATTAGACACGCTGTCTTTTGCCCTCAAATCTTGCTTTCCACAAAATGGACTTAATTACTGTCTTTTGCCTTGTCAGGACATAAGGCACGGCGCTGTCAAAAGCTCGCGGTTTAATTTGCCATACGTCAACCTTAAAATTATCGATGTTGACTCCGTTAACGAAAGGGGTATTCTTTGTGCCACCGCCCCCAAAAAGTCACGTTTTTGAATGATACAGCCTAATACTGACGTGCACTACTTTTGCTGTCGATCTATTTCTGTCTTACATGGGCCACAGCCAGAATGTCCGCTTTTTTTAGATAACCTGTCCCTGCCACTGGGCGCATATTTTGTTCCATAAATCTCTGTTCATTCAGCGACTACAAGCCACAACCGTCTAAGGGAATTGCACACAAATTGATCTCATCAAGAGGCATTGATCTTCATGAACCCCCGCATTTGCGGGATCCATGAGGATCTATACCTCTTGCAAAGTTGGATGGTGTTAATATTTTTTCTCGGCAGTGAAGGCATAAACATTGAAAACTTGCTTTTCACCCAAAAAGGACATTTCTTTTTTGCATTTTTTTTTCCCAGAATAGGGCAGACGTTTATTTTCGTTTTTAGGGCCATCAGACCAAAATGTGACTGCAGTGATAGCTTAAACTGTTGTTTTACTGTCCACCTTGACTTCACCTTTGACAGCTCAAGGAAAGTGTCCGATTAAATGTCTATACAAGTACATGCACCGAGCTAATCAGATACGCATAATAAACTGTCATAGATGGACTCGATCATTTTGCCTTTATTTAGCACACACACAAAAACCCATCACGTCCATTTTTTTGTTGTTGTTGTTTGTTTGTTTTGTTTTGAAAAACCAGATTTTCATTGTATAACAATGGAAATCTCGCTGTTTTCCAAAATGAAATTGCTGTTTTTCGTCAAATAGCGACACGCATTATCATGGGATAAAACGTGATAAAAAATAAACGGGAATGACTCTGGAAGGGCAAGAATTAGCGACAATCCTCGGTTGGATAGCATTTTCCGCAGTGGTTTGTTGTGTTCTGTTTTGTGATGCGTTTTGTTGTTTAAACGCAGGTCTAATCCACTCCATGCGCAAGAGACATAGATTCTCATGAGCCCCTGCATCCGCAGGGGCTCATGAGAATCTATGTCTCTTGCTGAACAGATCACCTCCAGCAGTTCAGCAGATTAAAGTTGTTGTACGTGGGCTACGTTGCGTCTGTTTTATGCGCTAGCGTTTACGCAGAGAGTGCAGTAATAAAATTGATTTTCCCTGTCTCCATGTTGCTGCAGCTTCCTGTGTTTACTACAAATATACTACTTTGTAGACGAACGCTTGATGATCTCCTTCGACTGCGGAGAACCGGGCTGCAACAACTGGGCTGAATTTCTGAAAAGCATCGGCCATTTTCCGCGCGAAATAAAATCTTTGTTCGTGTTTGGGTCGCCGCGAAGCATGCTGGTGCTAACCCCTTCACCGCCGAGAAAAAATGTGAACGCCACCCAGCTGCAAGAGGTATAGATCCTCATGAGCCCTGCAATTGCGGGGGGCTCATGAGGATCTATGCCTCTTGCTGGCACCACTTTGTATCCATGTTCCTTTGACAGCTAGGGTGTTTTGTTTTTAAATTAACGAAGACTGCAGAAACACAATCTGCATCATTTGGCACTGAACGGGTTAAAAATATTCGCGAAGGGCCGGCGTAGCGGTTTACGCCGACAGTTTTATATTTTGACTTTTTTTTTCTGCCTCCCCCCCCCCCCTCCTTCACCTCAGCCCTCACCGTATGTGCAAATATTATGATATATACCGCAGACGCTATGTAAACATTACTGAATATAGACTGAAATATTTTGAGATGATGGATTCAAAATTCGCCTGCCTGATGCCAGTCACTATTGGCCTGCCTGCTTTAGCAGAGCCCGTTCATTTCTTTGCAATGGCCATGGGTTCTCATGAAAAAGAAAACGTCGAATGAAATATTTCGCGGAGAAGCATTCTGAATTATTCTAGCAGTGTTATTCTAGTACTGATTTGCCTGTTTCGTACTTATAGCCAAGAGACACAGATCCTCATAGGCCCCTGGAATTGAAAGGGCTCGTGAGAATCTTTACCTCTTGCCGGCGCAGGGCTCGATCCAGTCAGAACAATGAGCTCATCGGTATTGCGAATATTGCTAACAGTTGAAAAATAACCTGTTTTGTCTGTGACGGATACAATGATCATCACGAGTCTATGCAACTTGCAAGGACTCGTGATGATCTCTGTCTTGCTGGTAGGGATCGATCCAATCAAAAGGAGGAGGCCATCGGTATTTAGATCTGTGACTGTTAAAAAGAAAGAGAGAGAGAGAAAAAACGGCAAAGATAGCTTCCGGTACCGGAAGTTACTTGTCCTTCACCGTGATTGGTCCCTTTGGAGTCACGTCGCGGATGATGCCACAGGTTATGGCCTAGCTTTGGATTGCAAGCATGTCATTGTATGGACGGAGCGGTCTTGCGGTACTCGAGTGACGTACATTTCTTCAAAAACTAGCAAGGTTTTGTTTACAACAAACGACTCCCAACAACGAACGAGAACGATATTACAGGGGGTAACCAGCGTGTGCTACAAGCATAGTCAACATTCCAAACATCTCCAAGAGGCATAGATCCTCATGAGCCCTCCGGGCTCATGAGGATCTATGCCTCTTGGAGGTGCTTGGAGTCTTATTTATGCTTATGGCCCAAGCAGATTATCCGCCATGATTTCGCTCTCGTTCGTTGCCGAAAGTCGTTCGTTCAAACGAAACCTCACCAATACTATCTAAGTGCGGTTTACAAGTCAAGCCTTAACCCAGACCAAAAAAGTGACAGACAAGCGTGTTGAATGCAAAGAGAATCCCAACAAAGAAATAAACACGCCTAGAACTGACAAGTGCGTGTTTTTTTTAAATTTTTTTTTAGTCTATTTCTTTTACGGAATTTTCTTCTTCTTTTTTTTTTAAATCCCTTGCCCGCCAGACGCTGTAAATGATGTGTCCGTGTCACTGCAAATGGTATACCCGAGTCACTGTTGATTACATTTTATGCCATAGTTCCATGGGGCCTCCTCGTGAGTGTCCGCATTTGCATAATTTGCTGGAAAGGGAATACTGTATTTATAGCTCATATGGAATGTCGTCGTTGGAACGCCAGCAAGTAAAGGTTAACCCTTTAAACATCATATCTTTTCATTACGTTGTCTGCACATAGTCTCGCGAGAGTTAATCCCCTCTCAACACACACAGTTTATCATTATCCTGTCTTTATTTCGTCTCGCATTGATAATCAGCCTCCTAAAGACCCACACATTACCATTATCTTCTCTTTAGTTGGTCTCAAGTGAGTTGACCCTCTAAACACCCAAACATTATCATTATTCTCTCTTTGCCAGCAGGCGCATGTGCGACCTACTGTAGCATGGAAGATGACTGCTATTAGAGTGTCCACCCAGTCAGCAATCGGTCCTCGGACCCGAGGACCTTTCACGTACTGGGTAGAGTGACCAAATAGTTGTAGCTAATTCAATCTTGGGGGCCACGTCCTCCGGCGACCTCCATGCAGACGACTAAAAGCTGCAAGAAACAAGAGTGAATCATGTTAGAGTACACGTCTCAACAAAACCATTGCATGACGACCTTCGGTTGAGCGTGACTGCCTATTGCCCATTCTTAACCCTTTGGCTGTCGGTAGCGGTTATTGTCGCGATGATTCCTGAAGGAATCATCGCGATAATAACCGCTACCGACAGCCAAAGAGTTAATGAGCGAGCGAAAGGGAGGCTTCTTGAGACCTTCGCCTCGTTGTTTGGGTTGCTATGACATTAACACTTTTTCTGCGTCATTCTTTGCAATGTTTTTTTGGTTGTCGTTGTTATTCCAAAATTCGACATCTCTTTTGGATTTGTGCCCTGCAGTGACCTGCACACAGTCTGAAAGTCACAACTCAAAAGAGAGGTTTCTTCAGACATTCACCTCATGAATATTACAATTAATCCTGAATGTACATTCTAATTTTTAACAAATCACAAAACCATTGGATCCAGTTCTTTCACCGTGCTTAGTGGGGCCCTGCTATACTTAATACGTTGAGACCAGTGGTATAATAAAATTCTCAAATTTGGGAGTTTGCTCTAAAGACCACAGTATACAAGTTTAAGATTATAATAATTTTTTGACTGATTCTATTTGCAAGAAAATATGTTACTTGCATGCAGGTCCTTCTTACATAACCTGTCCTTGCAACAGCTACTGTACCTATAGAATCAAAGCAATAAATAACATTTGACACGGATAATAAAAAAGAAAAAAATATCCACTATGATAGTTCAAAATTGGTGCCAGAATAGCTTTACGACACCCATTAAAGGCCCACTACCACCATAACTGTTCAAAGATACACTTCTGTAGCAAATGGTTACAAAACGTCACACACAGGTCTAATTATGGTTTATTTAGACACAGGACGATCCAGTACAGCACACGTCGTCTTTATCTCAAGTAATTTGACAATGACTCTAATTCGTACTATAAATGTAATGCTTTCAGCATGTGAAACAGCTAAAAATAGATTGACAGGCTAACGGCTGCGCAGAATAAATAAGCGCGATTACGCGTGCGCTTTTTTTCTGCGTGTCCCAGCTGCTGTTAAATTTGACTAGGAGGTCAACAAGGCTTAATAAACACAAATGGCGCTGAAATGTGTCTTCATGTTTACGCGTAATGGGACTTTAACTATCACGGTCATTTTATGTCATTTTGAACGGCTTAACCCATTCAAGGTGTCCCTCATCATTAGCTGCAGAAGTGTCGTACAGGTTTGCCTCCGGCAACGCTATACGACACTTTCGCAGCTACTGATGTGGGGTGCCTGTGAATGAGTTAACAGTCTAATTCTGGATGACAGATATTAACTCTTGCTTCATCCACTCTGTCTACGCCTAATGCTGGTCAGGCTCCATCACACTGACGTGGGTTGCTGGAATTGATTTTTCTGTCCATATGACCAATTCGTCAAAGAAACAGATGCGAATGGGTGTCATCCTTGCACATGTACAGCAAAAGGATAGACCCTCGTGAGCCCCTTACTGCTGCAGAGACGCACGAGGCTATGTGTCTCTTGCCTACAGACGAAAGGTCTTGGGTTTGGATGCGAAGTCAACAACAGATAGGTTTGATAGCTTGGTTCTTACGACACAGCACTGTGAGGCACTGATGTACATGGGATTTAATTCTCTAGAGAAAGGCATAGCTTCTCGTGAGCCGCTGCTCTTGCACAAATCATGGTATCTAGCAGGTGAAATGATTTACTGTCTGATTCAAAGTAGTTGAATGGTTTCAGATCCACCCGACCCCGTCATGGTCTCTATACTGTCCGGGGAACATAGATGACGACACGATTCGCCTTAACCTCTTCACTGTCAGTGATCACGAACTGCGAAGTCAGACACGACTACGCACTTAGTGACATTTGCGTGACTACGACTACGCACTGAGTAGCATTTGCGTGACTGCGAAGTCAGACACGACTACGCACTGAGTGACATTTGCGTGACTACGACTACGCACTGAGTGGCATTTGCGTGACTGCGAAGTCAGACACGACTACGCACTGAGTGACATTTGCGTGACTACGACTACGCACTGAGTGGCATTTGCGTGACTGCGAAGTCAGACACGATTACGCACTGAGTGACATTTGCGTGACTGCGACTACGCACTGAGTGGCATTTGCGTGACTGCGAAGTCAGACACGACTACGCACTGAGTGGCATTTGCGTGACTGCGAAGTCAGACACGACTACGCACTGAGTGGCATTTGCGTGACTACGAAGTCAGACACGACTACGCACTGAGTGGCATTTGCGGGACTGCGAAGTCAGACACGACTACGCACTGAGTGGCATTTGCGTGACTACGACTACGCACTGAGTGGCATTTGCGTGACTGCGAAGTCAGACACCACTACGCACTGAGTGAGTGACATTTGCGTGACTACGACTACGCACTGAGTGGCATTTGCGTGACTGCGAAGTCAGACACGACTACGCACTGAGTGGCATTTGCGTGACTGCGAAGTCAGACACGACTACGCACTGAGTGGCATTTGCGTGACTGCGAAGTCAGACACGACTACGCACTGAGGGACATTTGCGTGAAGAACACAGACGTGAACACGACCAAAACAGGCATTCAGAACATTGGACTTAACCCATTCAGCCCTGAGTCCCTATAGCAGGAGATGGATTGGCCATGATAATTCAAGGGTTGTGCCAGATTAGCTTGGCGCCTGAAGGCGCCTGCAACTCTAAACACGAAATATCGTGGCCAACAGGGCAATTGCAAAAAAAAAAAAAAAAAAAAAAAAAAAAAAAAAAAAAAAAAAAAACCTGTTTAGTATTACGAACTCCTTGCTTGGCAAGTGTAAGACTTCTCCGCTTCCCGTTACCATCCTTACAAGCGATCTTCCTCAAGTTTTTGCGACTTTTCCTGTGATAAGATCAGACATATCGCGACGAACTGGATAAGCTTAGTTTGTCTGTTGTTTTATTGCCGTCACCTTGTTTCGGTAATGGGACCTCTTTCGCATGTTTTGAGCCATTTACAGAGGGGACTATTCTCGACATTTTAAAAAGACGCCTCCAAAGACATGCGAAAGAGATCCCATACCCACGCCTCTTCTGATTGATCTGTTGATTGGTCCCATGACCCACATCATTAATGTGTCTCTGTCCACTGGTGTATTCCCGGACGAGTTCAAGACGGCCTTAGTTAGACCATCGCTGAAAAAAACCAAACCTCGATCCTAATGTACTGCAAAATTACAAACCTATCTCCACCCTTCCCTTTATTTCTAAAATCCTCGAGAAGGTTGTTTTATCTCAGATGTTGAAGTACCTCCAAGAAAATTCTCTCCTACATCCCTTCCAGTCCGCATACTTACCTGGCCGCTCCACTGAAACTGCCCTGATTGGAATCTTAAACGATCTCCTTTGCGCTGCGGATAATAATGAGCTGTCTGTCCTGACTCTCCTTGACCTGTCCGCAGCCTTTGATACTATCGATCACTCCATTCTTCTGTCCCGCCGTGAGATGGCCTTAGTCGCCTGCTCGGCGTTAAACACCTATAATCAATCCATTCTTCTGTCTCGTCTTCACTTTGACTATGGCTTCTCTGACCGTGCTTTACTCTGGATGGAGTCATACCTCACAAACCGGCGTCTAGTTGTCTCTGTCAACGGCTGTCACTCTGCCCCAGCCCCACTACTTTTCGGAGTGCCCTAAGGTTCTGTGCTCGGACCGATTTACTCCATTCTGTTAGTGCAGCCGTTAGCTGCTATTTTTTCAAAGTATTCTGTTTGACATCATATGTTCGCTGATGACACACAGTTGCACGATTCTGATTCCGTCTCTGAAGCGGGTCGTTTAATTTCCAACATGGAAACTACCTGTCTGACAGAAGTTAAGACTGGATGATTAGAAATAAACTCCAGCTAAATGATGGTAAACAGAGTCCATGCTTATCACAGCTGGTGTGCGTCCTTCGCAGTTGTCCTGTCTCCCAGTCAAATCTCTGTCTGTCAAAATCAAATCACTTTCTCTGACAGTGTCAAAAACCTTGGTGTTTTCATTGAAAGCGACCTTAAAATGGATAAGTATGTTATTCATATGTGCAGATCAGCTTTTATTGAACTTCGGCGCGGCATTAGCAGTGTTAGACAGTATCTGACGCCCGAAGCAACTGCAACTCCTCGTCTACCCCTTTGTTTTATCACGGTTAGACTACTGTAACTCCCTCCTTTCCGGCCTGCCTAAAACCCAGCTAGATAAACTGCAGAGAGTGTAAAACAGTGCTGCCCGTCTAGTTCTGCGCGTGCGTAAGCGTGACCATATCCGCCCCACCCTTGTAAAAACTCCATTGGCTGCCCGTACACCGAAGAACGCATTCTGTATTAACTGTCCTGCATGTGCTTCAACTCTAATGATCAACCTGACTTCCCCTGCTTATATCTCTGACTTACTCCATCTATACTCCATCTCGCACCCTCCGTTCTTCCTCTGATGACACGTAAATTTCGCCTTCCCAATTTTAAATGTAAAACACGTGGCGGTCGTGCCTTCGCCCATCTTGGCCGGTGGCCCCGCCACATGGAACAGCCTCCCCGCCCCGGTCCGTAACTGTCAAAAGCTCTCCTCATTTAAATCACTTTTAAACCCATCTCTACAACGCTGCCGTTCACTAGTTCATTTCCCCAGCCATGCACAATTCATCACCACGGTCAGGTGTGTGTGTGTGTTAGTGTGTGTGTGTGTGTGTGTGTGTGTGTGTGTGTGTGTGTGTGCGTATGTTGTGTGCGTGTGTGTGCGCCGTGTTAGTTGTTAGCCTTTTTATTGTATCGGCAGCGATTAGAGCTACTTTTAAAATAAGCGCTTAACAAATCTCCTTTATTATTATTATTATTATTATTATTATTATTATTATTATTATTATTATTATTATTATTATTATTATTATTATTATTATTAACGTGGCAGGAAGAGGTTAGTCTGGCACACTTCTGTACATTGCACTTTTTCTCCACCTGGTGAGGAGGGTCACGCTCCCTTCTCGGCAGTTGGAAAAACGGGGGATGCTAGTGGCGCTATCTGGCGTGCAGATTCCTGTAGGAATCACGTCGACAAAATGCGCCCTTTGTCTGTCAGTATCGCTTTTTGTCGCGATGATTCATGCAGGAAATATCGCGACAAAAAGCGCTACCTACAGCCAAAGGGTTAATATTTGGAACATTTAGTAGGCCAGTAGTTGGTGAAGGATGTGCTAGACAGTGGCTGCCTCGCGCCTGACAAAGGGATAGATCTCTGTTCTTACGCTGATAGCGGCCTTTTTTGTTGTTGTTTTTATGTAATTTAAATATATTTTTTTTTTTTTAGGTTTTAGTTTTTAGTTTTAGTTTCAGTATTTATTTATTTATTTACTTTAAATTTAGTTTTTTGTTTGTTTGTTTGTTTGTTGTTGTTGTTCTTGTTTGTTTGTTTGGGTTTTTGTTGTTGTTGTTGGGTTGTTGTTTTTTTTGTTTTTTGTTTGGGGGAGGGGGGGCGGGGTAGGGGGGGGGGGGCTGCTGATCCAAATGCAGCGCATATTGCGGGAGATGGATCAACAAGTAAAAGGTACGTTTGAGTAGTAAGTCCACGAGCCAGTGAACAAACCAAGGCCGACGTTGGCACGATGAACATTTTACCCCATACAGGTCTTGTCAGAGGTCAACACAGGTTAAGTTCCAGCTAGTTTTCGATCGAAAGGTTCGGGAGCTCAGATCCTGGCGAAGATGTCATTTGTACAGATTCTGCGTGGGTCCCCTCCCCGTGAAGCGCTGCGACATACGCCTGCTCAGTGTTGTATGGTGTCCCGTTTCCTTAGCGAAATATGAAAAACTTGCCAGACTAGCTGGCACGCTGCCTGACTTTACCCTTCCCTACCAACAGACGCACATGTACATTATGTTTCCGAAATCTGTGTTCACTGAACAACCAAAGGCCTCAACTGTCCAAAGAACGCAAAGTGGGTCTCGGCAAGAGGCATAGATCCTCATGAGCCCCCGCAGTCGCGGGGGCTCATGAGGATCTATACCTCTTGCATTTGGATCGCGTTCACATTTTCTCGACGGTGAAGCGGTTAGGTCAGTCTTCTCCTTGTGGAGCAGAACTGAGGGAGATGTCTAACCCAGTACGCAAAAGGCTATCGGGTTGAAATCCGCCGTAGTGGGGCCCGCGCACGACTGTGTGCGGGCCCAATGCGGCTGACTTCGGCCCGATAGCCTTTTGCAAGCTGGAAAGCCCAGTAAACAAAATGTCAATAGGCATAGGTTTGCCGTCAGTGGTCCCTCCCTACACAGCATTGCACGAGCCATAGACGATGGGCATGGATAAACAATCCAGACCAAAAAGGTGACTGCCAATCGTGTAAAATGCAAAAAAGTACCCATCGGAGATGGACATTGATAGACGTTGATGGCCTGTTGAAGAGTGTGCGATTACTGATAATTCGGTGTGCTTCTACCGCCACGATTCGATATTCTTATTACGCAAGGAAAACAAACTGAAGGAAATGAATCGACTTTGACATGACAATTTTCCGAATGACCTGTTGAACGGAGACAGCAGTGAAACGTTGAACATTTAGGGTTTACCCGTATGTCCACCACGTAAGTGGCTTCAAAGACTGAGAGCACCGAATAGGGTCTGAACAAATTGTGATCCCAGGTGGATTCGAACCCGCGACCTTTGGGACGAGAGTCGAACGCTGTACGACCTGAGTCACCCAGCCCCCCGTAGACCGCAGTGAGGTTTCGTGTGTAATCAACGACTCCCAACCACGAACTAGAGCTAAATCACGGCCAATGGTAAGTTGTTTGCCATAAGCATCTATAGACATCGCTCCGACAACTCCAAGAGGCATAGATCCTCATGTGCCCAGAGAGCTCATGAGGATCTATGCCTCTTGGAGATGTTCGGAGCGTTGCCTATGCTTCTGGGACACACTGGTTATCCACCGAGACTTCGCCGCTCTCGTTCGTTGGGGGCTGTTCGTAGTAAACGTAAACCTCACCGGTTACGCTTGGGATATCATTCTTGATGCAGCTCCCGAGGGTTGACGCCAGATAACAATGACAATGACAATGACAATGACAATGATTCTTTATTTTACAACGGTGAACATTTGACACAACCATTTTTCGAACTTGCCGTTGCTAATCTAATCTACAAATAATGCACAAAGTGTGAAAATATTATATTGAAAGAAAAAAAATTATGAATGATATGAAACAAAACAACAAAAACAACAACAACAAAAACGTGCACACACACACGCATACACACATACACAAACACGCGCGTGAACGCACACACTGAATGACATAGGGTCGCAGTGAAAGTATTACGATAATGACGTGAGGTAATTGAAAGAGTAGCCATTTTGTAAAGTGCGCCAAATCCGCAACGTAATTGCTGATTGTATTGGGAGCACCTATAGAGGAGGTGTACGCACGGGTCAGGCCAACTAGACAAAGAAGTAAATTTTCGTCGGGCCGGCGTGAGCCTTTGTTTGCCAGGCGCGCAAAAGAGCGTGTGGGGCAACTCAGTTATGCCGACGCAGGCACGAGGACATGCTACTTACCTGGGAAGTAGTCACAGGCTAGAATTTAATCCCCGGTGTATTCACCCCTTAAAAGCCGTGGCAAGGCGAACGCTACATATCTGCATATCACTTGTAGTCCTATGTCCTTTATGCCCCCCCCCCCCCCCTCCTTTAAATTACATTGTGTCCTTTGCACGAATGTCGATCAGCGTGCAGCAGTGGTTATAAACGCGAAATCCGCGATCACTGGCAGCAAAGGGGTTCAGAGATGCACGTGATGAGCGTCGTAGATCACTGAGTCTTCGACACCTTGAAGCCCTGCAGCTGCAAAGGCTTTTGGCAGTCTGTGTTACACGCGAGTGGAAGTGGCCGGATTAGGGATTGTCATTCTCAAAACAGTAATGTACAACAGGGAGTATGGGATTACAAGACACTAGTTCTAAGACCCCAAATCTGCACCGTCTGCAAGAGGCATAGATCTTCATGGGCTTCTGCAGCATGCAGGGGCTCAAGAAGACGTATGTTGCCGTTTTACGGCAAAAGTCAGTATGTCCATTTTGAGAAAAGCGAGATTTTCATCGTATAACGATTAAAATCTCGTTTTTTTCAAAATGGACACACTGGATTTTGTCATATACATGTAACGGAAGTATGCCTTTGGGTTTGTTGGGCAGAGGAAGGCATCTGCGATTACAAGATTACTGGTTCCAAATAAAAAATCTTCAGTCTTCAAGAAGCATAGATCCTCATCAGTCTCTTCAGGATGATGGGGCTCATGAGGATTGATGACTTTTTTGGCACTATTTTCATCTGTGGTTATTGTACCGAAAAGGACATTTGGGGTCACTAGAGGCTGATGTCCAGGGGTCATTTGCATGAGTGCGCTTAGCCCTGCGCCAGCGGACTATAGGGAAGAAAGTTGGTTCGCTATAGCAAAGGACATTGCTTAGTGGCTGGGGCAGGACTTTAGCTTTACTCATGCAACTGGCCCCAGGATGCATTTGTCTGGGTAGACTTACGTCACTCCCTTGAGGTGGCTGTGTAGACAAACAAAACAGATGACTTGATCCGCATTGCACTAGTGTTCTCACAGCTTTTTTGCTGATAGATCTAAAGTTGCCGAGAGTGCTCACAAAATGTAGGCGTATCAACATTTAACTCATTCTACCCCAACACCGAAATCCCAAAATTTTGCCGTTGTCCTCTGAAGACTGCATTGCAGTGCAGGACACAGATCGACCATGATAGTTCAAGGGTGATGCCAGAATAGCTTGGCGCCCATAGGCGTCAAGCTATTCTGGCATCACCCTTGAACTATCATGGTCGATCTGTATCTTGCTGTGGTTTGTCTGGGGTAGAATGAGTTAAATTACATTATTTTTTTTCCAGGAATCATTGCGAAAAAACCGCTTCCGACAGCCGAAGGGTTAAATTTAAAAAAAATGAATAACCAAGTCTAGTTGAATCGTTACAGCAATGATTAGCCAAGACTTGGTGTTCTAACAAGTACAAGATACCATTATAAAATGTCAAGCAAAATTGTTACAAATTGTGAAAATCGCATCAACAAAAAAAAAAAAAAATGTGTTATGCAGCATTAGTCTGAATTTTCAGGACATTGGTTTTGTAATAAAGGCCACCTAGTCGGATCTAAAAATATATAGTTGGGGGCCTATGGCAATTGTCACAAGCTGTTTAGTTCGGTGAAAACAGTATCCAGTATTCTTTTTGGGCGTAACTTTATTCTCATAAATCATAAAGGGACTTGAAAAAGTTTCTGCGGACATATTTTTTACTTCATGCCAGTCATCATTTTACCATAGAGGTCACAGCAGCAAACTGTTCAAAGGGAGGTCCAGACTGAATCTTAGAAAAAAACTTTTTTTCCCAAAGAGTTGTGAACCCATGGAATGCTCTGAAACAATCAATTGTCGAAGCTGAAACTGTCAACCAGTTCAAGAACCGCCATGATAAAGAGACAGTTAAGGGGGTTAAAATAAGTTCTCAAACTTCCTATCCCGTCGGCCGCGCTCAGTGGCCACTCAGGTAAATTCAGGTAAATTCAGGTAAATTCATTTCACCCTTGCGCTGTATCTGGAACGGAAGTCGGAGCTAGTTTCGTGAACATGAAACAGCAAGATGCCAGTAGTGACTAAATTGGTCATGCTTTCCACTATCTCTTTGGCTGTCTGTAGAGTGTTTGGCTGTAGTGATTCCTGCATCAATCACCTCGACCAAACACACTACAAACAGTCAAAGAGTTAACGCTTATCATTCTGATACACCCTTTGCTTGATATAAATTTGACTAATAGTTTAAGGGTGGTGCCAGAATAGCTTGGCGCCTCAGGCGCCAAGCTATTTTGGCACCACCCTTGAACTAAAACAATTGATTTGATCTCCTAATCTGTAATGTATCCTTAATAGGACCCAAAAACTAATTTTACAAAATCAGCCTCAGGATTTAATGGGTTAAACTCCAAAAGCCTCCCATCGTTAGCGAAACTAAACAGCAAAAGCCGAACATGAGCCCTTGCTTCTGCGAGGGCTCGTGAGAATATTTGCCTCTTCAAGCTTACGGACCGGGGATCACGAGGGAGAAGGACTGCGGGTATGTTTTACATTATTAGTGTTAGTGTTTGGCACCAGCAATCGGTGTAGGGTTTCAGCAAATTAGACGAAGTCGCGGGGTTTAGCACGGATGCCAGACACGTCGACGCGTTCAGCATACTAGTTGCTTGGACACGGCGACAGAACTACCTTTCGTCGCAAAGGTTTCTCAGTACGGTTGATACTGGATAGTACATGAGTTTTGTAAAGTCAATGTCAGTTCATCCCTGACACACTACTACAAGGACCAACCGGTCCATGTCTAAGAGGCGCCAAACTAACCTGGCACCACCTTCGAACTATCACTGTCGATCCGCTGCCTCATGAACGATGATATAGTCATCAGTTGACGATCCACAAACCTGGTAACGTCGTCCATAGTGCTAATTAGTTTGTAACACATACATGTGAAAAGACGTTGTTCGAAAATCAGAAGTACGTCAAAATTGCACGTCTTTCGGTGAAAACAGCGGATTTAAAATTGGATATCGCATGTTTGAAATTGGATATCGCATGTTTGAAACTGGATATCGCATGTTTGAAATTGGATATCGCATGTTTGAAATTAGATATCGCATGTTTGCCCGGGTTTCGCCAAAACACGTGCAATTTTGACCCAATTCTGATTTCGTCTATTATCGTGTTTTGTTTTGTGTTTTTCACTCGGTAGCGCCCACTGCTGATGTTTTGTCGACTACGAGGTCCCAAAATCGACGTGACTCGTCTCTGTATGTGTATGATAATTGAAACGTCGGATCTATTCACAAAATGTTTCAGCTTGACTCCGGTTTGGCAAAGCCGGAATCATGCTGAAACAGTTATAGTCAAATAGCTAGCCCTGTCTACCGTGCACCCCCCCCCCCCACCCCCACAGTACTCTATAAGATGGCTTCAAAATGTACCTTAAAATGTCCTGAGATGTTTAAGCCATGTTCCCTTAAAATCCCTAAGTACACACCAGAGATATAGCCGATGGCACAAGGGTACCCCAATTTTCCCCCATTTCATAAATGGGGAAAAAGCTATCGTTCACCACGAACGTATCGTAAAGGATGCCGACTTTCCTCATTTTCTTGCACTTTATGCTCACATTATTGAAACGTAATAGGCAAAGAGAGGTCAAAATGAAATGGAATAACTTTAGTAATTTGTTCTAATTAATGTTGTGTATGTTTTCAACTTGGGGGTAGGGATACACAATCAACCACTGTGGTACTAACAGTAATCACAGCATCACCTAGTCAAGTTTATAATACTTGTGACATCCTGTTTTAATTATGTAAGCCTGAAAATGAACTGCCAGTGCTATAGAAAATGTCTGAAGACATCTGACACATTATTTTTGTCTTTTGGGGCGATTTCATGGAAATGGCCATTTACTGGGTGCACAAATACCTTCACTGCGAGTCAGAGATTTAATATTTTTTTCATTCTGGTTTATTTTTTCTTCTTTTTTTCCTTTTTTTTTCTTTTTTTTTTTGTGTGCAGAGAACGCAGATGGTGTGCCTTAATATAATATTGCTGATTTGAGCTTCTGGAATGAATTTTGATTTATTTAGAGGAAAATGTTTCTCAAGCTCATTTTAGGATCTTCAAAGAGGGTGTTGGGGGTACCCTTGCGCCATCGGCTATATCTCTGGTGTGTTCCTAAGGATTTGGGGGGAACATGGCATAAAGATCTCAAGACATACTAAGGTACACTGTGAAACCCATCTTATAGAGTCCTATTGTGGCAACATTCCTTCTGCATCTGAAGATAAGTAGCGGCTAATGTCTCTGTTTGTTTGTCTATTTTGACAAAGGGTATTTACCCGAAATATTAATAAATTGTGTTGTACCGTTTTTTCTAAGCGTGTTTCTTTCTCCGTTGGGTACTTCTTTGCATTTCACACGCTTGGCAGTCACCTTTTTGGTCTGGATTACAATCTGAGTACGCTGGCGGTGAAGGGGTTAATGCACGAAGCTGTGATCTTCTGACAGACTTTCAGAAGCAATACGGCAGGATGTGTTTCAAACGTGATATTAAACGCATGGTGTGATATACTGACGAGCCAAAAAAATGCGATTTTTTTTAATCATCGGAAACACTTGTATATATTCTGAAGTGCCAAAAAAAAGTCGACATTTTTTTAATCATCGGAAACACTGATTCAAAATATGTCGCATGTCTTTAGCTCGTCAGTATAGTAGCATAGCTACAAGCATGCGTGAACTGCCGAACGATAGGAAAGTTGCGCTGTCAGAATAAATTATTTGAAACTCGTGTGGCCTTGGTGTTTTCACGTCAGACACGTTTTTTTTTTTTTATTAAAAAAAATAAAAAATCATGTCAATCTCTGTAAAGTGTCCCCCCTTCAAATTTATAATCGTGCATTTGACCCTCGAACTGCCGGAATATCACTCGCCGAACGGAGTCATAAGGACACGAACAAACAAGCTTGACAGGCACAAAGCTAATAATGGAATGGGCTCGTTTTATCTAATACATACTTTTAGAGTGCAGTTAATCAGCCGAATCTATTTCCCCTACCCTAAACCAGAATTGCAGACATGTGTCAGCCTTCCCTTTGGTAAACAGCATTTGGGAAATTACATTGATTGTAACGACAGCTGGGCCCAACGCCCGACAGATTTTGTTCATCGAAATAAACCAGTTGCAAGAAGCGTAGATCCTCATGAGTCCCCGCAGTTTGCGGGGACTCATGAGGATCTACGCCTCTTGCTGGTGATTAAGTCGCCGACAAAAAGTTTTACGACATCTGTGTTGCTCTATGGAAACAAGCCATCTGCAAGTAACATAGATCCTCATAATCCCCCGCAAAGTGCGGGGTCTCATGAAGACCTATATGCCTTTTGCTTGTGATTGAGTCGTCGACAAGTTGTGTTTTTTGTTGTTGTTGTTGTTGTTGGGTTTTTTGTTGTTGTTTTTTGTTGTTGTTGTTGTTGTTTGTATTTTTCTTTTAAGACAAACGTAAATGTCGATTGCCGGAAGAGCGGCATGCCGTATGTGAGTTTATTTCCGCTGGCGCAACAGGGGCACGTGCGCGTGACAATGTGGTCGCGTGCGACTTTACCAATCGTATCGGCTGGTCTCCAACGAATCAGGTTAAAGGTGTATTATTTTTTTTTTCGGGGGGGGGGGGGGGGGTGGGAAGGTTAGGGCGGGGTGGGGAGGGGTATTTAGGAGAGGGCAAGCTGCGTGGGAGGTGGAGAGTCCGAAATAGCTTAGGCGGTTAAACGTCGGAGCAGGAGAGCGAAGGGAATCGCCGGGTCGTGGGTTCCTATCCCGTCCCGGCCCCGGTAGCTGGACTCACAATCCAGGGGGAAAAAACGGATTTGTTCAATAGCATGTCCGTTGAAAGGTCCTGGTAAATCAAAGTGGCACAGTTGGAGAGCGCCTGAGTTGATCAGTGTTCAGGTCGTACTCCATAATCAATACGGATTTCCCTGTCCCCCATAACCCACTCGTCAGGGCCGTCCATGATCACCTCGGTGCTGTGGACGTTAAACCCGAAGTAACCAACCAACCACCCGTGGGAGGTGGGATATGTGACCTAGATATGTCGAATGCCGAATAGGATTTACACAGCTGCAATTTGTATTTCGTAATCCCATTTTCATTGGGAAAAGATCAAAGTATCCAGCATACTTTCCATGACACAGAAAAGAAAAATACAGTCTTATATTCAGAATCCATCAGATCTATTTGTGGAAGTTAAACATTCACAGGTTCAATAACGGGGATCAGTTTGTGTCCATTTCACAGCTGGACGAATAATATTAACCCCTTCCCTGCCACAGTGCGTATATTGTATTTCTGAAACGTGTTCTTTCAACGGCCAAAACCCACAACCGTCCAAGTAACATGGATACAAATTCGTCTCAGCATGGGACGTAGACAATCATGAACCCCCGCAACTGCGGGGGTACATGGGGATCTATGTCTCTTGCGGTTGGATCGTGTTCGCTTTTCCTCGGCAATCAAGGGCTTATAAGAATCTTATCACGAGATTTCAAATTTCGAGTCTTGCATGTGATAGTAATTATGATCTTCTTTTTTTTTAAACCTGTTTATCCAGTTTAGATCCCTAACCCATTAAGCAATGATCCTCGGGCCGACAGTCGTGCGCGGGCCCACTACGGCTGACGTCGGCCTGATCATGTGACCGTTCGCACACTGTATGTCGCAACCGGCTCCGGTGCTGCGACGCAAAAACACCCACCCTTGCGATCAGATCTGTTTCCTTTCTTCATAAAGCACGCTCAACAATATACTCCCACAGCAAATCGTAAATACCATCATGCCTGGCAATATGAGCGTGTATCAGCTATCCCTCCATCTTTGCAGATCAAAACTGAAGTGCTTGTTCGAACACACATGGTAATGATTTTGTAAAAAGGCTCAAATTTAACCCATTTAACCCCAACGCCGGACCACAGGAGATAAATTTACCATGATAATTCAAGGGTAATGCCAGATTAGCTTGGCGCCAAGCTAATCTGGCACTACCCTTGAATTATCATGGAAAATTCATCTCCTGCACTGGTACATAGTCGTTAAGTAACACTTCCAAAATTGGGAAAGACACCCGTGGGGCTGAATGGGTTAAGGTTCCCCCTGAACTCATTCAAGACACTCCGCATCAATGGCTGCGGACAACGCTAAACGACACTTTGGCAGCTATTGATTGAACGCAAGACGAAACGATCACGTGATGCGCAACTGGGTTCGTCTGCTACAGCCGCCATTTGTGCAGCAGAGATGCCCTAGGTGCAGAGTTGCGATCGTGAACGTGGACGGTTTTTATAAGATAAAGACGTCAAAGAACTAAATAACTACAATTGCAACCGCTGCATTGTTGGAGAGATCGGAGGTCACCTTGAATTTAATGTCGGCGAAACTGATGCGATCTCCGTACTTACTTACTTACGCCTGTCACCCCTACCCGGGTATAGGCCGTCGATGAGAGACCTCCAGCGACTCCTGTCCTGTGTTTCTCCTTCGATTTTACTCCAGGTGGTTCCTATTCTCTTGATGTCTGCTTGGAGGTCTCGACGCCAGGAGTTTCTCGGCCTACCACTTTTCCTCTTTCCCTGGGGATTCCATGACAATGCCTGCCTAGTGATACTGGAAGCTGGCTTTCTCAGACTGTGACCGATCCATCCCCATCTTCTTCGCCCAATTTCATTCTCTGCTGTTATCTGCTCTGTTCTCTCCCAGAGTCTGATGTTGCTGATCTTCTCTGGCCAGTGGATTTTCAAAATTCTTCTCAGGCAACTGTTTATGAAGATCTGTACTCTGTTGACAGTGGTTTTTGTCAATCTCCAAGTCTCTGCTCCATATAGGAGAACTGCTTTTACATTGGAGTTGAAAATCCGGACTTTTGTGTGTTGTGACAGCTCTCTGGAACTCCACACTTTTTTCAACTCGAGAAAGGCTGCTCTGGCTTTACCGATTCGTGCTCTGACATCTGCATCAGTGCCGCCTTTTTTTTTTGTCTATGATGCTCCCGAGATAGGTGAAAGACTCCACCTCCTCCAACGGGGTGGCAGCAAGCAAGACTGGTTCTTCCCTGGTTGCGTTCAGCCTCATTGTCTTTGTTTTCTGTTTGTGGATGGTGAGGCCCACTTGGGACGAGATGTCAGCAAGCCTCGTGGTCTTGTCCTGCATTTGTTGATGAGTGTGGGACAGTAATGCCAAGTCATCGACAAAATCGAGGTCGTCAAGCTGTGTCCACAGTGTCCACTGTATTCCGCTTCTTCTCTGCTCTGTGGTCCTCTTCATGACCCAGTCTATGGCCAGTAGGAAGAGGAACGGAGACAGCAGACACCCCTGCCTGACACCGGTTCTGACCAGGAGCTCCATGGTGAACTCCCCTTTGTGGATCACGCGACATGTCATGCCATCGTAGCTGCTCTTGATCAGGCGGACGAGCTTTGTGGGTACACCGTAGTGTCGTAGGAGTTTCCACAGAGTCTCTCGGTCAAATGCTTTTCTCGTAATCCACAAAGTTGATGTCGAGAGTGGCGATCTGGTCTGTACATGATCGGTTTTTCCTGAATCCTGCTTGCTGGTCTCTCAGCTGGGGGTCAACGGAGCTCTTCATTCTCTCCAGGATGATCCTGTTGAAGACCTTTCCTGGTACTGACAGCAAGGTGATTCCTTTATAGTTGGAACACTTGCTGAGGTCGCCTTTCTTGGGAAGCTTGATTAGGTACCCCTCCTTCCAGTCAGCCGGCATCACCTCCTCTTCCCAGATCTTTCCATCTCTACTGTTGTCTCTAGGTCTGCTTTCAGAGACTCCGCTGGGATGCCATCTGGCCCTGCTGCTTTGCCGTTCTTCAAAAATGCCACTGCTCTTCTGATCTCTTCCCGGCTGGGTCTGTCACAGCTGATGGGTAGGTCGGTCTCTGCTGGCTGGATGTCTGGGGGGGGGGGGGGGGTCGGGTGGGCTGGGTCTGTTCAGTAACTCTTCAAAATACTCGGCCCATCTGTCGAGTTGGTCTGCTCTGTCTGCAACAGGCTTGCCTTCCTTGTCTTTTACTGGTCTTTCTGTATGGCCATACTTGCCCGACAATCTTCTGATAATGTCGTAGAGCTGTTTCATGTTGCCGCTGCCTGCTGTCTTTTCTGCCTCTGCTGCCACGCTGTCTGTATAGGCCCTCTTGTCTGCCCTGATACTCCTCTTCACCTCGCGGTTGGCTTCCTCCTGTGCCCTTGCTTTGGCTGCTCTCGTGCGACTGTTGTTGACAACTGCTTTCTTCTGCTTCCTCACTTCTATCTTCTAGGCGATCTCCGTGACTCCAACAAAACAAGTGATTTAGGGAAAATACGTACTGAGTACACAGTTATGAAGGAATCCGTCCTCAGACACTAAATCATTACACCAGTCTAAAGCGATGTTAGCCGATAGACACTAACAGCAGCGTGATTTGCATATAATTATAATAAGCTCACTTTATTCCCATTTTCCCTTAGCTCAGTAGGTGTTGCACGCAGACTTATATCACACGCAGGATTTGACTGATGCCGTCACTGATGCGGGTTCAACCCTCACTCCTTGTCCCGCGGTGAAATTTGTTTATTTATTATTTATTTATTTTGTGTTTAATTTTTACTTATTTTTAAGTATTTATGGTGTTGCTCTTGCTGTTTGTTTTGTTTTTCTGCTCGTGGTACTGGTCTTTAGAATGGCTGGCTATCTGTTTTTCTGCTCGTGGTACTGGTCTTTAGAATGGCCGGCTATCTTATTCTTTCATACGTATTTCTTTTATTTCTTAACAATAATCATCATGAATTCCCAATGGAAGAACCTTTGCGGTCCACGTCTGATTATCTTTTCCACTGGCACCTAGACATTATTTTAACTCATTGTACCCCAAGACCGAAATCCTTAAGTGTTGCCGTTGTCCTCTGAAGACTGCATTGCAGTGCAGGACACAGATCGACCATGATAGTTCAAGGGTGATGCCAGAATAGCTTGGCGCCCATAGGCGCCAAGCTATTCTGGCATCACCCTTGAACTATCATGGTCGATCCTTATATTGCTGTGGTTGTGTCTGGGGTAGAAGGAGTTAAGACAACAATTCAGTGTTCTCAACTTTTGCCATACTTTTTTATTTTATTTATAAGGATGTTTCTTTGCGAAATGAAGCGTTGGCGAAACTCCCTCACCAATCTATCTATAAATCGATGCCGTAGAGCGGTCAGTAGAAGGGTTAAACAACAATTTTCTGTTTTTTTTTAAATAGCGTGTCGTGTCGCAGTTTGTGAAAATGTTCTAATGCATCTTTTCTATCTAGAACATTTTTTTTATGTTAAACCTGTTTTAATTTACAATCGTATTGTACATCTAGGCTGTCGACTTTTACCCTGTAGTGCCAGATATATTTTCGATTGTCGTCTTCGTTCTTCGCTCAACTTTCCGCTTCTCTTAAACGGACAGCACGGGGGGGGGGGGGGGGGGGGGGGGAACCCTCACTGTTACACCCTCGGGGACATTATCTTTGTTTCTCTTTCATATCAACACATCCGAGAATTGCGCGTCCAGACGCACTTTCGCCGAGTTCTACTTCGCTATTACTGGTGTTCAATGTGTCTACTGCACAAAATGGCCGACTGCAGACGACGCGCGTAACGACGCTGGCTGTGTGACGTCACTTGCATGCAATCAATTAATACGGGTTGCCTTCAGTGAGTTAACACGGTTACAACGGCTGGGGCCAAACACGGATACAAGATTTGTCAGCGAGAGGCAAGGATCCTTGCAGCCCCTATCAAGCTATTTGAGCTCATGTAGATCTATGATTCTTGCAGATTGCAGATTCTTTTTGTCATCAAAAATCTCTGTAACTTCAGTAGCTGAACTGGCCCTTCGTCTGTCTTGTACTGTGTTTGTCTTAAATGGCGTCAATCCGTGTCTGTTACGTGAGTGTGCGTGTTGGGTTTCAGTTCGCGGCGCTTTGAGTCGATTTGCCCAAAAATTGAGAAAAAGCGCCTATATAATAACGGTATTATTATTATTATTATTATTATTATTATTATTATTATTATTATTATTATTATTAGATAGGGGCTGCTCGTCATTGAATGATATTAGTGAGGATTCGTTTGCAACGAACGACTACCGACAACGAACGAGAGCGAAATCACGGCTGATATCCAGCTTGTTCCATCAGCGTAGTCGACACTCCAAACATCTCCCAGACGCATAGATCCTCATGAGCCCTCTGAGAGAGAAATCACGGCTTATAACCCGCTTGCTCCATAAGCATAGTCAACACTTCAAACATCTCCAAGAGACATAGATCCTCATGAGCCCGGAGGGCTCATGAGGATCTATGTCTCTTGGAGACGTTTGGAGTCTTGTCTGTCCGCCGTGATTTTGCTCTGGTTGGTTGTTGCAACTCCGCTCGTTGCAAACAAAACCTCACTGTTATTCCTCAGTACGGGTGATTTCTGCGGTTGTCATACAGTTGCCCTTCACCGATAGAAATAAGCAGCTTAATTAATGTCAATGGTCAGACAGGTAACCAACGAATCTTGATCATTCGTGGGTCGTGGTGAACTCTGCAGTTACGGGTTTGCGACACACACGCAAACGGCCAGCGAGAGGAATGGATTCGCACGAGTCGCCGCGATCAGCTGGGGCTCGTGAAAATCTATGCCATTTGCAGATGGGTGCTGTTCGGCTAAAGTGGACCAAGTCTAGGTCAGTCATGACAGGTTAAGGCCACGATCCACCGTCAGTTCGTGCCGTACGACTGTGCACGATCTGATGGGTTTCCAGGGCAACCGTCAGATTTCCGACGTCACGATCGGATCGTGCGGGCTGAGGGACGAAGTTCGGCAGGCGCTACTTTTATCCCGCAGAGTCAGACGGCTGGCATCAGATGACCAATCACAATGCGAGTTTCGCGCACACCCCTATCTTCTTTCCTTCCCAGATCTAAAATGATGGCGGTGATTTCGCGTAAGCAAACATCGGCTCTGATTGAATTATACCATGAGCATAGTGTTTTGTGGGACTGTTCGCTGAAACAGTACAAGGACCAACGAATGAGGAATCGGGTGCTGGAATCCACACAATCCCAGTTCCTGATAATGTACCAAGTTAAACCTGAAAGTAAGTTCTTTGAGTATCATCTGTTGGCCGCGGGTCAGGCAATGCGGGAATGTGGAGCGCTCCATCCCGTCAGACATCCGATCAGGCGGCCGACCATCCCGCACTGTCGCACGGCACGAACGGACGAAGGATAGTGGCCTTAATTATTACTGACAAATGTGTTGATCTTAGCGTGTTGTTTCTGAGTCCAGCAGTAAGACTAGTTAGTCACGAACAGTAGTGTTGTAGGAACGCTCCAAAACCTCCTATGCTTCAGATCACAGGCGTAGAAGAGGTCGGCATTTTGCGAAGATACTTAAGCCCATTCTTGCTGTCACCAATTAGTATCCATATTTCTTGGACGGTTCTGGCTTTTGGTCGTTGAAGGAATTTAGAAAAATAAATAAATAAAATTTGTCCAAACTATTCAAGAACGCGGCCGTGGGTAGTGTTTAATCCCTTTAATGCCAATGGACGCAGATTTCTTTACTTTTTTGTGTGTTTTGTTTTGTTTTGTTATTGTAACTTTCTTGTACCAATACCAAGACGAAATCGCTTCTTCTATTTTGTTATTGTTTCCGTTCTCGTTTAGTCATTTGCTTGTTTGTGTGTTGTTGTTTTGTTTTGTTATTGTAACTTTCTTGTACCAATACCAAGACGAAATCGCTTCTTCTATTTTGTTATTGTTTCCGTTCTCGTTTAGTCATTTGCTTGTTTGTGTGTTGTTGTTGTTTTCAGATGTGTAATCTCACCCAATTCGAATGGGTCGTTGACCTACCGAACAGAGAGTTCTGAGTTCTGAGAATCATTGTAACTTAAACGTCAAAGACCCGCATACGTTAAAGGACCATGAATTCAAAGTGGTGTCAGCAAGAGCCGGGAACAGCTCCTCTTGAGCCCCCCCCCCCCCCCCCCCCAACTTGCGGGGGCTCACGAGGGTCTATACCTCCTGCAGTTGGATGGCGTTCACATTTTCTTGGCACTGAACGAGTTAAAAAATCTGTTGGCACTGTGTAGCGGTTTTTGTCTCGGTGGGTTGCTCGGCAGTGACTTGGATACCGTGACATGAACGGTTGATTTTGAGCTCGACTCAACACTCTCGGATTTGTGTTATACATCTAGCCTGGTAATGCAAATCAGCCCGAGACTGAAACCTTCATCTGCAACAGCATGAGCAGGGACGCAGTCTCGGCAGCTCTTGCAACCCGGCGCAAAAAAACGTCAGTCTTGAGAATTCAGTCATGATCTCAGCACAATATTGCCTCCGTCCGTTTGATAGCATCGTCGCAGAGGCTTTGGAGCGCTGAATAGCATAACGTCAGAGCTCTCCAAGTTAGCAAAAGTCCTCTGGCCGACGTCGGCCCGAAGGCCTACTTACGCCTACTTCGCTTACCTATTTACGCCTACTCCGCTTACCTATTTACGCCTACTCCGCTTAACTATTTACGCCTACTTCGCTTACCAGTAAAGGCTTACTTGGTCAGCGCTTCAGAGGGAGTCCGAAATAGCTCAGGCGGTTAAACGTCGGAGCAGGAGAGTGAAGGGAATCGCCGGGTCGTGGGTTCGAATCTCGTCCCGGCCCCGGTAGCTGGACTCACAATCCAGGGGGAAAAACGGATTTGTTCAATAGCATGTCCGTTGAAAGGTCCTGGTAAATCAAAGTGGCACAGTTTGAGTGCGCCTGAGTTGATCAGTGTTCAGGTCGTACTCCATAGGCAATAGATTTCCCTGTCCCCCATAAACTCGCCCGTCAGGGCCGTCCATGATCACCTCGGTGCGGTGGACGTTAAACCCGACCTAACCAACCAACCAACCGCTTCAGAGGCATGGATTAATAGACGGTCACTGATGAACCCCTGCTTTGATTTTATGGGGCTGATGAGAATCTAGGCCTTTTTTGAAGATACTACTGCGCGTGCGGCTTCCTCAAACGGAGGAGGGTCAGTGTCACCGAGGTTTTCAGCGTGGCACTACCGCTATAAAGTAATGGAATCACATCGGCTTTGGTGGACTGAAAGGTCAGATTCGTGCTATGGCGAGGTAAGCGTGACTGCGAATGTGAAAGGGCGCCGGTTGTAACCCCTTCAAGCCCTGATGCACACTGACTTCACCAGAAGATGGGTCGACCATGATAGTTCAAGGGCGGAGACAGAATAGCTTGGCGCCTGCATGCGCCGAGCTATTCTGGCACGACCCTTGGACTATATTAGTCGATCTGTATCCTTATCTCGCGCTTATTCTTCAGAGGACAAATCCCAACTTTTCAGTTTCCAACGTTATGCGTGTTAAATGTGTTAACCCCTTGGCTGTCGGGAGCGCTTTTGGTCGCGGTGATTCCTATAGGAATAGCAACACCCTGACATCCTGTAGGAATCACGGCGACCAAATGCGCTACCGACAGCCAAAGGGTAAAACGTTTGGTTATCGGTACTGAGCGCTTTTTAGTGTCGCTAACACGATTCCTGTCGTAATCACCACCTCGACAAAAAGCGCTACAGTTGACAGCCAAAGGGTTAACCTCAGATTTGGACCCTGACTGAATCCGAAATTTCCCGTAAATTCAATTGAGAACTCGTTTGGTGTAATTTATCGGTAAATTTGTTTGGAATAACTTTGAATAACGTTTCTGGCGGCATGCCATTTTCTTATTGATTCCGCCCAAATCCTGTAACACGTTTACTTTCCAATTCCCTCGACGGGAACAAACGTGCTTCAAAAGAGCATCATGTGCCAGTGTTGGGAAGAAATCGCCAGCAGCAAATAACAACGCCAAAGCAACTGCGGGGGAAAAAAATGTTTTCATAACAGAAAATCCCCCGCTTAAAGAAACACATGGCGTATGGGCCAGCAAATAAATTATAGTTTGTGACCCAATAAGCAAAAGGCCATAGGGCCGAATTCGGCCGCCGTTGGCCCGCGCACAGCCGTGCGCGGGCCAACGGCGTCCGAAGTCGGCCCGATTGCCTTTGCGCACTGGGGGAGTCCGTGGTTGCCTGAAGCGCGAATCCTGGCTAACACACTCAAGTCGAGGCGGGACAGCCGGGACTGTTTTAAGTCAGCAAAATGTATAGATTCTCATGAGTCCCTGCGACTGCAGGGGAGCATGTAAATCTGTGTCTCTTGGCAATCGATGACGGAGGAATGAATACGTTGGAAATGAATCGCAAAGAGGAGATAGATGGCCCAAGGCCACTGCAAATAGTTTCATAACAGAGAAAATGTTTTGTTGCGAAAACTAACATTTTGATTTCTATCTGGGTTTTATCCCCAAGGCGTGCCCTGTCCACGTGGTAAATGATTCTTGTCGTTTGACACTTTGCAGAGCAGAGTTGAACTAGTACTGTATCACAAAACGCAGTTGCAGCATCAAACGGCGAACAGCTGCAAGACGCATAGATCCTCATGAGCCCCTGCATTTGCAGGGACTCATGAGGATCTATGCGTCTTGCTGAGAATCGTCATACAGATCTGTGTTTGCACTATGTACACGTAAAGTAGATTTCTAAATATCACATTAAATGTACGTATATATGTCGGCATCGGGTGCAGACGCAATACATGATAAACCCAAGACACGTAACTCATTCTACCCCAGACACACCACAGGAAGATAAGGATCGACCATGATAGTTCAAGGGTGATGCCAGAATAGCTTGGCGCCCATAGGCGCTTGCTATCCTGGCATCACCCTTGAACTATCATGGTCGATCTTTGTCCTGCACTGCAATGCAGTCTTGAGAGGACAACGGCAAAAATTTAATGATTTCGGTGTTGGGGTAGAATGAGCTAAACACGTCCAGTGCCCAGAAAATTTGAACACGACCCAACGGCAAGAAGTATAGATCCTCATGAGCCCTGGCAGTTGCGGGGGCTCATGAGGATCTATGCCTCTTGACACAGTCTGCGTCAGCTGGCCCTGTACGGGAAAGTTTGCCGGGATCCTCTGTAAATAGATATAAGAATGTACACGAGCACGCCGCGTAAGCATCTTTTTCCAAGAAAACTGATAATATTATAATTATCGGGTACTCATTCTGAAGTAGAAAAATGCCAATAATGAAGGCAACGATTCAAGATGCTAATGCTAGACTTTACTGCTTGTAACCCCATACTTATCCATAAGAAGCGTAGCTTTTCTTGAGCCTCCACGTGCATGGGGTGGGGGGGGGGTGGGGGGTGGGGGGTGGGGGGGGTCATAAGTGTTTGTGCGCTCAGCTGGACACATTCACATCCCAAAGAAGTACCCAACGGAGAAAGAAACACGCTTAGAAAAAACGGTACAACACAATTTATTAATATTTCGGGTAAATACCCTTTGTCAAAATAGACAAACAAACAGAGACAGTATTTGCTACTTATCTTCAGATGCAGAAGGAATGTCGACATTCCTTCTGCATCTGAAGATAAGTAGCAAATACTGTCTCTGTTTGTTTGTCTATTTTGACAAAGGGTATTTACCCGAAATATTAATAAATTGTGTTGTACCCGTCTTTTCTAAGCGTGTTTCTTTCTCCGTTGGGTACTTCTTTGCATTTCACACGCTTGGCAGTCACCTTTTTGGTCTGGATTACATTCACATCCCGGCGAGGCTCATTCTAAAGTCGTGGTCCCCGTCATCTCCTCTTAGCTGAAGTATATTTACAAGAGGCACTGATGTTCATGACTGCGGGAGCTCATGAAAATCTGTGCCTTTTGTAAATAATACATCAGCTTGTGAAAATCAGAATTTTATTTCACGTTTTTTCACTAACTGGTGATATTAGACACAAAGAGGAGGTTGGGGTAGGGGGGGGGGGAGGATATGCATTAATAATAATAAATAATAATAAGGGAGATTTGTTAAGCGCTTATGCTAACAGTAGCTCTAAGCGCTGATACAATAGAAAGGCTAACAGCTAATACGCGCGCGCGCGCACACACACACACACACACACACACACACACACACACACACACACGTGACAGTAAAATTACAATAAAACATAAACAATAAAGAAACGCCACAATTAACAATTCTATACAAGTTAAATATTATAACAGTTTGCCTAGCGGACTATGAAATATGTTACATTAACCCATTCAGACCTGACGCACTACAGCAGAAGATGGGTCGACCATTATAAGTCAAGGGTAGTGCCAGATTAGCTAATCTAGCACTGCCTTTGAATTATCATGGTCGATCCATCTCCTGCAACTGGTGCATAGTCACATGATTAGATGACCGTTCCAAAATTTGGGAAATGCGGTCGTCGGGCTGAATGAGTTAACTCTTGAAATTGCAATGTTGTTATGTAAAACAGCATTTATATTTGTTAACATCCGCGCATCTAGTCGGATTCTCGGGCCGTGTGCCGGGAGTTCGTTCTACTGTCATTGTAAACCCCACTCGTTTCAAGTAGGTTGTCCGGTTTCCAAAGTCATAGTCGTGATTGATTTTCAAACAGAACGCTCCCTCGCGGTGGTCCATGGCATTCTGTGCGTCTAGCTGAGCAGAAGGAATTAACCCCTTCCCTGCCACTGGACGCACATGTTGTTCTAAAATCGTTGTCCAAAAGCCACTTTGTTCTTTCAACGACCGAAAAGCCACGACCGTCCAAGGTACATGGATCCACAGTTGATCTCATCAAGAGGCATATATCCTCAGGATCCCCCGCGAAAGCGAGGGCACATGAGGATCTATGCCTCTTGCAGTTAAGCCGTGTTCACATTTTCCCGGCAGCGCAGGGGTTAACCCTAGTTGGGGTTTATTCTGCCAGAACTATCACAGTCAAAAAGATCTCTATATCCTAAGATCGTAAGGTACGTCACGCAGCCTTCCCAAGATGGCGCGGACTTAGAGAACAGGAAGCCGATGCCTGGACTAAGGGGCCAGGTGCGTGAAGGGATCTATAACTGCCAGTACTATCACAGTCAAACACATCTCTATATCCTAAGATCGTAAGGTACGTCACGCAGCCTTCCCAAGATGGCGCGGACTTAGAGAACAGGAAGCCGATGCCTGGACTAAGGGGCCAGGTGCGTGAAGGGATCTATAACTGCCAGTACTATCACAGTCAAACACATCTCTATATCCTAAGATCGTAAGGTACGTCACGCAGCCTTCCCAAGATGGCGCGGACTTAGAGAACAGGAAGCCGATGCCTGGACTAAAGGGCCAGGTGCGTGAAGGGATCTATAACTGCCAGTACTATCACAGTCAAACACATCTCTATATCCTAAGATCGTAAGGTACGTCACGCAGCCTTCCCAAGATGGCGCGGACTTAGAGAACAGGAAGCTGATGCCTGGACTAAGGGGCCAGGTGCGTGAAGGGATCTATAACTGCCAGTACTATCACAGTCAAACACATCTCTATATCCTAAGATCGTAAGGTACGTCACGCAGCCTTTCCAAGACTGATGGCGCGGACTTAGAGAACAGGAAGCATGCCTGGAAGGGGCCGGGTGCGTGAAGGGATCTATAACTGCCAGTCAGTAAAGGAAGGAGAGAACACCCGTCTCTGTGCAAGAGGCATATATCCTCAAGAACCTCGGCATTCGCGGGGACTGATGAGGATCTATGCCTCTTGCCTGATTCATTTACACCAGTTTGTGATTCGTAGGCACTTGAGACAAGTGGTTGATCTGGTGTGTGTGTGTGTGGATAGGGGGGGGGTGAGGGGGAGGGAGGAGGAGGCGAGGGAGGGGGAGTGGGGGAGGGGTTAAGGGGGGAGTGGATTTAGAGCGTTGTTTACAGTTCCTTTAAACCCTTCATTGTCAGCAGACACAGTTTGTGTTTTTGAAATCATAAATTTAATGTCAAAGATCTCCAGCCGTTTAAGGAACGTGGGCCAGGGTTAAAGCAAGAGGTATAGATCCTCATGAGCCCGCGAAACTGGGGGAGCTCATGAGGATCTGTACCTCTTGCATTTGGGTGGTGTTCATTTTGTTGTCGGCAGTCACGTGCTTAATTTATAGTCAGAAGCGTGAATGCATCCATAGGTACTTGAGACTGCCCTCATCGGGCAAACGAAGTCAAGTAGTGTTCCAGCTACGTTACAGTCAAGTCCATGGTCCTCATATCATTCTTGTTGCAGTCAAAAAGAGTAAGGTTTTCATATTATTTTGGAGAAAAAGTTAGTTAGTTATTATTTGGGTTTATCGCCGAGCAGGCAACTAAGGCCATCTCACGGCGGTTGGAGAAAAAGGCCGATCTGTCTCCCAAACTGTACAATAGCCCTCAATGGGCAGCCACCAAATTTCAAACTGTGGGCTCATTGTGTAACATGGCATCGTTATCCCAAATGAGACAATATAGCAAGGTTACGTTTACGTCGAACAACTCCCGACAACGAGCGAGAGGGAAGTCACGGCGAATAACAGGTTACCAGAAGCATAGACAACACTCCGAACATCTCCAAGAGGCATAGATCCTCATGAGCCCGGAGGGCTCATGAGGATCTATGCCTCTTGGAGATGTTAGGAGTGTTGTCCGGGCTTGTGGTACACACTGGTTATCCGCCGTGACTTCGCTCTCGCTCTGATATCCTTAGAGCACGTCTCGAAGTTAAATCGTCCATCCGATAGTGCCATCAAATATGATATCACACGGAATTGGGGTGGGGTGGGTCGGTGAAGGGGGGGGGGAGGGGTGTATGGGGGGGGGGGAGGAGAAAAAGAGTTTTGTTTTATTATGTTTTTTTTGTTTGTTGTGTTTTTGTTGTTGTTTTGGTGGGTTTTGTTTTTTGTGTTTTTGGGGGGCGGAGAGGAGGGGGGGGGGTGAGGGGGGGGGGGTGGTTGCCCAAAAATTTTAGAGGTACCACAGATTCTACTCTTCGTGCAGATAATTATAGTCATATCTAAATCACAAGTAGTTAAGGTACGACAGTACACGAGGCAAAACACACTTATCATCAATAGAGGATCATGCAACCAACTTTTTCGGCATGCACTGTCTTTGTTTTCAAGGGACATTACGTACTCATCTTGTCAAACTTTGCGCTTTCTTGCGCCTGATTCTGGGTTTATAACAGCTTATATTTCCTTCTGTAAACTACAGTGTTTTTCTTTGTTTGAGGAAATGTCCTTGAAGCGTTTTCTGTTTTGTAGGTTGACATGCGCAGTTTGCTGTGTTATCCTTGGGTTTGGGGAAGCGTGTTCTTTTTTTTTTTCTTTCTTTTTTTCTTTATTAGAAGTTATTTTCTTGTATGTCACGGTTTGGCAGTCATCCATTTTGTCTGGCTTTCTATTGTGTTATCCACTATTCGCAAGATCACGATCTCAGACAGCGCTAGACCTTACATTATTTACCAAGGTCCAGCTGACACGTGCAGACGGCTGCTTCGATCACAGACAAAACGCAGAAAGAACTCTTTCACCCTCTGAAAATGGACTACCGTTTGTGCCAAGAGATGAATGTCCTCGTGCGCCCCACAGCCTTGTGTGCCTTGGACCAGCACTCGCAAAATTAATGACATAATAACCCAGCACATAAAGACCATCGGGCCGACGTCGGCCGCAGTAGGCCCGCGCACGTACGTGCGCGGGCCGACTGCGGCCGACGACGGCCCAGAGACCTTTTGCGCACTAGGTACGACCCTTTTGTGCAAATGTAATGATTTTATTTTGATCACTGTAAGAGGAGATTGGTTGGTTGGTTAGTTCGGATTTACCTCCACAGCACCGAGGTGATCGTGGACGGCCCTGACGGGTGGGTTATGTCTGGGGGACAGGGAAATCTATTGCCTATGGAATACGACCTGAACACAGATCAATTCAGGCGCACTCCAACTGTGCCACTTTGATTTACCAGGACCATTCAACGGACATGGTTTTGAACAAATCCGTTTTTTTCCCCCTGGATTGTGAGTCCAGCTACCGGGGCCGGGACGGGATTCGAACCCACGATCTGACGATTCCCGCCGCTCCCCTGTAAGAGGAGAATAACACACCGACTCTTTTATGCATTAACTGACATTCAGTCTCCTTCGCTTATAACTGACATTCAGTCTCCTTCGCTTATAACTGACATTCAGTCTCCTTCGCTTATAACTGACATTCAGTCTCCTTCGCTTATAACTGACATTCAGTCTCCTTCGCTTATAACTGACATTCAGTCTCCTTCGCTTATAACAAGGTCGGGTATAACAAAAGTCGGATGGTATGGTATAGTATGGTATGGTATGGTATGGTATAGTATGGTATGGTATAGTATGGTATGGTATAGTATGGTATGGTATGGTATAGTATGGTATGGTATGGTATAGTATGGTATGGTATGGTATGGTATGGTATAGTATGGTATGGTATGGTATGGTATGGTATGGTATAGCATGGTATGGTATAGCATGGTATGGTATGGTATAGCATGGTATGGTATAGCATGGTATGGTATGGTATGGTATGGTATGGTATAGCATGGTATGGTATAGCATGGTATGGTATGGTATGGTATGGTATGGTATCGTGTCTCCGAAGTGCACATATCCATCTAATTAAAGATGCTCAAGGCGCCGTAGGGATGAAATCTGAAGCTTTGAAAGCCTGCTGCTACTAAGCGCTACTTTATGTGCAAACCTCCACTCTACTATTAACTTCGGTGCATGTGATATATTTCTGTTTCCATTTCACCGGCCCTACTGGGCTTTCCCTTTTCGAATAGTGGTAATGGGATTTTTAACGTGCGCACTTGATGATTATGCGTGCTGTACACACGAAGGCATGACAGGCAACCGTAAGCCGAGTCTGTACGTAAATTTGACTCGATGGGAATGAGGAAAAGTCCACATCCCATTCCTGCCCACCAGGAGGAATCGAACCCGGGATCTTACGACTGCCAGCGCAGTGTCTTATCCACTAAGCTATGTCCCCGGATATAGCATGGTGTTGCCCGACAGCACCTTTTCTATATGTAAATTACTTCGCATATAAAAAAATTTTTTTTTTAAAGTAAAAAAAAAAAAAAAAATGGTTTCCTCCGTACGTCATACGACCAGTCACTTTAGCACAAACCGTATCATGTGACCGTGATATAAAAACCCCTGTAGCGAAAAATGGCGGACGTTTTGTAGCCCTCTCGATGACGAATCTTAGATGCGAGTTTTGTTCTATAAAAGATCGCCAAACGTTCTAGAGTACAAAGTTACTTAGAGTTGTTCGAAACAACAAGCACACTCAGTACTGGAGACGGCAACGTCATGACATATTTTAAATTACGTCATAAGTCTATTATGTATAAATGTGTATTCCTTTGACGTCAGTCATGTCTGGAGTGATCCAGGTCGCAAGATGTCTTCTTCATTTCTTTTACGAAAATAGTGGAGGAATTAAAACAAATACGTTATTGGTCGGAGGGGTTCGCTGCACGGACCCTTGTAGGCCTTCGGGTGGTCAAAGGAATCTTTGTACCCCTCAGGCCTTCGGCCTTCGGGGTACAATGATTCCTTTGACCTCCCTCAGGCCTACAAAGGTCCGTGTAGCAAACCCCTCCAACCAATAACTTATATATGATATAACAAGAAATATTTGTTCCCCTGGCGATTTGTTATTATCCCAAATTTACTGTAGTCTTGTTTCATACATAATCTTGTTTCGTACGATACATTTTTGCCATTTCAAATCACCACATAGTTATTGCTGCAAAGTACGCAAAATGTCTTCCGGCCGATTTCGATCTTATACACAGGCCCACTTTGACATGACGTGGAGCCGGCGACCACGATCCTTCAACCCTGCCTCCGTAAATGAGCCATTTTTGCGGTGTGTCTTCGATTCTTGGAGGGGAATTATACGATTTTCGTTTTCACGGCGACAAATTTCAAAGCCTCGCCAACGCCAATCGCCCCGAAGACACTCAATTAGGAATGCAGTCTGTCTGCTCCAAGAATAGAAGGAACAGCCAGTCTTGTTTCGTCCCTTCTTAGGATAGCTGCGACCCGCCTTCGGCTTTTTTCTTTTTTTAAACAGTCGTTCCCCTACACTTGTGGGTCGTCCATCTAAGTTCCTCATCTAGAACGATCCGTTTGCAAGAGGCAAAGATTCCCATAGGCCCCTGCAGGCATGCCTGCAGGGGACCATGAGACTCTTTGCCTCTTGATCTACTCTTGAAGTATCTTGTTTGAGCAATCTCTAGCAGCTGTTCAAAGTCTGCACAGATTGTAAAACTAAAAGAATAGGTAAAGTTGTAACACTAAAAGAATAGGTATAACACTGGGCGTAAAAGACCTACCCCAGTAGCAAACCGTCTTCGGGCCTACGACGGCCGCAGTGGGCCCGCGCACACTGAGTCGCGCGCGGGTCCACTGCGGCTGTCGTGGGCCCGATGACCTCTGCCCACTGGGTGAAAACTTCAACAACTATTTCGAAGCGATCTGCTCCATGCAGGGATTCGATTGCGTGAATTCGTGGATACAGTCGGTCATCATTCTTGTCTTGTCTCAACTAAGATTTTCTTGGTACCGTTCTCATCACAGTCTATGTGAGTAGGCACACGTGACCGATGCCTTTTGAGCGCAAAGGAAGGAACTCTCCTGCGCGCAAAAGGAGAGGAAGAGCATAAAAGTCTTTCGTTTTACGACACTCAAACTTCATCATTTAAGTGAGCGCTTTTGTCCGGCATTTTTGTAGTACATACAAATGGCATTTATAAAGAAGGTCTTGCGACCCATTAACCCTCTACCTCCTCGACTAGGTCGCATTAACCCAAGTGTTGAGTGCCGACACAACTGAACACCACCTAAATGCAAGAGGCATAGATCCTCATGAGCCCCCGCAGTCGCGAGGGCTCATGAGGATCTATACCTCTTGCTGACACCACTTTGAATCCATGTTCCTATGTTGTTGTTTTTTTGTGTTGAATTCATAACGAAGATTGTAGAAACACAGTTTCCGTCAGCAGGCACTGAACGGATTGATAGGTATTATTGTTTTGTTTGGTATCCGCGTAAGCCTGAAATATAAAGCCGGACTCACACTGACTGAGCTGTTGTAACGAGTAAGTGCTGGCCTTTAGTACAAAAACAAAGGGTTTTCCTGTCGCAAAAACACAAAGACTGTGTTGGCTAGAACACCGAAACGACATTTCTTTCACTCTCGCTTTTCAGGATGTCGCCGTGCATGCATGTGTATTTGTAAATTTCCAAAAAATGTACGTTTAAACGATCGAAATGTTTTCGTCTGCGTTATCACATTGACAGCACTTTTTTTCCTGTCAGAAGCTGCACTTTTGACCTGAACTATCGCAAAGTCGATGCAGTCAAGGGTTACAACGGTGCATCTTAAGAGCACACGAGACCCAAAAATAGGCCAGCAAGAGGCGTAGATCCTAATGGGCCCCCGCATCTGCGGGGGCTCATGATGATCTATGCCTCTTGCAGATGATAAGCTTTCGTGCAGTGAATGTTTTTTACGTCTGATTGGGTTCAGTGTGAATTCTGCACTGTAGGATTACCTTGTCTCAGCTTGTTACCGAATTACACAGTGGTGATTGCTCTAATTTCATTTGCTGGAGTCTATTGATTTTTCACAGAACATTTTCTTCACATATGGTCTATACCAGTTTATTTTTGAATGTGCTGTCTTTTTTTTTTTTAATCAGAAGGAAGCAATGTACAGTTTATTCGAAGAAAGCGCAGGCAGGGATATTCGCTGCGAAATCGACCACCTCTGCAACACGGGTAATAGAAAATAATACGTGTCCTATTTCTTACTAACCGTCTTACAGATGTGGTCACAACGAAACGATGTTCTGTATACCATGCCTGCGGAAGGAGGAATATGTGTGTGCAACATTGAGATCATATTTGGAATATTGGATCAAATGGTGAAGGTGAGAGCCCCACAGAGCCCCACAACACCAATCATGTTACCATTCGTTTATTCGCTTTTATTTTAGTTTCCTATCGCGAGGAGTGATTCGACTGAAAAATAGTGAAGGTTAAGCCATCAAACGGAAAATACGATAACGGTCCGATTTTCCTGATCAGTCTCTCTATATCTACCAAAAGTTATCTGCTGTATTTCTGACCTAACATTCCAGCTTTCTCAACCACAATTCTGATGAATTCTGGTATTTAACCCCTTTACTGCCGAGAAAAATGTTGAATGCGATCTAACAGCAAAAGGTATAGATCCTCATGAGAATATATATATATATATATATATATATATATATATATATATATATATATATATATATATATATATATATATATATATATATATATATATATATATATATATATATATATATATAACTGACGCGCTTAACTCCTTATCTGCAGGGGGCAAGGCGAACTCTGTCCATCTGCAAGAGACATAAATCCTCATGAGCCCCGCAGTCGCGGGGGCTCATGAGGATTTATGTCTCCTGTTCGTCTTGTGTACATTATGTCCATTTTTGGTCCCAGCTGCATTGGCAGCTACCCACAACTCACTGGGCAGTTTGTGGGGGATGCCGTACAAGCACAACCAGGTTTTGTTTTCAGCGTTAGCTAGCTAGCCTACATGTGTATATAATATATGCAACCCGCTACACAGGTAGCTAGCTGTAATGTAGATACGAGTTAGGTGCCGCGTGGTTTTGGACGTCACGGCTCTCTATGCTCCGGCCCCTGCAAGGAAGCTCTAGCGCCGGGAGGCCTTTTGTATGAGGTTGAAGGCCCCAAACAAAAATTTGGAACCCCCCTCCCCCCCCCCCCACCCCGAGATAACTGATCCGCCCCTGTGAGGATCTATACCTCTTGCGATTGGCTGGTGTTCAAATTTTCTCGGCAGTGAAGGGGTTAAGGGCCAAATCACAGACAGGACTACACGTTAACCCCTCAAGCCTCGGGTACTGTTAACAGTATCTGTGGCTGCCTGCGCAAAGAGGTGTAACTGTTGACGTAAAACGTTCTACTCTTAAAAATGCGTCACGTCCTCAATCGTAGTTATCTGCCCAAATATTCGTGCAGTATCACTGAAGACTGTCTACATACAGATGTCTGAGAACTGTTTGGGAGGAAGGCTACCATACCAACACTCCTTTATTCGTACATTTCTTAAACGTTTCATATTTCTCCTCAACAGACACACAGAGCTAAATCAAACAAGAGACGTAGATCCTCAACAGTCCCCGTAGTCTGATGCGGGACTGTTGAGGATATATGCCACACGCAGACGGATCAATATTTGCTGAATAAGCGATACCGAGAACCGTTTACTCGAGTGCATACATGAATCCATCCCAGAGATGTCCAAAGTCCAGAAAAAGCTTCACATTAGCATCGTACGGTCTGGCTCGGAGTTCGGCGAGTCCGATGCCTCGGGCAGGGTCAACGTCACAAACATTTTTGCCTTATCCTGATTGCAGTCGTAGTACGTGCATGGACTTACCTCATTCAGCCCGACGGCCGTATTTCACACATTTGGGAGGCGTCATTTAATGACTATGCGCCAGTTGCAGCAGATGCATCGACCATGATAATTCAAGGCTATGATAGTGCCAGATTAGCTTGGCGCCGACAGGCGCCAAGCTAATCTGGCACTACCCTTGAATTATCATGGTCGACCCATCTCCTGATGCAGTGCGTCAGGGCCGAATGGGTTAAAATGATCGAGAATGTCCATGCAGATGTCCGAGACACAGTCGAGAACTCTTTCAGCTCCGACATGCCACAACAAGAAGCTATTGATCGAGCATAATAGTTCAAGTGTGATGCCAGAACAGCTTGCTGTCATGTTCTTTGTATGTCTTTTCTTGTGTTCATTAATTGTTCTTTAACGGCAAGTGCGAAAACTGAGTACAGGAATGCCAATCACGTCATACGTTAGGATAAAAGTTACTTCATCCGTTCGAAAATAAAGTTCATTGTTCATTGTTCGTGATTTTTACCTTTGTATAGATCTTTGTCAAACTGAAAGTGAATCGAGGCGAGGGGCGGGGAAAGGAGTGGAGCGGGGGTCGTTGCCTGCCTTATAGCATTGCCAGATCAGTAATGTTGCCAGATAATACGGTCATAATTAATACATGTATAATTACGTGTGCTAGTCTGTGATTTCGATTTCACGCCTCTAGCGCGTGCGATCCAAAATCACAAGCATACAATTATGAGAAGAAGAAAATGGTCCAAAAGAATGTCAGTATGACCCTATTTTCTGGAAAACACATAATCTATGCTTAAGAAGTCATCCTAGCATCATTGAGATAGATTCAAAGGCATCTTCAAGTTCGAGGTGGGCGAGAGCTAAATGAAGTAATTCGCGAGTTATGGAACATGATATTGAACATTGTAAAAGAATCAACCATATAACTCAGTGCCCTAGGTGGTATGACAGACACTGATCCACTCTAGACCTCCACTGTTGCTGCTTGGCGATTACAAAGCTCAGTACATCACTAAAATGTGACTTAGACGTCTTGCAAATAGCTGTATCGCCTGACACTGTTTATAAAGAATAAATCAATCCAGACCAAAAAGGTGACTGCCAAGCGTGTAATATGCAAAGAAGTACCCAACGGAGACAGAAACACGCTTAGAAAAGACGGGTACAACACAATTTATTAATATTTCGGGTAAATACCCTTTGTCAAAATAGACAAACAAACAAACAGAGAGATTAGCCGCTACTTATCTTCATTGGCAGAAGGAATGTGGCAACTGAAGGAGGTGACGTAAAATAAAAGAAAAGGAAGAACAAAAGTGCGGGAAAAGTAAAAATGACGTCAACGAAAAATCGTAAGAGAGAGACTCGGAAAGAACCTGAACACGAGAGACAAGAGTGTGTGCAAGCACGTGCAGGAGCGAGCGAAAGAAAAGGCGTGTAGATGAGGCCAGAGAGAGAGAGAGAGAGAGAGAGAGAGAGAGAGAGAGAGAGGAGAGAGAGAGAGAGAGAGAGAGAGAGAGAGAGAGAGAGAGAGAGAGAGAGAGAGAGAGAGAGAGAAGGAGAACGAACGGGGAGTACCCTTGGGCACGAAGTAGGCTAAGTGTTTAATACACAAAGCCTGCTAAACACCAACCCGAAGGCAAACTTTATATCACCTTCAAGTTGAGGACTACCTCGGGGAAAAACGGGAGGACCCCGGGAAAAAAAACCCAGCATTTAGCACGGTACACAACAAGTAATAAGTCATGAAAACAAAGCAAATAATCAAATTCAGTAAGAGAATATTGGTATAAGTGGAGAGTAGGTAGTTGCGAAACCGTCTTCAAGGGTAACTCAAAAAATAAGGGGGGGGGGGGGAGACAGAGAGAGAGAGAGAGAGAGAGAGAGAGAGAGAGAGAGAGAGAGAGAGAGAGAGAGAGAGAGAGAGAAGGAGAGAGAGAAAGAGAAAGAGAGAGAGAGACGGGGGCGGGGGGGGGGGGAGGGAAGGCTTATAAAGGCTGTTTATAAAGGCTTCAATCGCAACCCAAGTTCCGTATTTTTAGTTTTTTAACCCGTTCAGTGCTATTTTATGCAGACTGTGTTTCTGCAATCTTCGTTAATTCAACACTAAACAACCCTAGCTGGCCCGGGAACATGGATTCAAAGTGGTGCCAGCAAGGGGTACAGACCCTCATGAGCCCCCGCATCTGCGGGGGCTCATGAGGATCTGTACCTCATGCAGTGGGGCGATGGTCACATTTTCTCGTCACTGAACAAGGTTAGGTGTGTTGGCTGGCAACACTCATGCCAACATAGACCTAAATGTGCCCTCAGACTCTCAGACTGATTCTGACGGTACACGTCCAGAAAAAAACGTATCCTGTATGCCAATATGCATCCATCATCAGGTAGTTTTCTTCCATTTTTCAGCAGGCAGACATTCAAAGTCAGACCATCTTTACTCGAATCTACGCAAGTTGGTTTGTTTGTTTTATGTTTGGTTTTTCCCCCACCATGATGCGACAGAGACCTAATAGATGGCTGGTAGGGAATGGCTCTTGAGAATTTCATCCATCTGCAAGAGGCATAGATCTTCATGAGCCCCCGCAGATTGCGAGGGCTCATGAAGATCTATGCCTCTTGCTGAGTATATTTATATCTACGTTAATCCTTTATAGGAGATGGGTCATGACTCGAGCACGTATGTGCTATTGTGGAAGGACAGTTGGGAGCCAAGATTGATCGGCATTACCCAGTCAAAATGGCTGCCGTCACGGAGGAAAAAAAAAAAAAAAAACTCGCGCATCCAAACATTTCTCTTATCGATTTTCTGCTCCTCCCCCAACTGGGTGTCCCCATTTCGAATTTCGATGCCTATTGTGTTTCGTAGACCGATACATCATTGAATTTTGAAAGATCCTATCGAACATAGACTTATATTTTGACATAGTCTTAATTTTCGCAGACCGATTATTCACGGAATATTGAAAGATTCTCTCGAAGAGAAACGCACGTTTTGATATAGCCTTTAACTGCCTTTATGATGTCAGTTGTAGGTATTTTAACTATGCATTTACCGAAGAATTTTGGCTGTGGACTCAGTGGTTAGCAGTATGCATAGCTTCTCATGATCCCTTTACAGCAGCAGAGAACCTGGCAAAGTACGCTCCTCTTCAGAGACTTTGTTTCTGAGGAATTCAGTCCTTATTTGAGTCGTATATATCGGATCAGTATTGGCAGATTTTTAGCCAGCAAGAAGTATAGATTCTGAGAAGCCCCTGCTGTCCTCAAAATATTCATGAAGCTCTGTGCCACTTGCAGAGGGAACAATTTTAAACTTCTTTACTGCCAGAAATCGTAAATTCAACGCCAAAGATCTCCAGCCGTCGAAGGAACAAGTGGTATTAGCAAGAGGCATAGATCCTCATGAGCCCCCGCAACTGCGGGGGCTCATGAGGATCTGTATCTCTTGCAGTTGGGTGGTGCCCACTTTTTTCTTGACAGTGAAGGGGTTAGGGACACAGACACAGTGCTACAGCAGCTGTTCAGCAGCACCGCCGAATCAGCACCAGACACAGCTTCACAGGAGCCCCTGTAGTCGTCGAAAGGCACACGACAGTCAATGATTTATTATATTGCTGACCAAGATCAGACCCAGCTCTGGCGAGAATATAGAGGAGCGTTACTTCGTGCCAGCGGTCCAAGCTAGCGAGATGGGGTGACATCAAAGAAATGGCTTTTCTAGTGCGTCTGGAATATTCGCGGCCGGCCCTGAAATCGTGCTCGCTGCGCGTTCGATCACAACGTTTATGTGACCCAGATGGACTTCTGTAACTTGCCTGTGTGCTAGCCTGTGATTTTGGACCTTACGGCTGGAAGCCGTAAGGTCAAAAATCACAGTTCAACACTTTTAAATAAATTGTCTTCAAGTTCATTGCAGCCAGAAAGAAAGTGAAATGTTCTGTTTGGACTATCGACTTATGTCATGGCGAAAGTGATGTTTGATGCAAACACCTGCCACAAGTCAAATTAAATATTTTCATTAACGCCTTATACTCCTATGGGTAAACTTTTGCAATATATATGTTTAGTTGATATAATTAAGGTTAAACGTTAATGGTGGTTTTGTTGCTGTTGTTGTTGTTTGGTTTTTTTAATAAAATCACCAAGATGTGAAAAGACGTTAAACAAAATTCATTTATTCATCAATGCATTTATTTATTCATTTACTCACCCCATGCATTCATTCATTCATTCAGTCAGTCAGTCAGTCAGTCAGTCAGTCAAGTCAGTCTGACCCAAGTGCACGAGTGTGACAGCGCTACTCAAGACAAATTAAAATAAATGAAATATGAAATTAACTTTAACCGTTAGCCCTTTGGGTGTCGGTAGCTCTGCAAGAATAATCGCGCCAGCTATCGACACCCAAAGGGTTAACTGAAGTAGTGTGTGCCAGCGTCAACATTAAAATTAAGCATGTATGCGTTCTTGTACCATTTCCTCAGCGGACGTGACCGTTTGCAATCCGCCGTAATGACAAAGTATACAGTGAGAGAAATGTGTCTCACGGCGATTGAAAAGAAGGTCGATTCTGGAATGGAAAGGATAACGTAAAGGAGTAGGGACGGCCGAAACAAGTTGAACTCTATACCCAGTACGCAAAATGCCTTCGGGCCGAAGTCGGCCGCAGTGGGCCCGCGCACTGTCGTGCGCGGGCCCACTGCGGCCGACTTCAGGCCGATGGCCTTGGCGTACTGGGCGGCATGTACCATTAGACTGCGTGTTGCCGGACACAAATTCGTGTATCGAGATTAGAATCGTTAATGGGGGTGACTCCGCCGCAGAATTATCGATCAGCTAAAAAGCAATCAAGTTTCCTCTCTCCTCTTCTGAAAATCTTTCACTTAAAGGCCCCTCCTCTCCAGGCAATGGTTTTGAGTGCTGAAATTCGCCAATAGAACGCGTTGTCAATGTTTGTCTTGAGACTTTCCTGGCCATCTTTTCACAACTGAAGCCGTGTGCCGCGTGGACCCGCAGTAACTGAGGTGCCGTTCCGGCCCTAGTGTTCACACCGGAAAACTCTACTTCGTAGTAAGAAGGAGAACTAGAGAGGGGGGAGGGAGTTCACTTTACGACATTCAAATATCAAAATTAACCCCTTCACTGCCGAAAAAAAATGCGAAAACCACCCAAACGCAAGAGGAATAGATCTTCATGAGACTCCGCAACCTCGGGGGCTCATTAAGATATATGCCTCTTGCATATACTTAAAGACCATTTTGTCTGCCGGATCATCATGTGTGCGTGTGTGTATGCGTGTGTGTGTGTGAGTTTTCTGCTGCTTGTAAATCAATGTATGTTTGTTGTTTTGTTGTTGCTCTATGTGTTTGTTTTGTATTTTGCTTTGTGTTTCATTACTGTGATTGTAAAGCGCCTATAGCACCTTGGTGATTAGGCGCTTTACAAATTACCTTTATTACTATTAAACCACTTCGTATCACTGTTTATTTGACTGTTGGGGATCTTCGACGTGGAATGCACAGTGATTTCAAAAGAAAGAAACAAAATCTGCGTCCGCTGACAGTTGAACAAAAGTTTCGTTAGTCCTTTTCGGCATCATTACCGGTAGATGTGGTCAGTAGCTTTCTTGTAGAGCATCATGGCGCAATTTGTTAAACGGGCCACTGACGATACCGAGCGGCGAAAAAGACCCGTAACTGCGCGTCATTTCCGCCGAGCGGTGGCGTCAGTACCAGTGTAGGGGCTGAACTATATAGTGGCGGAGTCAATCTCCTAAAATTTAGGCCATTTTGCTCTGCGTACTACAAGGTATAGAGGGACGAACTTCTCAGCTAAAGGGACACTGAGACTCCCGTTGACTCGGTCTCGGGCGCACGTCCTACTTGCCATCCCGTCCCCCCCCCCGGGGGGGGGGGGGGGGATGATCTCAACAGTCAACAGTCATCACTCTCGACACACGATCCCTGTACTCATTAAAATCATGTCACTACGGGCACTTCTCGCTCTCTCCTTTCCCCTACCCAGTTGGAATATTAAGCATGCGGCTGAAACGCCTTTAAACGCATTAACTGCTGCTTCCATCTGCAAGAGACATACATCCTCATGAGCCCCCGCCCACAGGACCGAAATCCTCAAATTTTGATGTTGCCCTCTGAAGGACTGTATTACAATTCTTGAGACAGCTTGAACATGATAGTTTAAGGGTGGTGCTAGAATAGCTTGGCGCCTACGGGCGCCAAGCTATTCTGGCACCACCCTTGAACTATCATGGTCGATCCATGTCTTGCTGTGGTGTGTCGGGGCTGAATGAGTTAAACTTTTAGGGCGTTTTGGTTTATGTCCACCACGAGGGCCATTTCAAAGACGGGGCACCGAAATGAAATGAAACTTTATTTTCCACGGATAAAAGAATAGGTGCGCAGACTTTGTTTCATTCTTGTCCTTGTTGCATACTAGTTTTAAACAAAGGAGCCTAGCTGGTTCAGAACCCTCGATAATTCGGGTGAGAGTCGAACGATCTCCCACCAGCCCCCTCACGTCCTCTCTCTGTCTCTTCCCGCCCCCCCCCCCTCCCATACCCCCCCCCCCCATTTCCCCCTACCCCACACCATACATAAAGGGTATATCTACCGCTTCTCTTAAAATAATCCGCGGTTTTACGATAATTCAAGTAAACTAAACTAAACCCATCGCTGCTTGCATAACCTACGCTCAGATCGAGGAGCTAATGTCACAGGCAATTGACAGATCCCGGCTTTTGGGCTGCCTAAGCACGTGAATCTATTTCAGTTTTTATTCCTCACGGCAAAGCGCCCCAGATGAGAAGTTATTGCCCCTGCATCACGTTAGCCTTTTCACTGCCAGAGGCCATGAAGTAATCTCTGAAACCCTCAGATCACAGTTGGAAAGCTTAAAAACTCGTCATGAGCAAAACAAAGCGTAGATGAATTGGATCGGCAAGAGGCATAGATCCTCATGCGCCCCCCGCGGGGGGCGCATGAGGATCTACGCCTCTTGCAGTGTGGGGTGATCTCTGCGTTTTGGCAGCGAAGGGGTTCGCGCGTAAAGCCGCTTATATCAAACGCTTCGGCGGAGACAAAACAAGACAAAATCGCTCGTCTGCAAGAGACATAGGTCCTCAGCCCCGGCATCCTGGGGAAAAGTAGGAAAGGATCACTGAGTTTTGAACAAAAAGGAGGGATGAACTCTCATCAGGAACCAGGGACTTAATCCTCTATTTGCAGACGAAACGGGTTGGGTTTGGAACTGCGAGTGTCAGCGGTGAATAGGACATGCAACCATATATCTCTCTCCCTCTCTCTCTCAGAAAAAAAAAGAAAAAAAAAAGAGACACGTATGCTCAAAACAGCATTGCGTGTGTACATGATGCACTTTTATTTTTTAAACAGCTGCACAGAATTTTCATTTGCCCGAATAGATCCGTCATATCAGATCGGCTCATTGCAAAATGGCACTCTCTACAGGCCGTAGTTTCAAACGCGCTATTAAACGATGTTTTGAAATAGCCACATTTGTTCTTTTACTATATGTATAGGTGATTTGCGTGAGTCTACTGTCTAAAGGTGACAATGTGTGTGGATATTCTATTCACTGAGACATTGTTTAAAATCAGTACACCAAATGGCCGTCGTTTTAATCCATTCACTGCCACTGTACGTCTGCCAAGAACAATGCCCACAAAGCGGTTGCAGCAAGAGGCATAGATCCCATGACCCCCCGCAATTGCGGGGGCTCATGAGGATCTATACCTCTTGCAGTACTGTAGTCTCCACTTTTCTCTCGTCAGCGATGGGGGTAGGGTGCAATAATGCTCCATACAAGATCAACCATGAGAGGTGTACAAATTAGCATGTATACACAAGATTTTTGATATCTAGAATGTTGACGAAATTTTGCGCTGATCCGCGTGTGGCCTCTTTCTTCACTATTTTAGGTCAGCTGTGTCGGAATAGCCTGCAAAGCAGTCATTACAAACTGCGTCCACTGTCCCTGCAAACCACATACAGGTCACTTGACCATGTTGGACCTGCGGCTGTGTAAAGCCGTATCTAGGGCTGAGAAGTACCCAATGGAGAAAGAAACACGCTTAGAAAAGACGGGTACAACACAATTTATTAATATTTCGGGTAAATACCCTTTGTCAAAATAGACAAACAAACAAACAGAGAGATTAGCCGCTACTTATCTTCATTGGCAAAAGGAATGTGGCAACTGAAGCTGCTTGCCACATTCCTTTTGCCAATGAAGATAAGTAGCGGCTAATCTCTGTTTGTTTGTTTGTCTATTTTGACAAAGGGTATTTACCCGAAATATTAATAAATTGTGTTGTATCCGTCTTTTCTAAGCGTGTTTCTTTCTCCATTGGGTACTTCTTTGCATATTACACGCTTGGCAGTCACCTTTTTGGTCTGGATTGCTTATATCTAGGGCTGGCATGTCTGAGAAAATTACGCTGAATTAATGTATTTTAGATCACTAATGCAAATTATGAAAGTTCCATGACAAACCGCTAAAAACATATTTGGCATTTTACTGCAGTAATTGTTTTACTCGCGTGTTTGTTAGTTGGTTTTTGTTTGTTTGTTTGTTTTTTTTCAACCGTTGTGAAATATGCATGAGTTGAATCGAAGTATGGTCCTTCGGCCGGTTTTTTTTTTTTTAATTTGGTGTTGTGGTGGTGGGGGGGGGGGGGGGGGGGGGGGGGGGGAGAGAGAGAGAGGGGGGGGGGGGGAGGAGCGCCTGCCACCATACTACAAGGTTCGATACCGGGTTCTGGCGTCAGATTTTCTCCTCTTGTAAATGTCACTATTAACCCATTTGGCCGCATATCCAAACTTGTGGAGGCATCATCTGACTATTTCGGGAGTTGCAGGAAATGGATCGGCTATGATAATGCAATAGTGCCAGATTAGCTTGGCGCCGTTAGGCGTCAAGCTTATCTGGCACTACCCTTGAAATATTATGGTCGATCCACCTCCTGCTGTAATGAGCTGGTGCTAAATGAGGTAATTCGGGTGGATCGTCGGGGGGTATTTCTCTGAGTACCCCGACTCAGTCTTTCTCCTCCACCACTTTGATATACATTTCAGCCCACTAAATGACATTTAAAATTAGAGTCCAAAATAGCTCAGGCGGTTAAGCGTCGGAGCAAGAGAGCGAAGGGAATCGCCGGGTCGTGGGTTCCCGGTAGCTGGACTCGCAATCCAGGGGAAAAAAGACGGGCTTGTTCCATAGCACGTCGAAAGGTCCTGGTAAATCAAAGGCTAACGTGGCACAGTTGCAGTGCGCCTGAATTGATCAGTGTTCAGGTCGTACTCCATATTCAATAGATTTCCCTGTCCCCCATAACCCGCCCGTCAGGGCCGTCCATTATCACTTCGGTGCCGTGGACCCCGAACTAAACGACATTTTAAATACAAACGATCAGTAGCTCGCTTGAGCTTTCGGGCCTTCAGCGCCACGTGAATGTACTGTGTCTTGAGTGAATGCGCTTTGAGCCGATGTTCATCTGGGTTAAAGTGGCTATTTATGATGAGCTGATGTATGCACGCATAAACGCAACTAAGCTAAGATTGACAACGGCCCGCGGACCTCAGTTGTGCTCAAACGGCATACCCTCCATGGGAGTCAGAGACCTGTACGCGATATATCCCGGATAGCGCGGTATAGTGAGCTTGACCTGTGCTTAGCTCATTCAGCTCCGATGCACTACAGCAGATGATGGATTGACCATGATAATTCATGGGTAGTGCCAGATTAGCTTGGCGCCTGTCGGCACTACCCTTGAATTATCATGGTCGATCTATCTCCTGCAACTGGTGCATAGTCGTTAGACGACGCCTCCAAAATTTGGGGAATCCGGCCTTGGGCTTGAATGAGTTAGCAGAGCTCCATGCGTAGTGGCTTTTCACAGGGTTTACACCAGTCTCTCCGGCAACTCAGCCTAGCGGTATGGAATCAAGAACGTCGCTTGACTAGCCCATAACATACTGAGGCTAAAAGCTTCAAATATGTACACTGCCAAATGCAAGCTACATTACAGTAGCCTACATACCGATAAGGATATAGACCGATGGCTTTAGTTCAAGGGTAGTGCCAGAATAGCTTGGCGCCTAGATTCTCGCACCACCCTTGACCTATTCTAGTCAAACTTGTCTCACGCGCTGGTGCCATTCCGAATGATAAGGGTTAGGTGACAACCACTGCTAATTTACAATCACAACAAAGGATAGATGTTGTATAAATAATGCCTGCTATACATGAAAGTGCACATAAACCGCCTGTCAGGTCTTAGCAATTGCGTGTTTGTTTATGTAATGTCAATTAAATGGTGTTTGTTGCAGAGCATCTAACTGATCTCACTATTATTTCAGTTGTTTTCATATTTCATTCTGTTTATCACTTTTTTAACGGATTTGTCTGTCAAAATTTTATGTCTCAAAAATATGCCATTCCACGATTCCTTTGAAAATATATATTCACAATAGTACATGGTGGCTGGCTATACCTTAATTACATACATTTAAATCTTTGTTGGTTTTTTTGTGGCTTTTTTTTAGCCCCAGATAAGTACACACACACACACACACACACACTGCGCACACACACACACACACACACACACACACACACACACACACACACACACACACACCAAGGAGATTGGAGGAGAAACCAGTGTGACACACAGATATACACACAGAGAAAAAAATGTATTCATCAAATGAACAATTTTTTTTTTCAATTAGAGTAAAATATGTGTACATGCCAAGTACATGTATCAGATTGGTCTCAGGAATATCACAAGTTGTGCTTAAGATTTGTGATTATATCAGGTGAGATCACACAGGTAAAGCAATATATTCCTACCCAATATATACCTGCTATTTTAAAAATACACATGTAGACTGAACAGTAAAAAAAAAAAGAATGATTCACTAGTATCACATCTGTTGATATTCACACTTGTTTAATTAACGCACCGAGCCATGACACACAAAATCAAGACATTGATCAACCTTGACACCTTGGGGTTGATGCCAGAACAGCATGGCACATCAAGGTAAACATGCCAAATAGCATGCAAGTCTGTTGTGTTTGTTGTTTTTATTTGTTTGTTGTTGTTTTTTAAATGAGCAGATATTGATTTTTATGTTTGAATTTTTGAAGACTGGACTGTCGTTTGATTTTTTTAGGGTGCAAAGTAACAAGTCATAGATAATAATAATAAAAATTATAATAATAACAATAATAATATTTATATAGCACAAACTCCCTGCTGTGCAGGCTCTATACCCTGTACAATGCATGCATGCTGGCAACTCAATAAAAAAAATCTTTTTATGCCACCGACATAGGGCTCAGTGTTTTAAGTTATTGCACACAACATCACAACTTTTTCAATGAAACAGACTCGCATGTAATGAAAAACTGAAACACACAACAGTCCTAACATTATTATTGATAGTGAAGCATCATCTACACTTTCAAACAAGGACTGCATGAAGCCTGCAAAGCAGTCATTACACAACGCACCCACTGACCCTACAACCACATTCAGGTCACTTGACCATGTTGGACCTGCAGTTGTGTGAAGTGTACATATCTAGGGCTGCATGTCTGAGAAAATTACGCTGAATCACTGTATTTTAGATCAGTAATGCAAATTATTAAAGTTCCATAACAATTAAGCCACCAAAAACATATCTGTGTAATTGTTTTACTCACATGTTTGGGTTTTTTCCCAACCATTCTGAATATACATGAGGTGAAGTATGGTCTTTCGTGTTTTTTTTTGTTTGTTTGTTGTTGCGATGGAGTAAAGTGGGGGGGGGAGGGGGGGGGGAGTGGGGTGAGGGGTTAGGAAGCACCTGCCACCAATACTACAAGGTTTGATAGCGGGTTTCGGTGTCAAATGTTCTACTCTTGCAAATGTGTCACCTTAAACCATTTGGCCGCATATCCAAACTTTTGGAGGTATTACCTGACTATTTAGGTGTTGCAGGAAATGGATCGGCTATGACAATTCAAGGATAGTGCCAGATTAGCTTGGCACCATCAGGCTGGCCCGATAACTCTAGACATGCACCAAAGCTTGCAAAGGGACACTCGAACACACAGAGGACACTTGAAGAAAAATAGACAGTAAATCAACCCACATCCAACAAGTGGGAAATTAATCTGCAAAAGTCTAATGCTAATCCAAGTGTTTTTCATTTTCATGATTTTTTATTACTTTTCTTATTTATATAGAAAAGCAAAAAATACTTTTTTCCTCAGAGATTAGCTGATAAAAATAATTTAACAGAAACATTGCAGATACTACAGTGTAAGTCTGTGCAAGGCATACAGATATGAACGATACCAGCAAGCAACACATATATCCTAATGAGGTCCCTATGAGTGCAGGTGTTCGACGTTCTCAAGGATCTATGCCTCTTGCATTCAGATGCTGCATACTCTGGCAGTCAAAGCATTAACCCCTTCACTTGCAAGAAAAGGTGAATGCGATCAAAATTGTGACCGCAGTGGCTCATGAGAATCTATGCCTCTTGCTAAGACCACTTTATATCCATGTTCTTTGGACAGTTGTGGCTTTGGGTCGTTCAGTGAACACCGAGTTCAAAAACAAAATGGATGTATGTTGGTAGGGAAGGGGTCATAAGTGTCCTGCTGTCTATAGTAACCACACACATACTTCCTAAACTACTCCAGCTAAGGTCAGTCAATTACAATCAAAACAAATGCCCACTGCAAAGTTAATACTTTTTGTCGAAGTGATTCTTGAGGCACTACCAAACATTGGGACACCTCCAAACATTGGGAAATATGGCTATGGGGCTAAACGGGTTAAAAGTGTCATATTAACCTCCTTCTACATGCAGTCACTGGTCCTGTAAACCATAACAGTGGCTGCAAGCACAAAAAGGTTAAAACCTTGTCTGTTACTGACAATATAAAAGCGCGCAAGTACACATCAATGCAAGTCAAGGGGTTAACCCAAATCATACTGAGGCTAAAAGCATCTAATTTGTACACTGCCATATGCAAGCTACATTACAGTACTTACAGATAAGGATGTAGACCAATGGCTTTAGTTAAAGGGTGGTGCCAGTATAGCTTGGCGCCTAAAGGCGCCAAGCTATTCTGGCACTACCCTTAAACTATTTCAGTCAAACTTATTTCACACACTGGTGTATTCCAAATGATATGGGTTAATTAAGGCTATAAGTTGGCCTTATTTAAAGGCAACTCAAAGTTTGGGTGTACATTTAGTTCCTGTAGATGAGCTGCAAGATCATCATGGGAGATAGGTGACACGTGTCCAGGAATGCAGATATTGCAGACAATATAAGACATTACGCCCTGGTCCACAGTGTGGTCACTCACATTGACAGAATGATGCTTGTTGGGATGAGTGATAGAGAGTTCTGCGATAGTCTGCGGGTAGGTAATGGGACGCCATGGTCCCTCCGCATCTATGTTCTCAGGATAAAGGCTGTCTCCTGAAAATAAATTACAATCACTATAGAACTAGAAGAGCGTTCTGGTGATGATGATATTTTGTATTATATGGTGTCATTAAAAATTAAGGCAGGGTTTGATACGGTACAGCATCCCTTAGGTATAAACTATAAAGATCACTGATTTAAAAGACACTTTAGAGATGGATGCAGAAGCTAGATATAAATACACTTGCTATTATTCAGCGCTATCACAAAATCTACTAGTGTGCAATATTTCACCTTAAAATGAAACTTGATAATACCAAGTAGACTGATACCCATGCCTTAAATGTGCACAAAAGCAGGCTCATTACAAATAGTTTTAGGCACTGAAAGAATAAAACTGGAGTTGGTGGTTGTGTGAAAGGGCCATCAGCAGAGTGATTGTATACATTCAAGAGGGTGGGGACAAGGAGTTTACCCCTTTGTGCTTACGATTGGTTACTGTGAACAATACTGGTAGCTGCATACACAAAGCGGTTAAAAAGGGTCAAATGGGACGCTATCAATAGACATATGTACCTGGAAGAACTGACAAGTGTGCATCTGCACACATGATTTGAATCGGCAGCCATCTCTCCACTCGGTGCTCCGCCCGCCGCCATGCAAAGTGTGCGAGCTCTGGGACAGCGTCAAAGTGCAGCAGTCGACTCAGCTCAAGCTTTTGAGGGGGCGCAATCTGCACTTTCCCCTTTTCACTCAGGCTGAGAGTATCAAGGGGTGATGCCCACTGAAAGAGTATAAAACACAGAACGAGGAAAAATAAAATACTTTTCCCCTATTGAAATGTTACAAGCTCAGATTCATAAATGAACCAGTGACAAAATAAAAATAATGTGTTCAACAGACAAGCACTAAACTGGTCAAGGTAAAATATCACACACACACGCACAACCACACACACCTACACACACTATTGACATCCAATGTGTGTAGTGTACCCCATAAGGCCCTTTCAGGCTATGACAGGAAATGGATCAGCCATGACAGTTCAAGCAAGTACAGGGTTCATTCTGAAAATGTACACACATGGGTCATTGGCCGACAGAGTACAAATCCAATGGGTCATTTCTTAAACGGGATGGGCCAAACATGTGTGAGCACCTTCCCACCAACTGCAAAGAGGGGGGGATGGGGGGGAGGGGGGGGGGAGAGAGAGTGTAAACACCTTGTCACCAACTGCTGAAATATCAAAATATCAAACAGCGAGGGGGGGGGGGGGGGAGTGTATGTGGACACCTCATCAGCTATAGAAATATCAAGAAGCAGAAACATGTTTGGGGGAGGAGGGGGGGGGGGGGGAGAAAAAAAGATGAGTGGGCCTTTAGGAACACTTGAAAAGAAGGGCCCGTTGCCTACAGAAACCTAAGGGTCATTGACCATTCAGCTCAAAATGTTATGGGTCATTTGGGGAAATTATGCGCTAATGGCGCAGGGTGCGCTCCAAAAATTAACCCTGAAGTAGTGTATTAGAATAGCTTGGTGCCTGGAGGCAACATAGTCCATTTATCTCCAGAACTGTGACACAGACACCAAAAGATATATATAATATAAGAAAAAAATATAATTTGTATGATGTAATGAGGGATACACAAATCTATTCACTGTTCAAGCCAGAGATATATAGTCCTTCCACAAAGCTGCATGAGCTTTAAGTCTAAAGTCTAGCCTCTTAGTTTATAGTAGACACTGGTCCCATTCACATCCTCAGAAAACCGTCCACGTTTTCAGTCCATGACAGTGTAGCACACTGAGCCCTTAGGTCAAAGTTCCTCAGATTTGAGAGTTGTCATCTTAAGACTAAATGTCAGGTTATCAGGTCAACCATCATGATAGTTCAAGTCTAGTTTCACTCCTAAAGCTTTTTGTTTCGTATCAGCCTTGAACTCTCCATATCTTATTGTAGTTCAGCATGGCTCAATAATGCATTAAGAAATGTATTGAAATAATCATTACCTTCTATTACACTAAAAGTGGAATGAATTTATAACCTGTGAGTGAACCATCTCCCCTTCATCCTCAGTCACATCTGGCTTGCCATCCACACAGCACACGAAAAAGATGGTGTCAAAGCGGTGTTTTGCTGGCAGCGGTGTCAGCCAGTTAGACCACTCATACAGGGACCATACATCAGGCACCAGCTGTAGCTCCTGACACATACGCAAAAAGGCTGCGGGTTCCCTGTCAACTTCCTTTCGCCATTCATTGATCACAGCGCTGTCTTCGCAATAATCTGCTAAATTTGGTCCCTCCCAGAGACGTGGCCAGAATTTTTCTCCCTTTTTCACACTGTGGACAAGTAAAACGCCAGATTCTTCAAACGTTTCTCGGATGGCAGTGATTCTAAAAGCGACTTCGCTGGGAATTTGACAGAACTGTTCATCCCTTGGCCTGCTGAACATGGGAGGGCCTTGCCCCCCTCGCTGAACAAAATCGAAGATCTGCTGTCGCTGGTCTTTGCCGAGCAAGTCAAATACTCCAATCCAGTCACTAGAAAAATCGATATCCGAAGCCACCCCTCCAGGGAAAACGTACAAGTTCGGCATAAACTTACTTTTAGAACTTCGCTTCAACAACAACACTTCGAAGTTTGTTCCCTTAACAGACGGTATAACTTTTACTTCCGCGGCGTTGACAAAGTTTGGTTTGACACTGTTACCAGGCCTACACCCTGTGACTAGAATGAGAGTGGAGGCCTCTCTCCAATGTTTTAACACAGCTGCCATTTTCGTCGTCATTAAACACAGGTTAGCGATGTTTCGATAATCAGTTTACACTTTGGACTCTGGACGCCGCCATTTTGTTAGGGAGGTGTAATTGCGTTGTTTCTGCAGGGGAGTACTCATTGCACACTTGAGCGGGTACCTTGTTCTCCGGCGTCGCAGTGGACTCGTTTACCCTGCCGCTTATTTAGTGGTGAAGTTGGCTCAAGTTCTCCAGCCTAATCATTCCCGTGACAGTTGTAATGTGTCGATATTATGACTATCAACGGTAAATCATCCAGGACAATGACGTCTGATAAACTAGCTTTAGCGGCGGCCGGGCCAAATGAATCAGTGACCATCCGGCTGACCGCGTGGCCGTTCAGCGGCGGAGCCGGGAGCGAGCTGAGCACTTTTCCGCGTGGACTGACCTCAGCCAGTATGGCCTGTCAAACTGAATCCCGCTACACTGCGATACGGACGGACTACAGAAAACCACTCCCTTCATTTACTTGTTTACTTTTTCCCAATCATGCAAGTATGGTGTCAGAATAGCTTGTGCCTGTATAGTTGAGCCGGTTCACGGTTAAAAAGAAAAAATTAAAAAAAAAACGGCAAAAAAATACGCCACTGGGACTAGAATAGTCACGACTGAATCAGTCACTGAATGACGCGGATTCAAATTGCACTGATTCCCCCCCCCCCCCCCCCCCCCCCCCCCCCTCTAAGCCATCATAGCTGACTTAAAGATTATTTGATGTCAATAGTAGGCCTACTTGCATGTTGTTCATCCGGAACCGCTGTTACGACGTAGAATGAATCGTCCTTGACTTGACACCACTTCAAACTGAACCCACGCTCCTTAGACATCGTGATTTTTGGTCTCATTGCCAGTGTTCATGAAGATTGCCGCAGGCAGTGCAGTCTGCATCAGCTCCTGGCAGTGGCACTGAACGGGTTAACACATTCTACCCCGCCGTGACGGCACCGGCCGAGACTACCCCCACCACCCCCCCCCCCCCCCCCCCCGCCCCCGCCCCCGCCAATTCTTTGAAGTTGCCATGTGAAGGACTGTATAACAGTTTTAGAGACAGATCAAGCATGATAATTCAAGCTATTCTGACACCACCCTTAAACTATCACGCTCGATCCATGTCTTGCTGTGGTGTGTCGGGACTAAATGAGTTAACCGGCCCAGTTCCGACGGCTGCACTAAAGAACCGCAGCGCAACCGACGTCCCCCTTGGCTTGCGGAATTGCAAGGGGACGAAATTTTCTCTCAGGAAAAACATCTTGGTATTATTGTAACCTATTTCTTTTGTGAAACCGATCAAACACTGTGACTGTGACTGCATGGTTGACGGCTTCGTCGGCAGCGGCATCCATTTTACTGACCGGTTTCCTATCCGACAGTAAATTCGCATCAACGGTCAACTGGGATTTCATGGGCTCCATTGTGCTGGTGTAATTGGTCGGATTGGTCTCGACTCCATTCGGGTCCATATCAGGGGCGGATCAGTTACCTCGAGAGGTGGGGGTGGGGGGGTCCACATTTTTGGTTTGGGACCTTCAACCTCATACTTGGGGGAGAGAGACAAAAAGCGCTTGCGTGTTCAGACTGTAACCATTCGCCAAAATATCAAACAACGGGAGAAGGGGGGGGGGGGGATATATATATATATATATATATATATATATATATATATATATATATATATATATATATATATATATATATATATATATATATATATATATATATATATATATATATATATATATATATATATATAGAGAGAGAGAGAGAGAGAGAGAGAGAGAGAGAGAGAGAGAGGAAAGGCGCGTTCATGTTAAGACTGACCATTCGCCAAAATATCAAACCACAGGGGGGGGGGGAGAGAGAGAGAGAGAGAGGGGGGGGGGGTGGGGTAGAGAGAGTAAATGCGCGTGCATGTTAAGGCTGTGACCATTCGCAAAAATATCAAACAACGGCGCACCCCTGAAAAGGGACATTGAGTTTTTCGAGCAGCACACTATTTTTTTACGAAAAAAAAATTAAAAAAAAAAAAAGGCAGCAACCTAGCAACATTTCTAGGGTTGGCGTTAAAAAAAAAAATAAAAAAAATTGTCATAAGACCCCCTTGCCCCCCCCCCCTCCCTGGATCCGGGCCTGCATATTATAGTACAGCCACACGGTTACCCACGGTCTGTTTACTGAGGAACTTGACTTAAAAGGACCGTCACAGACATCAATGTAAAGATGTAATCAGCAACAGCTATAGATCATTCTCATGAGCGGGTGCTCATGGGACTAATCTACAGCTCTTGAAGATGTGTGGCATTCGCTCTTTTTTTCTTCAGGGTTTTTAAAATTTATTTATTTATTTATTATTATTATTATTGTTATTATTATTATTATTATTATTATTATTATTATTATTATTATTATTATTATTATTATTATTATTATTAATACATTTTTATTATTTATTTATTTATTTATTTAATTTTTTATTTTATTTTATTTTTTGTTTGTTTGTGGGGGGGGGGGGGGGGGGGGGAATTGATGTGTGATTAGTGTGAAACGGCGTGTTCAATGGTATTATATGAATGGCGTGTTGCCGCGGCAGCCAAGACACAAAACTGTTAAGGGAAACTAGGACTGATGTGTAGGCCCCTATTGTTACGCTGCGTTCTAGCATAGTCCTACTCAAGTGGTTAACCCTTGTCATTAGCAATACACCAGTGTGTGGAATAAGTTTGACTAAAATAGTTCAAGGGTAGTTCCAGAATAGTTCCTAGAGGCGCCAAGCTATTCTGGCACCACCCTTGAACTCAACTAAAGCCATTGGTTTACTATCCTTATCTGTAAGTACTATAATGTAGCTTGCATATGGCAGTGTCCACATTTGAAGCTCTTAGCCTCAGTATGATATAGGTTAGCAGGCTATAAACACGCCTCAAACAAACAAAAAATAGATTACCGAAATCCTGCTTCTGACAGACACACTTTATAATCGAAAATCTTCGACACTCATGACGTTTTCGAATTACAAGTCTATCACTATGGGATTGCAAGTCTATCACTATAGGATTGGTTTTTGGCTGCATGTCTACATATGATATGCGGACACTGAAGCCTTCTGTCTTTGATAATAATAATAATAATAATGTATATTTTTAAGGCGCCTATACTTTCGATAGAAAATCTCTAGGCGCCGTACAAATGACGTAGTAGCACCTTGCATCCTACAACACGCATATTATAGTCCCTAATATACACACTCACGCAACAAGATATAAAAGAAAATAAGAATAACAAAAAGAACACCTGCGAGGGGCCGCTGGGGGAAAGGTGCACAGACCCCTGCCGAGAAAACTGAACATCACCCAACTGCAAGAAGCATAGATCCTCATGAGCCCCCGCAGTTGCGGGGGCTCACGAGGATCTATACTTCTTGCTGAGAACAATTGATATCAGTCCACGTCCCTTGGACAGTTGCGGCATTTTGGTCGTTAAATGAACGGATTTCAGAAACAAAATATTCGTCCAGTGGCAAGGGTTAAGGCCATAGAGCTGCATTTCAACAATTCAAAAGTACTCCAACTGGTATTGAGTGATCTGCGTGATTATAATCACAGAAACCAGAGAAGCTATAACTAAGAGTATGAGCATGATTTGTTGCGTTCTACTAAAGCCATTGGACATGAGAGTCCGAAATAGCTCATGCGGTTAAACGTCGGAGCAGAAGAGCGAAGGAAATCGCCGGGTCGTGGGTTCGAATCCCGTCCCGGCCCCGGTAGCTGGACTCACAATCCAGGGGGAAAAAACGGATTTGTTCAATAGCATGTCCGTTGAAAGGTCCTGGTAAATCAAAGTGGCACAGTTGGAGTGCGCCTGAGTTGATCAGTGTTCAGGTCGTACTCCATAAGCAATAGATTTCCCTGTCCTCCATAACCCGCCCCGTCAGGGCCGTCTATGATCACCTCGGTGCTGTGGACGTTAAACCCGAACTAACCATTGGACATACGTAAAGATAGGCAACAGTGATAAATACATTATTTAATAATACTTGTTTTCATTGTTTAACTCACTCAGCCCCGACACACCACTGCAAGACATGGATCGAGCATGATAGTTCAAGGGAGGTGCCAGAATAGCTTGGCGCCCATAGGCGCCAAGCTATTCTGGCACCACCCTTGAACTATCATGTTCGATCTGTCTCTAGAATTGTAATACAGTCCTTCAGAGGGCAACTTCAAACTTTGGGGTTTTCGGTCCTGGGGTAGAATGTGTTAACACATTCCTGATCTGCTGGTGAACGTTCGAGTCATTGTGTTTTCTGGCTTAAACGCAGTGGACTTACTCTTTCCTGATAAATAGGGTTCTCAATTTCAAGATGGCGTGGACGTTGCTAGGTCGTTCGCTCCATCAATCTTGATGTCCCGAAATATAAAACAAAATTTGGTATCCCCCACTGACGAGGTATACGTATGTAAATGGACTCTGCAAGAGGTATAGATCTTCATGAGCCCCTGCTTCACCTCTCGCAGGTTGTGTGCCGGATGGCCTTTAAAGAGGTGAACGATTCTCTGGAGTCCATTTTTTAAAAATTCGATTATTCCATCCTCACCATCCATCACACACAAAGCGGCGTCGGCTCGATAGTATGTTTTCACTCAGCTAAAGTAGGTTTCTGTAGCCTGTAATGTAAACTTAGAAGCAGAAAGCTTAGTGATAGTGTTTTTAAATGTTCTACAGCGACTGTAGGTAGAGTGTGCTTAACCCGACCCTTCACTGCAGATCCGTCGTGTTTTTGAAATCATTGTAAATCTCCAGCCATCAAAGAAACATGTATATGTTGGGGCGGTCCGTGGCGCAGTGGTTAATGCACCTGCCACCAATGCTAAAGGTGCGAGGTTCGATTCCGGGTTCCGGCGTCGGACTTTTCTCCTCTAGTAAGTGTCACCGATAATTCGGGCGGACCGTCGGAGGTTCTTTCTCCGGGTACTCCGGTTCTTCCTCCCCCTCCACTTTGGTGTCAGTTTCAGCAAACATAATAAAATTTCAAATACAAAACGATTTCCAAATACCGTCAATTCAGTAGCTCGCTTGAGCTTGCCCTTAGCACCACGTGAATGTTCTGTGTCTACGTACAGTGTGTGAGTGAATGCGCGTGATTCACGTGAGCGTGCTTGTTGGGTTCAGTTCGCGGCTACATTCTGCACATTGAGTTAAATTATAAATATGAGAAATGCGCCATATAAATACCATGTAATAATAAATAAAATAATAATATAAAGTGGTTTCAGCAAGAGGTATAGATCCTCATAAGCGCCCGCAACTGCGGGGGCTCATGAGGAACTATGCCTCTTGCAGTTGACGGTCGTGTTGACGTTTTCTTCGCAATTCAAAGAGGTTAAATTTACTGAATCAAATGGTGCAACATAGCTTTCTTTGCGAAAACAGAGAGGATGGTCTATGTGAGTGGGTGATTGGAATATTATATTCTCGGCTGCCCTATGAGCAGTGATGATAAAAGAGCATAACATTTATCAACTGAAGACGTGAAAACAGTAGCTAACAAGGGATGGGTGAGTTATGGGGGTGGGAGGGAAGGGGGTGGGGGGGACGGAGGGACGGAGACTGAAAGGTTTGGGTGGGGAGAAGGTGTTTTCGGCTCCGGGGGGAAAAAATCAGAAGTATTTGACAGAGCAATGAACGATTTAACCCATTCCGCCCTGACGCACTACAGCAGGAGATATGTCGACCATGATAATTCAAGGGCAGTGCCAGATTGGCTTGGCGCCTGTCGGCGCCAAGCTAATCAGGCACTGCCCTTGAATCATCATGGTCGATCCATCACCTGCAACTGGTGCATAGTCATTAGATGACGCTTCCAAAATTTGGGAAATACGGCCGTCGGGCTGAATGAGTTAATGCATGGTGTGCTGGTTTCTGTCCTCACGAGTGTTCGACTGATGTCTGCCTGTATAAGTTGTGACCAACAATTGAGCCCAGTGTGCCTCAGTTCAGTAAAACAGGGCTGTCAATGATAATGTACCATTCGCGTCAGAAGCATATAAGGGGGTGAATTAATTAGTCGGGGTGGAGGGTATGGTCGTTTCTGAAGAACTAACAGGAAGCGTAACCCTTTGGGTGTTGGTAGCGGTTATAGTCGCGGCGGTGATTCCCTGCAGGAATCGTCGCAACTAAAACCGCTCCCGTCACCGAAAGGGTCAACCCATCCATCTCCTCATTCTGGTTCGATAATATAGCCCACAGGTATAGGATATAAATGGTACCAACCTCTGCCGCGAACAAGACGCACCCACATTTCCAAGATATATTGTTTATGCCTCTTGCAGACCAAAAGAGTCTGACTGATCCAGTAAGGAAAGGTATTGGGGCCGAGGTCGGTCGCTGTTGGACCTCGGCCCAAGGCCCTTTTGTTCTCTGGGTTCACAGCCTCGAGACTACATGCATAAAGAT
>BTPG01000005.1:179702697-179715197 GCA_036245525.1 Semisulcospira habei | reverse complement strand
TGTGTGTGGTGTGTGGTATGTTTTCCAGGGCAGATCTGTGTAACCATACTTGGGGGTGGGGGCGGGGGGAGGGGGGATGGGGGGGGGGGGCAGGGGCGTTCTCTGACGAATACACAATGTTTGTGAACGACGCACGGACTGTGACAGTTCAAGAGTAGTACCAAATTAGCTTGGCGCCGAGGCACCGAGCTATGCTGGTGCTACCCTTGAAGTATCACGGTGACTCGGTGGTAGCGCGTTCGTCTCTCGTCCAAAAGGTCGCGGATTTGAATCCAGCTGAGGTCAACATTTTTTCACACGCTGTTCGGTGTCCCGTCTTTGATATCACCTTCTTGGTGGACAAAAGACAATATGCCCTAAACGTTTGGCGTTTTGTTGTTGTTGTTTTGTTGTTTTTTTGGTTTTTTGTTTGTTTGTGTTTGTTTTTTTTTTTCTTTCAATTTATCATGATCCGTCCATTGGGTACTGTGCGTTGTATGGAGATCTGTATTATTATGTGACTTCCACGGTGTACAACGTCAAGCGTGTCTGGCGAGAATGTGTGGGTTTCCGCACGAAACGCTGACGTTGAGTAAATTATTTTAGCGTACACAATTAACACCTTTTCAGTACACAATAACGCTTATCAGCTCTTGTTTCTGAATGTCCGATTCAAACCGCGGGCCTCCTTTTCAAAATGTTGTCCAGTTGACTTGCCCACTTGACTTGTCCACTTGACGAATGAGAAGGACAGGATGTGAAGAAATTATCATTTAACTTAAAAAAATTTTAACGTCTCTTTCATTCATTTGGTTTCGTAATATTGCAATATCGGTCTCATTATAATGTTGCCGCTTAGCGTTTAGCTTTTACACACTGACCAGATACATAGTGAATTGTGTATTTGTTTGTTCGTTATTTTGAAATTGTGTCGTGTTTCATTCTTCTTTGGATTAATTCATTGCAGTTACGACGCTAAACCCCACTCTACTCTCCCAGTTTAGGAAAGAAGTTTATACCGGTAGGATTCATGGTAACTTTTCTTTACTTGGCTGGATCAAGAGGGGACAAAAACTGAGAAGGGACCGGCAAACGATTGATCAACCATTCAGCACAGATACGCGTTCTATCCGCCTAGCTGGACAACCCCATTTGCCCACAAATAATAAGACCGATTTTGCAGTAATAAGAAATACTGGATATTGGTGATGGTACGTCGAGAAAGAAGGGGACAGGAGGGTCAGGGGTGTGGGAGGGAGGTTGTTGGTACGCTGGTATTGATGGTACTAGACTAGTGATAGTGGTGGTGGTGGTGGTAGTAGTATTAGTGATGGTGGAATAGGGGTAAAGGAGTCAGGGTGGCGGTGGGTAGATGCGGATGTAACTGAAAGGGCGAATCGGACGTAACTCATTCAACCCTACGCATGTATTTCCCAAATTTTTTAGGCGTCATCTAACGAATATATACCTGTTGCAGGAGATGGACGCCAAGCTAATCTGGCACTACCCTTGAATGATCATGGTCGATCTATCTCTTGCTGTAGTGCGTCAGGGCTGAATGGGTTAATCCTCTTGCTAGTGCACACAGGCTGGAGTAAAGAAATTTTGTTTGATTATGTGTATCAATTTCACCCGACAGAGATTTTAAGTGACTCGTCATTTGTCATTTGTCATAAGCATTCAACAGCACTCGTTCCAGTTTTAACAAAAAACCCTACTTTTGTCTTTTCCTTGTTGTTGAAGGATGCAACTGTGCCTATGATACGACGTTAATTTGTGTTTGTTGGATTGTTTGTTTGTTTATTTATTTGTTTTTCTTTCTATCTTTGGTTCTTTCTTTCTTTGCTCGGTTGTTGTAAAGTTTTCTAATTTATTTTCTGTCCCAGAGTAGTTGTCAAAACAAATATCGACGTTTCTCTCTCTCTGATTTTATTTTATAGGAACAGCTCAGCTTGACCGGTATTCAATATTTCTTTTCTCTTTGTGTGTCTACAGGTGCACAACCCATTTTACTTGAGCCTGCAGCCCGCCAACACACACCTAGCGCGGGGCCTGGTCAGTCTACTGGCCGTCAACTACTGGTACCGCGTCACCATGCTCGTAGAGCAAGAACTCAGGTAAAGCGAAATGCACACGTGCGGCACTGTATGCACGCATTATGGAGGCGTCACTCAATAGGGCTCGGGAAGTTCCCCGCGTTGCCTAGGAGCGTCGGCGCGTCAGCCGCCATCTTATGAGGATACCATAGTCATGAGAAAGTAGCGAAATAGTGTTTCAACACGTTTTTCTTCTTTTTCTTCCTCTTTGGAAACCAAAAAAAAATAGATTCTGGTGAGCGGTTTTCTGCAGTGATGGCAAGACTTGCTGTTATTGCTTATAGTACGTCAGGACTTTCCTGACATTACAAAAACAGCGATTTCCCTATGAGCGCTTAGTCAGTCCCGTATCCTCACAAGATGGCCGCCACGACTGGCGTGATGACGTCAGCTTCCCGAGCCCTATTGCTAGAGGCATAGACCTCATGAGCCCTTGCAATCACGAGACCTCATGAATGTCCATACCACTTGCTTGCCCTCATTTACATCCATGCGGGTGGGTTATCTGGTTGTCTGTTCGTGATAACTTCAAACACGGCTATCATCAACACAGAGAAGATAATTAATTGGCGGGGCGGGGCGAGGCGAACGCGCGCTACCCAGCTGCAAGAATAAAAAAAATCCAACATGAGCCCCGGGGGCTCATGAGGATTTATGTCTCTTGTTCGTCATAGTATATTTTTTGTGCCTGTTTTATAGTCACATTTGCGTATGTCTTCTTCTTGTGAATGTCATTCACTGAGTGGTCGTGTCAGGCGTGCAGTTCGTGGTCATTGGCAGCGAAGGGTGTAAATTAACGTACGACTACATTTTCAGAAGCGTCATCTGCTGGGCCCCGCATAAAGCTCTTCATCAGTACCTCCTACAGATCTGCAGCCTTTTTGTAAAAGTGTCCTTCTTTTTTTCTTTTATCATTCGAGGATTTGTGGTGACATGTGATGATATAACGCACACATTTTTGGAACCATCGGAAACACTTTGACGAGCGAAATAAATGCGACATTTGTGTAACAAAACTGTGGCATTTCTTTTGCTCATCAGCATAATATCATCACACTCAAGCACTCCGAGAATAAAGAAATGCGACACTATCGACAGTATCAACACCAAAGTGTTTCCGATGGTTCCTAAAATGTCTCATTTCTCACGCTCGTCGGTGTATAATTTGGTGATATTTGTCACCATTGCAGTGTTTTCTTTCCACCGAACGGCAAGTATAATGCCGTAACTGTCCGATAATAATAATACCGGTTATTATATAGGCGCTTTACCCAATTCTGCGAATCGGTTCAAAGCGCCGCGAACTGAACCCAACACGCACGCTCACGTGACACACACGCATTCACTCTGAAGTTAAACACAGCACAAGACAAACACAGGAAGGGTCAGCTCAGCTACTGAGGTTTCGGAAATTTTGATCGCTTGTATTTGAAATTTATAAAGTGGCCTGAAACCGTTACCACAGGAGAGGGGGAGGAAGAGCCGGAGTACCCGGAAAAAGAACCCCCGACTATCCGTCCGAATTAACGGTGACACTAGAGTGTAGAGGAGAAAAATCCGACGCCGGAACCCGGCATCGAACCTCGCATCTTTAGCATTGGTGGCAGGCTCTTTAACCACTGCGCCACGCAGGGGCGAATCAGTTACCTCCGGGGGGAGGGGGGGGGGGTCAACTTTTTGTTTGGGACCTTCAACCTGATACAAAAGGCCTCCACGACGCTAGACCTCGCTTCCAGGGGCCGAAAATTCGAACAGAGATGGGAGGAGGGGGCGGTAGAGAAGAGGAGGTCCATTCGCCAAAATATCAAACAACAGGGGGGGGGGGGGGGGGCGGGGGGGGGGAGGGGGGGGGGGGAGAGGGGTGCGTCTTAACCATTCGCAAAAATATCAAACATCCGGGAGGGGCAGGGGGGGGGGAGGGGAGGCCGGCGTCTTAACCATTCGCCAAAATATCAAACCGCGAGCGGGGGGGGGGGGGGGGGGGGCTGGGGGGGGGGGAGGGCGGGTGCGTGTGTCTTAACCAACTGCAGGAGCTCATGAGGTTTATGCCAATTGTAACCGTATCGTGTTCACTTGCCTCATGCATTCATTTTGTGTGGTGGTCTTCCATTGTTATCGGCGGTGAAGAAGTTACGTTGCTTGTTCTCGCTCTCAGGTTTGATGGGTTCCGCAACACCTTTCTGGACCAAACCCGTGACGAGAAGTGGTCCGTGGAGGATGAGCTGATTCTGTCCAGAGGACTGTCGGATGCTCAGATCCGGGAATCGTTATCGGCGCTCAGCCCCAATGTGTCCAGGATTTTCATACTTCATTCCAGCACAAGCTTCGCCCACAGAGTCCTGTCACTGGCGCCAAAGGTAAGTCAGCCACGTTTGTGCATTTAGCCACCGGTATTGTTCATTCATGCAAGAAAAATAGACGGAATTTCTTTGCAGATTGACAATAGCGGCAACAAGAAAGCAAAAATCATTAACCCATTCAGCCCGACGGCCCGTATTTCCCAAATTTTGGAGGTGTCATCTAATGAATATACAACAGTTGCAGGAGATGGATCGATCATGATAATTCAAGGGCAGTGCCAGATTAGCTTGAATTATCATGCCCTTGAATTATCATGGTCGACCCATCTCCTGCTGTAATGCGTCAGGGCTGAATGAGTTAAACGAGCAAAATAGTCTTTAATTAAAGTTTGATCTGCCATGATAGTTCACGGGTATTGCGATATCAGGTTGGTGCCTGGGAATGGGATGGTTCTTATAGTCAATCAGGAACTACCAATGGTAACTGTTACGACCAATCCGCCTACCAGAATTAACTCATTCTGCTCCAGGACCGAAATCCGCAAATTTTGAAGTTTCCCCCTGAAAACTGTATTACACTTCTGGAAACAGATTGAGCGTGATAGTTCAAGGCTTGTGCCAGAATAGCTTGGCGCCAAGCTATTCTGGCACAACCCTTGAACTATCACGCTCGATCCATGTCTTGCCGTGGCGTGTCGGAGTTGAAAGAGTTAACGCATTTAGCCTTGCCACACACCAGATGTGGATGGATCATGTTGGCACAAGAGTGGTTCCAGAATAGCTTGGATGCCTGTGTCTATATTTGTGCCAGGCTACTCTGGCACTGGCTTTGTAATTTATTGGACTGTCATGGCCGGTCGGTCTCATGAACTGCAATAAGGTCGCTAATGGATATCTTCAAAAGCTGGGAATGTCGACTTAATTCGTTACATTAAGTGACGGGAAACCAGACAGAAGAGAGTGTGTGCTGGTCTGTGATTTTGGACCTTACGGCTGGACCTAAATCACATACCAGCACTCACTGATACTTAGTATCGCTAACTAAAGATACAAAATCGCTTACAAGCACAGATTCCATATCTAACGCTTTTGTGTTCTTGCATCACCTCTCCAAGGTTCTCAACCAGGACAGGCAGTTCGCGTGGATAGTGACCGGCAACGTCTACACGCGGATTGAGCAGATTCTTCGGGATTTCCCGCTGGGCACCAAGGCCTTCCTCATGAATCAGGACCTCCATGTGGACGAGCTGTTGAGGGACACGCTGGATTTTATCCTGGCCGCCTTCCAGGAGAACCCCCATCTGTACAGCACTAAGACCACGTGGTTGCAGCGAGGCTGCTGGTCCACCAATGGCGACTCGCCGTTGCCTAGTAAAAACGCTGTGTATGAGTAAGTAGCCGCATTATAAATAAACCTTCTTATTAGAAATAACCGTTGTTGGTTGAGACCATGAAAATTTTAAAAATTAACCAAACGCACGGTATGGCAGCTTCTCTAACTAAAGTACATTATATTTTTTTTTTAAAGAAATTAAGTCAAAATATTAGTCCCCGATCACTCTGGTGCCAGCGGGACAATAAACTTCAATTAGTAGTAGGAAGTATCCACACGTTAGACGACATAGCAAGCTGCGAATGGTGAAGAATGAATGCTGGAGAGAAAGTATGTTACGGGTCCTCAGTGCATCAGTCCAGTCGCTTGTGGTCAGCTGCATGAGTGAGGTGATAGTCCTGCGCAAGCCACTAAGCAAGGTGCTCCGCTTCAGCGGAGCACCTTGCTTAGTGGCTTGCGTAGGATTACGTTCACTCATGCAATAGCGGACCACCTTTCTTAGTGTCTTGTTGATGACAAAGCTCGCTCATGCAGCTGGCCCCGAGACTCTTACGGTACCTGTGACTGCATGCATACACACACGGGCATTAAGTAAGGAATGGGATTTCGTGAGAATGTAAGGAGACAAAACGACAGTGATCGACCGTCACTTTTAGTCACCGGCGGGACGTGAATAGATCGTAAGAATCAATGGTAGTGCCTGATTAGCCCGGCGACTAAAGCGCCATGCTAATGAAGCACTGGCCATGCGGTATCACGGTCGGGCCAACTTCGCCGCGTGTTCACAATGCTGCAAAGTCTATGAATTTCAAAGGTTAGATCAAGCGTTTTACTGATTAGTTTAATACTCTGACAAACAGTGTTGCTGTTGCCGTTTCTTTATTCTCTTTTTTTTTTTTTCATTTGCAATCAAGTTGTCCCATTTATTTTCTGAAGAGAGATTTTGCTGAAGAAGACATCACATGTCAGGCCTAAAAGGCTAGATAGAGCTTCCGCCCCCCCCCCCCCTTTTTTTTTTCACGATAATGTTTTGGCCAACTATTTACAGTGCAGCAGTTTGTCAAGCAGATTTTTGTCAGTTTTATATTAATGCGCATTTGCATATTTTTTATATTATCTTACTCAAAAGTGATTTCCTACGAATTTCTTTGCATTGTAAAAATGTGGCTATGATAACACGCAACAGTGTGTCTGTTTTCATTAAGAAAATGATCATTAATGGCCAGACTATGTAGACGATAAACAGTCCGGCAGCTACCCCCCGAGGGATGTAGAACAAATGACTCATACAAGCACTCATACACTTCCACTGTGCCAGCGCCACAATAATATTAATGAGTGCATTGGGCGTCGTGTTTGATCCCAACGAGTAATTCGATTAGCCCCGGGAGTGGAACAGTTCTATCACCATCGACGTTTAACTCTTGGTTGGTTCTAGACGTGAAAGTGAAAGACCTACAAATTACTCCAACCACTGATTATCAGAAAAGTCTTGACCCCCTTCGCCGCTGAGAAAAAGGGAACACAATCCGACCGCAAGAGGCAAAGATCCTCATGAGCCCCCGCAGTTGCGGGGGCTCATGAGAATCTATGCCCCTTGTTCCATGTTCGTTTGACGGCTGGGCGCTCTTTGATGTTGACTTTACAATGACACAATTGGCCTCCTCTGGCTGGGGAGGATTTTTAGGGGGATCACAGTGAGGAGACATGGTCAGTCTATGTACCGCTGTTTTTATATAGCCTTTGTAGACGACTTGACACGTACTGTTTCAGTAATGTTTGTTTACTCACGACCAACACCCCCCCCCCCCCCCGCCCCCCCCAAAAAAAAAACAAAAAACAAAAAACAAACAAACAAAAAAACAAAAAAAAAAAACGAACAAACAAAACAACAACAACAAAAAAAACCCAATAACAACAAACAAACAAAAAACAAACAAACAGATATTCCGGGAATATAAATTCAAAATGGTGTCAGCAAGAGGCATAGATCTCATGAGCCCTTTCCCCCCCCCCCCCCCCCCCCCCCCCCACTCCAAAAAAACAAAAATAATGCGGGGGATCAGGAAAATCTATACCTCTTGTAGCTGGGTAGTGTTCAGATTTTCTCGGCACTGAACGGGTTAGATATTAACTCATTCAGCCCGGCGCACGTATTTCCCACATTTTGGAGGCGTCATCTAACGACTATACACCTGTTGCAAGCCATGGATTGACCATGATAATTCAAGGGTAGTGCCAGATTAGCTTGACGCCGACAGGCGCCAAGCTAATCTGGCACTACCCTTGAATTATCATGGTCGACCCATCTCCTGCTGAAGTGCGTCAGGCCTGAATGGGTTAAACCAGGTGTGATCGGCGTCTTTACACAGCCAATCTAATGTGGCAGTACCTGTACAGGATGGTGTTCCACGCAGGACATGCGGATCTACAGATACGCACTTTTACAACGCGACAACTGTCAGCAGTTTACCCCTTCGCTGCCAAGAAAAAGGGAAAAGGACCCAACTGCAAGAGACATAGATCCTCATGAGCCGCAGCGGTCGCGGGGGCTCATGATGATCCATGTCTCTTGCTGAGACCTGGGTCTGCACTGGGGGACTTGGGTGGGGTTAACTACTTTTTAACTCCAAGGGTCACCTTGGTCAGCCCCGCAGGTGGGTTTTCTCCTCTATTCTGGGGCATGTATTTCTGTCTACCCTTGGTCCATTCACCTGTATTTTCCTTTTTTAAAACTCTCCCTACTATCTGCGCTGCCTGTAGCCCTAGATACTGGATGTGTGTTGCTAATTAATGGTCCTGGATTTATTTAGGCCCCATGTCGTAGGTTTATTTAACGTACTGGACCGCTGGCGACATACATTCAATATTCTGTGGTTTTTTTTTTTTTTTTTTTTTTCCACAAGCAGTGCAGGCACGTCCTGAGAAAGCCTTGTTGCTGTCGGGACGTTAAGCAATGTACAGTCAATGTACAATCAATCTTGCTGAGACCAGTTCGTATCCATGTTGCTTGCAGGGCTGTGGTGTTTGTTTTGTTCGTTGAATAAACACATATCAGTTTGAACAGAAATGTACGTCAGTCCAGGGGCAGGGAAGGGGTTTCATCTGGGGACGTAGTGACAGAAATAAACGGGATTCACTCTTGTTTACTACAGCTCATTCATGTTAAGCTTTATGTCACGTCATTCTCTAGGGAAGTTTTCTAAGCATTTTTAGGCCTGCCCACATGACAGTTTATAGCTGTGCGTGTCATCGATTGCCTTTCGTTCCGGTTGCCGCGATTTTAAAAGTGCGCAACTGTACATAGCATGAGGGGCTCGGTGCATAAAGCCGACCTAGTCAGCACATCCACTCAGCTATCCAGGTCGATTAAATTCAAACCTCTGTCACACCGACATCCTATACTCTGACAAGTACTCTTCTTCAGTTGAGTGACTATGGGGCATCCAGTTGTCACTGTGTCTGAAAACGATAGAACAAAGGCCGCCGATGTTAGCGATGAGAATCAATACTATTTTTTACCCGCAAAAAAACACATTATAAGCCAGTCATGAAGAAAAAAAATTCAACCCATTCGACGTGGTTCAAGAGAAAAATTGGATTATGATGTGCCTTTTCTATTTGCTTTCCGACTTGCCTCGCGCAGTGGATTTGTTGATAATCAATTTATACTTGCCGTATCAGCTTCTGAGTGAAAAGAAAAACGATCCCATCCACCCTAGTGAACAGGAAATCTTCGGCTCGACGTCGGTCGCAGTTGGTCCGCGCACTAAGGTGCGCGGGCCAACTGCGACCGGCGTCAAGCCGAGGGCCTTTTGCATACTGGGCAGGAATCGTTTTAGTTTTCACCCAGAAAAAGCTGAACGGTGGAAACGGACTTGGACGCACGTGTCAACAATGTATTTGTTTGCGATTAATTGTCTTCTAAATCAGTTAGTTCCTAGGGCTGCCCAATTGTTGAGGAGAGTTCCTGTGAAAGGGCAATGAAGGAGGACTGTAAAGGTCTTTCGCTCCCCATTTGTACCTTGGCTTGACTTCGCGAACGAAGATTTTATAGGAGTTGCCCACGACGTCTGCAGGCTTGTTCGTGGCTGCGGAGGCCAATCCGAGACAGGCAGGTTCGACCGCAGTGGCTGCAGGGGAAGGTATGGCCGGGGTTCTGAGCTGCGGCATCTCTGTTTTTTCTCCTGAGCCGCTTGTCCTTAAGGCTAGCTCTGTGAGAGTCTTCAAAGGAGACAGCTGCCTTGTAAATGGTGGAGCGCCAGGTCTTTCGCTCCCCATTTGTAGTTGGAACTCATTTCACAAATCTTCACCCTCATTTTCTTCCAGTAAAAGTGAGAGAAGGGGAAAAATTGGGGCAAGAGAGAGGGAGAGTGAGAGATTGAGAGAGAGAGAGAGAGAGAGAGAGAGAGAGAGAGAGAGAGAGAGAGAGAGAGAGAGAGAGAGAGAGAGAGAGAGAGAGAGAGAGAGAGAGAGAGAGATGAACTAAACTGAACTGAAACTTTATTTTGTAAGGATAAAGACAGTAGATATGCAGGTCTTTTTGCGTGTTTCTCCTTAATAACATTAACGGGGGTGGGTGGGGGTGGGGGTGGGTGGGTTAGGGGTGAGAGGGATTGATGTAATTAATGTAATTAAAGCTGAGAGTTAATAAAATTCGCAAACTTACAGTGATAATGAGGATGTCAATGATGATGACTGATTATGATGATGATGATACTTATTATAATCCCGTACAATGATGACAATGCACTGTCATGGTTGATAATTTCATATAGTACAGTATTCGGTCTCAATAGGCGAATAGACTGTCTATTGACATTAGTGTAACTAGTCTACTCTTAGATTCTCAGCCGCTTCTAAAGCCGCCACATCGTTAGAATTCTGTTTGCAATTTGTCTGAGCCCTTTAGCCGGTCGATGGCTTAAAGATACAGACCCGAAGATTTTTTTTTAGGCTAACGGAAATTTACAGCTTTTTGCAGAGGTATAAAGAAACGTCGAGCTAATTAATGCTCCAACACCGTTTGTGGTTCCAAGTGACATTAGCAGTACGGCGCCCCACCTCCATATTACAAACAATGCCAGTAGCACACAGATGATCGAGTTTGTAAGTTGGAGGTGGGGAGCCCTAATATTGAAACTAGGGTCCACTTGAAGATTGCTCGCATGTATTTTCGACAGCTCTTGATAAGTATTATTTACACAGCTCTGGGATGGGATCAAATAAGACTCCAGCACTTTCGAACCGTCTGTTTTGAACAGTTTTCGAAAAGTCAGTGTTGGGACGCGTAATTTCCTCAGGACAGCATCTTTAAGTCTGTGAGTAAAGTCCATTCCAGCGCCAACTGCATTATATGACAATGAATCGGCCGTGATTGTTCAAGGGTAGTAACTGATTAGCTTGGCGCCTAACGGCGCCAAGCTACTCAGGATCTACCCTTGAACTACAACGGTCGATTCCGCAGGCTGCCGCGGCAAAGCAGAAATGTTTAGAGTGAGGTATTTTATCTTAGTTATGAAAAAGATTGATATGCAGTATACTGGCTATACGGCGGTTATGGCGTCATTGGTGTGGAAACAGGGCGCTGCTTATTTCATGCACCATGCAACACCGGAATTCGGTGTCCATTTGCCTGTGCTTTCAAATCAGTAGTTCTCTTTCGTTTCATAACTGCACTGTTTCCAATTCTCCGAAAATTGTTAACCATGACATTGCAAAAATAAAGTACGTGATCAGATTTGTGCTTGTATCATGTGAGAGAAAAAAAAATCAAGATCCCCGACTCATGCTATCCCCATTTTAGACACAGTCTCAACTCGCCCGTCTCTCTCACCACCATTATCATCTTCACCACTATCGCCCCTGCCGCTTCCCCATACAAGCACATACATACAGTACAAACGCACCAAGGAAGCGCTGCAGACTGCAGGGGAAAAAAGTCAATACTTTCCAGCTACAAGAGACCTAATCGGCGTATGCCCTTGCAGTTGCAGGGGCTCATTAGGATCTATGCCCCTTGCTGGCTTCACTTTGGATCCCTGTTCCTTGGAAGGATTGGGTCGTTTGTTGAGGAATTAACCGGCTCTCAGAAACACGGTCTGCGACAACTGACATTGTTCAGATTATAACAAAACGCCCCGGGGACCCACACTTGTTGTTTTAACTCATTCGAGACGTGCCGCCTTCCGGATACGCGGCATAAGCCGCGTATCCGGAGGCGGCACGTCTCGAATGAGTTAACCGAAGTATTTTTTTTTTATAAATATAAAACGAAGCAATTTACGTATGAAATGAACTTCTGAAAAAAAGAAAAAAAGCGGCGTCTGGGGCTCTCTCTGAAATAACGATTTCAGAAAACAAATCTGCATACACTGGCAGCGAAGGGGTTAACCGCAAAGATCTAAAACGCAGAACTCACTGTCACTGGCAGTGAAGGGATAATAACATTGCTTTAACCCAATAAACACTGAGGAATAATCAAATTATGGAGATCCTCATGTCTTCTGACGTGACAGTACTGGAAAAAGCTCGACCATGATATTTCAAGAATGATGTCGGAATAGCTTGGCGCCTCTAGGCGCCAAGCTATTACGACATCACCCTTGAACTATCATGGTCGATCCACATCCCGTGGTATTGTGTCAGGGATTTTATGGGTTAGCGTCGTGGTGGTGGAGACAGTGCGTTACAGGGAACTACATGATTTGTCTGGAACCGTCCTGCACTGTTCAAGGTCAGCCAAAAGACAACTTGAAGTCTCTAATCAAATTAGCCATCACAGTACAGCCC
>BTPG01000005.1:179687697-179700197 GCA_036245525.1 Semisulcospira habei | reverse complement strand
TGCAGGTTGTCAGGGTGTTGTTATTCCTACAGGAATCATCGCGACAAAAAGGGCTAACGACAGCCTAACGGTTAAAACCACAAAGGAATTAACGTTATAGGGTTGCAGTTCACTCATATGCCATCATCTTTGTGTGGTCCAGGCCGCTACTTGGCAATACTGTTCAATGTGAATATTGTGTTGGCATGTAGCTTTGATAATTTTCGGTTGGTTACTTTTTCAGCAGGTTGTTCAGTTAACCCTTTTATCCCCAACACCCTACAACAGGAGATTGATTGACCATGATAATTCAATGGTAGTGCCAGATTAGTTCGGCGCCAAGCTAATCTGGCACTACCCATGAATCATCATGGTCAATCCACCTCCTGCAACTGGTACATAGTCGTTTGGGAAATGCACCCGTGGGGCTAAAAGGGTTAATTAGTTATTGGTTGACTGATTTTTTTTTTAATCTTTTTTTTCACGCCATTTCATCCATATTTACAACATATTTTCAGATCGCTGAGAAAGACCATGATCCACGGGCTGACTGGTGAACTGGTGTTTGATGCCGAAGGTTTCCTCAACATCTCCACCTTCCGAGTGCGTAACCTCGTCTTCGACGGTCGAGAGAACGTGTGGCAGGACGTGGGCTGCGTGCAGGGTCGCGAGGTCCGCCCATTCGGCATCATCTGGCCTGGAGACGCCAAGAGCCTGGAGTCGCCCACAGAGGGCAAGAAGCGATATAGGGTAGTCACCAACCCCGTGCAGCCTTTCGTCATGACGGAGGCACCTCACGAGGATTACGGCGAGTGCTTGACGGATACCCCGTGCCTGAACCTCACGTCCAAACACAAGTCCCGCGAGGAGGTTCTGAAGGCCATCGAAGCCTACGAGAGCGGAATGGAGAACCGTACCGATCTGTACAGGATACAGTGTTGCCGCGGGTTGACCATCGACCTTCTGAACAAGCTGGCCAGTGACCTGGACTTTGACTTCACGCTGTACATCGTGCAGGACGAGACGTACGGACGGAAGAAGAACGGCACGTGGAACGGCATGATTAAGGACCTGCTGGACAACACGGCGCACTTTGCTGTGGCCGCCTTCAGCATCACGCGGGATCGACAGAAAGTCATCGACTTCACCGACCCCTACTTCTTCTCCGGATTCTCTGTGTTGTACTCGGACAAGACCCGGGAAACCAGCATGCTGGCCTTCTTGGAACCCTTCGACACCTTCGTGTGGTTCGCCATCTTCGTCAGTGCAAATTTCACAGCAGTAGCAATGGCCTTGTTTGAGTGGAACAGCCCGTTTGGGCTCAACCCGTGGGGACGAAAGCGGAAGCATAATTACTCGCTAGCCTCGGGCTTGACTATGGTGTTCTCGGTGCTATTCGGTCACACGGTAAAGACGAAATCGCCGAAAGCATGGCCAAGCAAAGTGATGCAAAATTTCTGGGCTTTCGCGGCCATTTTCATCATCGCCTCTTATACTGCCAATCTGGCTGCCTTCATAGCCGGCAAGCACGCCGGCATCAACTATCATGATATCAAAGACAACAGGGTGAGTTTTCCCAGCCACGTGGTCGGTTGTTTTTAAATATTATGTTTGTGCACTTACCCGTTGGTAGCGCTTTTTATTGAGGTGCTTCCTGCAGGAACCACCTCGATAACAAGCACTGCTGACAGCCAATCAAGCTGCTTCTTTCTTTGATGCAAGGGTGAGTACAATATTTCTTTATTCGTAAGGTAAATGTTGGTTTGTTGGTTAGTTGCTCGGTTTGTTGGTTCCTTACTTGTTGTGTTTCTCTTTTTTCTTCTTTTATTTTTCTTTTTTTTTTTTCCTGCTGCATGGTTAGTAGGATTGTTTGTCAGAAGATTGCTTGCTTGCGGCCAGACTGGTTGTTTGTCTTCTCAGTATGTCTGCACGGATGGTTTCTTGTTTGCTTGTTTTTACTTTGAGTCGGAACTCCACGCTGATTGTGATGTGGTTTTTCGTGATAGTTTTTCCATGCCTCTGTTGTTTTGTTTCTGTTGTAAAGTTGCGAATGATGTTGTTCTTATTCTTTACTTTATCTTCTTATTGTTGTCCTCGTCAGAACATTCTTAACGCATTTTCTGTCATCTGCCTCTGAGACCCTCTCAAGAGTGTGTGTAGAAGGCGCTGCATTAGGACGATACAAGTGAAGATAGCAAAATGGCAGGAGACCTAGTTTTTAAGTCTCTTCTGTTTATAGAAGTGACTTTTTAGGAAGGGATGCGGTGGAGCGATTTCAAAAGAACACACACGACATCATAGGCGGGCTAGACTAAAACTCGGACAGTGAAATAACAAGATAGAAATTACGTCATGTCTTTACGAAAACCTCGCTGTAGAACGTACTTTTGGCACGAAGCGCGCGCGCGCGCGCGCGCGCGCGTGTGTGTGTGTGTGTGTGTGTGTGTGTGTGTGTGTGTGTGTGTGTGTGTGTGTGTGTGTGTGTGTGTGTGTGTGTGTGCGTGTGTGTGTGTGCGAGTGTGTGTGTGCGCGCGCGTATGTGAGTATGTATGTAAACAAAGAAAATCTCCGAAGTTTGCGTACGCCACAAGCTTGAAATTAGGGGAGGTGTTTCATTCAGAGTGTGCCTAGGTGCCCTTCCGAGCTATTTTGAAATTAGATTTCTCATTGAAGAGTTAAATGACCGTTCACAGGAAGTCGGTTGACCCACATTAGAGTCCGTTATTTTCATTTTATTCGCTTTCAGTTTTGGATATAGCCGGATTGAAGAAAGACATTGGATGAGTTCGTTAGCCAGCTTTCTATCTTTAGAAACTATTTCTATGAAGACATTATTTTTTTAATTCAAAGACCTCGACTTCTGGAGAAAATCAGACAGTGATGGTGACGTAAAAGCAGAAATTTCGTCATCACACAGACATCGACGCAATACTCTAGATGCGACGTATCTCTCTCTCTCTCTCTCTCTCTCTCTCTCTCTCTCTCTCTCTCTCTCTCTCTCTCTCTCTCTCTCTCTCTCTCTCTCTCTCTCTCTCTCTCTCTCTGACAGATTGCGCACGCGTACACCATGTGCGCGATTTATGCAATTTATATGTTGTAATTTTTATCATTTTTTTAAATTCTCTTTAAAGGTTTCTTAACACATTTCTTTTCTTTTCTGTCACGCTGTAGTCATCAGTATTTTGTTTGCTAGCACATAATTGATTTTTACACCCTTGTCTACACTGCACGCGAGTGTGTGTGTGTCTGTGTGTGTGTGTGCGTGTGAGCGAGAGAGAGGGAGAGAGAGAGAGAGAGAGAGAGAGAGAGAGAGAGAGAGAGAGAGAGAGAGAGAGAGAGAGAGAGAGAGAGAGAGAGAGAGAGAGAGAGAGAGAGAGAGAGAGAGAGAGAGACTGTATTGTCATCCCATACATTTTTACCGTCAGGTATGTCAGGTGTGACAGTATGTGCCATATATAAGTTATATATTGTCACTCTGACCAACTCCTTAGAGGAGTGTGTGTGTGTGTGTGTGTGTTTGCGAGTGAACATGCGTGCGTGTGTATGTGTCTGACCTAGTTATGTAGTAGACCATTGTTTTGTTTATGAAAATGTTGATAAGTAGTTTGTAGCAACGGCAAGTTTGAAAATTGGTCTTGTAAGCAAATACTTCTACCGTTGTAAAATAAAAGTTCATTGTTCATTGTTCATTCTCTCAGCATCCGAGGTATTGCTGTCTTGTGCCTTTTGTGACACTATTCTCTAAAGCGTGCAGTCTGCGGTAGTGAACATCGCATGCTGCACCCTTTAATGGTATTCAGCGTCCCTTTTGTTGCTGTCTTATGCGCATTGTGATCACGCGTCGTTGTTTCAATTAGCAACTGTTCATTGTGTTCAAGTGGTAGTGCCTTACTGCGTGATTCACTCAGGAATAATCGGATACTACCCCTTAACTTGAGTGTCAACAACAGTATACAGGATTACCCGGAGTCGGCGTTGTCAAGTGTCACTCGCCATTGGCCTGACGCTTTGTAACTATCGTTTTTATATTCCATTTATCTTAGTTATAACAGATTTTAAATGACTGTCTAATACAAATGATTTGAAACTCGTGTGACTGTATCATTGTGTCTTTACTGATATACCTGCATTCATCAAAGATATAGTGCACAATATGGCAGTTGGTCAGTCCAAGGACAAGCGTATCAATATGCGCATTGGAAATCTTAACGTCTATCACTTATTTAACAAAGTGTTAGATGTGAGTGTATATCTAAACAAGCCTGAACCATTCCACCTGTTTGATCTATGTGAGACACGATTAAACTTCCAACATGAGCGATGAAGCAGTTAGTGTTCCGCATTTTTCTGTCTTTCGTCGCGACGCCCGTACACCGGGTCAGGCAGGCATTGCTGTTTATGTTCATACTTTAGTCCAGCATCTTGTCCGCAGGCGTGTAGACTTAGAAACTGCTGAGGTGGAGTGTGTCTGGATGGAGATTCGATGCCCTTAAGGCCCGACCAGCTTTTGTTGACTTTTTATATCGAAATCCATCGGTCACATTTGAATGGTATGACAACTTTCTGCACGCCGTCGACAACGTCGGTATGCCTGACAACGATATGTTATTTTTAGGCGATTTTAATATCGACATATTAAAACATCATGCTGTATGGCAGTGCACGGCAAATCAAGTAGGATTGAAACAACTAGTCTCCTCTCCCACTAGGATCACCCAGTCAACGGCCACACTCATAGACCCTATTTACTCCAACCGCCCCCAATCCGTGTCTAATGTTGGTGTCGCTGATCTCAGTATTAGTGACCGTTATCCCGTTGTCTGCGAGTGGTCATCAAAACTCCCGGTGCGGAAAACACATGGACACATTACCATAACGTTTCGCTCTTTCAATCGTTTTGATGAGACAGCTTTTCTAGCTGATCTTCACAACACTCAGTTTCAAACCGTATATGACGAAACTGACCCAGAAAAAGCTTTGTCTGTCTGGTACAAACTGTTCAGTAGTGTGCTAGACAGACATGCCCCGCTGCGAAAGAAATGAGTCAAAAATCAAACTCTGCCCCCATGGCTAACTCAAGATATTATTCAAGCCATGTCTTTGCGAGACGAGCTGAGAGAACAAAAACGTTTCCAGGAATATAAAAAGCAGCGAAATCGGGTAAAGACACTGGTTCTCCAGGCGAAGAAATCTCTTTGTGATCGTATGATCAAGGAGAAGAGAGATACATCTTCCCTCTGGCGTGCAGTAAACCTTGTTACGAGAGGTAGTAGTAAGAAATCGCCAGTAATCCCTGCCAATCTCAATGCTAGCACCTTTAACAACCATTTTTTCTCTGTTGTCGACTCAATAATTCCCTAGGGCACAAACTACCACCCCTATCCATGCCCCGAGAGTTTGCTGAGCTTCTGTGAACAATGGACAGTTGTCGGCGCCAAGCTAATCTGGCACTACCCTTGAATTATCATGGTCGATCCATCTCCTGCAACTGGTGCATAGTTATTAGACGACGCTTCCAAAATTTGGGAAATACGGCCGTCGGGCTGAATGAGTTAACCCCTTCGCTGTCAGTGATCTCGAATTTCGTTTCTGAAACGACTGGACTCTGACTGAAGTTCGCGTGAAAAACACAGATGAAAATGCGACCAAAAACGTCAAAGAGATCATATGAAACTAACAAGAGACATATATCCTCATGAGCCCCCGCGAATGCGGGGGCTCATGAGGATGTATGTCTCTTGCAGCTGGGTAAAGTTCGCCTTACCCCGGCAGTTAAAGAAATGTGATCAGTATGTTAGTGTATTCATAGTGAACTGTATTCTGATTGGTGCAGGTTAGCTGGCTGCAAAACGCATGACATAAATCCTACCCGGCAATTTCATCCCAGCGTCATTTTTCTGAGCAATTTTATAGCACGTGGCGCCGTACACGATAGGGTGATCAGGACGCTGTTCGGTCAGTAAAAGGTCATCGAGCCGACTTCGGTCGCACTTGGTGCGTGCCCGAGTGTCTTTTGCACACAGGGAGGTTGAATACAGCCTGCCTGTGTCCCACAATCCAATGATACAATGCCCAATTTCTGACAACCTGTCACGTTAATTCAGTTCCCCAAAAATTTCAGCGCAGTCTACTGTCAACATTTTGTGTGTGTGCTACCACCTCCCAACCCCCCCCCCCTCCCCTTTTGTTTTTTTGGGGGTGGGGGGGGGGGGGGGGGGGGGTGAGTAGGCGTTGTGTAATGGTGGTTATACAGAGATGGTATTTTTTGACGACATTATTCCTGCTGAGAACGAACGTGCATCTTTGACTTTTCCTCGCCAACTACGTGCCTTAGGATGGGTCTCATTCTACCCTGACGGCTCAGGGGCAGTTATTAAAGGTAAAACGATCTATTACAGTGGGCAAAGGTCCTCGGGCCGACATTGGCCGCTGTTGGCTCGCACACGTCCGTGCGCCAGCCAACACTGAGCTGCCAACGTCGGCCCGAGAACCTTGTGCTCATCGGGTCCATAGTTTTAGTCTGACGAGTATGTAGCTCGTCGATGACTATAAAAACATGCTTTCCAACCAGCAAAAGGTCTATCGGCTGTTACTGGTCTTCGCTGGCCCGCGCTCAGCCGTGCCCCGGCCAAAGTGAAGACCGACCATAGGCCCCAGAATTTGGTGCTTACATTTGCTTTGTGAATGAAGTGAGTCAGAATTTTTACAGCATGCCTCTTACAAACCAGGTCCCTCAGCTCCTTGGCAAGATGTGTATATCTTGTGAATGTAATGTCCGTAGAAGACGTGAAGTCACACAAAACGCAAATTGATCATACGTAGCCTGTGTATTACATTATATTATATTATATTATATTATATTATATTATATTATATTATATTATATTATATTATATTATATTATATTATATTATATTATATTATATTATATTATATTATATTATATTATATTATATTATATTATATTAAGCCACATTTGCTTGATATAGTACTGATAGCAGGCAGATGTGATTAAGAGACCCGAATCAAAATGTCCGAGTCGTAAGACGAGGACATTTTGATTCGGGTCAAGTAATCACATCTGCCTGTTGTCGGCACTATATCAAGCAAAATTTGGCTCAATATAATTTATGGTCTCAGTCCAAAACAAAACTTTACCTCGCGTCCTTCAGTTTGCGGCTGATTGGGGTGTTCAGACAAAACATGTGATTGGCAGACGACTGTGTTTCGGACTATCAACTGAGCGCGCATATTTTGTCTGACTATGGAAAAATCAGTGCTTTCTACTCGTTAATAGATCACAGATAATGACGGAAAATACCATCAGATTTGTTTCTTTTGCCTTTTTCTCGGGTTGTCGCTTACGCTAACGCACGCGGGCCTCTTGTCAATTTCACTCGTTCAGCGAAACGTTTTGCTCGTATGCCGGCGTCTGCTCTCAAGTTATGCATGTGTATGGGAAAGAAAGTTCAAACGTACGTTCACTAAGAAGTATTTAATCACTACTGCATATAACTCGTTAATGTTGCAGTATGAGCATATTTCGTGTTTCCGTTTTAACAAATGCAAGTATCCAGATTGAATTTTTTGGGCCTGCAAAAGATTTTGGAAAGGAAAGTATGTCAAGCAAATACATGAATATTAATTTGCTTGTTATACAATATATCAATACATGTGTCAAAGAAGGGGAAACTATATAGTCCTATATCAGTCTGTTGCCGACGAGATACAAGTGTACAACTTGTGCAGGATCCATGCAAATATAACGTGCCCTCGCATCCTTCAATTTTAATTGATTTTGGGTCTTTTAATAATTTTATTTATTTATTTATTTATTTATTAGTATATTTATTTATTTATTTATTTATTTTTAAATTTATTTTTTTATTTTTTTTATTATTGTTTATTTATATTTTTATTTATTTATTGGGCTTACTTCTGATACCTCTCATCCTGATTTTTTTAAAATTTAAATTTATTTAATGACGTAGTGGAATTAAAACCCGTAATGACCCCTCCGTCTGAGAACACGGGTTTATAATATTATGGATCAAGCAAGGTGCATATAGATCCTTTGAACCTCTGTAACCTGCGGGGACTGTGAATGCGTAATTCTAGCATTAAAGGCTGTGCCGTGCGCACGAGGAGTGCTCATACAGTTAACATTTGAAAATCTGATTAACTTCTAATTCTCCTCTCTAAAAAGCAGAGGAAAAGGAGAGCAGCAAGAGGCATAGATCCTCATGAGACCACGCAGGAAGCAAGAAGCGGGGGCTCATGAGGATCTGACTCTGTACTCTGTACGTTAACTCATCCACACATCACAGCAAGATAAAGATCGACCATGATAGTTCAAGGGTGATGCCAGAATAGCTTGGCGCCTACGGGCGCCAAGCTATTCTGGCATCACCCTTGAACTTTCATGGTCGATCTGTGTCCTACACTGCAACGAAGTTTACAGAGGACGACTTCAAAATTTTGGGATTTCAGTCTTGGGTAGAATGAGTTAAAAAATAAAACGTGTTGGTATTGACTTTAAGATCTTTGATCTTTACAATTATCAGAAGCAAATACAACACTGAGGCAAGTCTTCTCGCTCACACCCACGAGGGGGTGGAAAAAATCCACGACGGTGTCTCCCGTGAAGAATGAGCCTGAGCAGTCATAGGTGGAGTGCCTCGTGAGCTCCTCCTTTGGGGTAACACGCATGTGGTTATGGTAGGCAGGATGGTTTTTGTTCCGATGCATCGCAGTGCGCGATAAACAAAATGATTTCTTTTCGGCAACGTCTATGAATAAACCACACAACTTTTAACCCCCTTGTGCATGCAGCCACCCATACTGTAAACAATACCAGTGGCTGCATGCACATGGGGGTTAATACATATCTGCAGGATATAGCGGTCCATTAAGATCTATCCTTTTTTGCAGACCCAGCAAGGTTCGCTTAGGGACGGTGCTTTTCAAGGGACATCAATCTTCCCCCTACCACATTTATTGATTTTTCTCGAAATGTGGAGCGTCTTGCTCCCCCCCCTATCAAGAGCCGCTCTCCTCGACAGGAGGTACGTTCCGTTACTTCCGGTGAAACACCGCTGCAGACTCCGAAGCAGAAGCAGTCGATTGCAAATCGAGGTGGAGGAGTTTAAATATACTCGTTCAGTCCGGACTAAGTAGGTTTCAAGCTTATCTTGCGCAATACGCTCAAACTACTTAGACTATCCGGTCAATATAATAGCAAATTGAACGAATTTTGCGAGCAATAAAAGGAAGTACTGTCGAAACTGGTGTGTCGGCTTTTGCTCGATGCTCTTTCTCCAATCAATTGTGGTCTTTCTGTGCGAGTGTCGATTCGACAAGTTTCTCAATATTATCTCGTACCGCCAGCATTCTCCCTTTTCTTTACTCTCCTTCCTTCCGGCATATATATATATATTCTTTAATTTTAAACAAAGGCCGTCGCCCAAAGCCAAAAATGCATTCAGATTAGCTCCAAGGGGCGTGTTCCGCGCTGTCCTAGTGGTACTACCAGTAAATTCTGGAGGCGGCTTCTAGTACATGCGTTGTGTTTGCAATTTGTCGGGTTATCAGAATGCCTACCTGACGACCCCCCCCCCCCCCTTAGGGCGAAATCGGTCGTAGGCAGCAAAAACCTAAATCTACAAAGCAGGTCCAATATCTGTTTGGGAATATTCACTAGACTCCCTCTCGGGGGGAGCGACTGGATATTCTCCAGCGGTGTTACGTGGTGGAGTCGTAGTCGTAGTATGATAAACACACCAGACGCACGCACGTAAGGTTCTTTTAAATAAACTTCATTCAGCTGCAACCTGTCACACGTGGCTTAAGGTTGTAGACAACACTGGAGTAACAGTTCCAACAATATTTTAATTCAGCGATGCGATCTCCACACAATGCATTCCCAAATGCACCAACACTGATACAATGTCTCCTCTGAAAATGTCAACACTGGCGACACAAAGTTCCTCACACAACGTACACCACCGTTATGCTGCGTCTCTCACAATGTACACCCTATACGGGCCACGTACCTACGATAAACTGTGTGTCCCTAGAACTGACAATGCATGACAAAGTACACACGTGCTTCCTAGCACCAACTTTTATAGTAAAACGACTTTCCAGAATAATCTAAGGAATTCACACAACGCAACCAATTAGAACGGAACACGTAACTAAAACTCATAAATATTAATAAAAAATAAACTTTCTAGAATAACTACAATAGTCTACAAAAATTCGATTGCTCATTTCGGCCCCAAATCCTAGTGTGTAATGACGTCACACAAAAGTATGGCACACCATTCACGACCTTTCATAACACGCAAAGAACGGCTGCTAAATTCACGCGCATAGAGAACAACTATGGCTAAAAGTAGAGCAGCTCTACTACCGCTATCCTCCGTGCGACTTTGCTAGAAGCTTCCGGACTAAACTTAGCGTATCATAACGAAACCAATTCCGCTATCTGCGCGAACAATAGAGAATCTCACTGAAAAGGTACGTGATTCGCAACCATGATAGCTCAAATAAATATCGGATCGTTTCCTACGATTAACACATGCATGCTCTCACAGAACAACACAACCACAATCGTAGCAAGCGGATTGCGGGGCGCTTGGAGGTAGTCCTTATTGCTTCACGCAGTTGGTGTTCAGTGGAAGGCTAAAATATGATGGGTCTGTCATTCCTTCTCCCACTACCCTCAGTTTCTGGATCTAGTAAGCGATGCAGGCACAAAAAGGGCAGCTGATGCCCTGATGGCACAATGCAAGCTTACCAGCCTGGAATTCCAGCCATTAGCACAGCAGAGCATTCTCAGAATTGAAATGAAAAATTACGTCCCTTGATCTGATTGAGTGCATTATATGTATATATATATTTATATATATATATATATATATATATTATTATATATATATATATATATATATATATATATATATATATATATATTATATATATATATATATATATATATATATATATATATATATATTATAATTTATTGGTCGGAGGGGTCCGTGCAGCGAACCCCTCCGACCAATAACGTATTTGTTTTCATTCCTCCACTATTTTCGTAAAAGAAATCAAGAAGACATCTTGCGACTTGGATCACGCCAGACATGACTGACGTCAAAGGAATATAACCTTTATAAATAACAGACTTATGACGTAATTTAAAATATGTCATGACGTTGCCGTCTCCAGTACTGAGTGTTCTTGTTATTTTGAACAACACTAAGTAACTTTGTACTTTAGAACATTTGGCGATCTTTTATAGAACAAAACTGGCATCCAAGAAGCGTCATCGAGAGGGCTACAAAAAACGTCCACCATTTTTCCCTACAGGGCTTTTTATATCACGGTCACATGGTACGGTTTGCGCTCAAGTGACTGGTCGTGTGACGTAGGGAGGAAAACATATATATATATATATATATATATATATATATATATATATATATATATATATATATATATATATATATATATATATATATATATATATAATATATATATATATATATATATATATATAATATATATATATATATATATATATCTGTGTGTGTGGGGGGTGGGGAGGGGGGGGGGGACAGGTGCGCAAGGGGGCAATGGGGGGTGGGTGGGGGGGCGGAGCGGGAAGGAAGGAGGGGTAATGCTTGGGGCTGGCGGTATATATGGTATCATTATATATTTTGACGAGCGAAAGAAATGCATTTTTTGAATCCTTGGAAATATTATTAATTCATCGGAAGTGTTTCCGATGATTCCAAAAATGTCGCAAATCTTTTGCTCGTCAGTATATGCACACACACACACGCACCTACGCACACGCATGCATGCACACACGCGCGCGAAACCGAAGGATGTAGAACCAAGAGAGCCGGACGGAAGCACTCTACAATGCCCAGCATCTCTGAATGGACTCTGGTCTCACTGGGAGTATCCTTCGCCGTTCCACAATCATCTCTTTTCACTGATCACATCCTGCCGAACAATTCCATTTGCAAGAGACATAGATCCTCGTGAGCCCCCGCGGTCCGCGGGGGCTCATGAAGATCTATGCCTTTTGCTCACGCCACTTCTTTTTATTTATTTATTTATTTATTTATTTACTTTTACAGTTTACGTCCCTTACAACGAGGTCACACATAACACAATTCAGTTGTCAACTAACAACACTTTTTAAAAGGCCCCGACAGTACTCTTTCTTTGTAAATGACTTCGCTTATAACAAACTTCGGATATAACAACAACAAAATTAGTTCCCCTGGCGATGTGTTATTTCCGAAGTTTATTTATTTATTGATTTATTTGTGAAGTACCATGTACACGTCGTGGGAAATGAATGGACTCATCTATCCCGGTCGTTATTGAAAGCTGAGGACTTTATCATTTTGCCACAAACTCGTCCTGTCATTGGAGACGATAAGGGCTTTTCTTGCACCGTCTCACACAAAAGTGAGTCCGCCGGTGATGAAGCTTATGTTTTG